>CM061223.1:13643166-14243166 GCA_030844895.1 Ambrosia x helenae
TTGGGCAAGGAGGGTGCGAACCATGTTATTGATGGTGCGGATTTTTGCGTTCCGCTTTGCGTTTTGGAAGGAGGTGTAGGGACACGAGAATCGAAATTGCATGCAATTTTGATTGCAAAAATTGTAAATATTTTGTTAGCATATTCTTTACCATTGTCACATTAGAATTGTTTAATTTTGCGCTCAAATTGGGTGTAGATTAGGTTGTGGAGGGTGGTAAAAAGTGCCGAAGACTTGTGATTTATTGGCAATGAGAAATGTCCACAAGAAATGGTAAAGTCATCCAAAAAGAGGATGTAATATTTGTGGCCACCGTACTGAATACGGGTGAGGTCCAAAGGTCACTATGAACAATATCAAAGGGTGCACGAGTACACATTAAACGAATCATAAATGACAATTTAACACTTTTTACCAAAAATGCAAGATTGACAAAGTGTTTTATTAAATTTTCCATAATCAACAAAAGAAGACAGTTTCAAAGACTGTAACAAATTATTGCCAGGATGACCCGTACGTTGATGCCAGCGATCTTAAGGAACAACAGTAAAGGCAGATGGTTGGTTTTGTGGAAGAGGGAGTGGTGCAGTCAGAGGATAAAGATCGCCTGTGCTATTGCATCGTAGGATATGAGCCCGAGTTTTGAGATCTCTCACAAGAAAACCAAATGGGTCAAACTCAATAGAGAGTAAGTTATCAGTGGTAAGGCGACGGACTGAGATTAGGTTTTTAATAATGTTTGGGGCAAATAAGACATTGTTAAGTTTAAGTGGGGAAAAGGTGGTGGGAGGACTTGCTTGCCTTGTGCCAAAAACTGGGATGGTCATGCCATTACCAACTATTATATTTTTATTTGTGCATTTATTAAAATTAGATGGAGAGTAAATACCTTGCGCATTGGTAGAGTGAGAGGAGGCTCCAGTGTCCATCAAGCCATGGTCCGGTGGGTCGAGAGCCAATGAGTAGAGTGTCTGCTCAAGGTGAAGAAGTTTAGAATCCATGTGTATGAAAACAGGGGAAGATGGGAAGCTTTATCGAAGAGAAAGATAGATAAAAAAAAAAGATGAACAGAGGAGGTATATGGTGGGTGTAGAAAATAAGGTTTGTAGGTGACCACCAAAAATATAGTGGTTTTATGGTTTTGGTTATGGTCATCGAAGAAGAAAATAAATAAAGAAATAAGCACAGAAGGTTTATATGGTGGGTTTAAGGTTATGGTTATTATGGTGGGGTATTGAAAGAATGTGACCACCGAAAGTATAAACACGGTTGCAGTGGGCAGCCGATGGGAATAGGATAGAAGGAGACCTAGGGTTGAAAGGAGAAACCTAGACTCGTGATACCATGACGGAATCTGATCCTTGACCTCTTCATTAATCCATACAAGGTATAAATACAAGGGATATGCCTATTTCTAAATGGAAGGTGTAACAATCTTTCCAATCTTCTCTCAATCAATCTCTCAATCACAATTGATTTACAATTTAACATAATTACAATATAATATACTATCACTAAATAAACATCCCACACCAATGTATTCGTACAATGTTTCACACAAAAAATAATTTTGTACGAATAGTAATCACATTCTCGTCATGATGTGATGGAAATGTGTCCCCATGAGGTTGAGAGCTATGATGGAGACAAGGTTATACTTAAGAGAAATGTTAAAGGGCATTTTAGTTAGCTACTCAAAATAACTTTATGTATACATACACATACATACATGTCTTTTGGATCACCAATCAACGAGCATGGATGGAAAAGTAGAGGCCAACTGTGTAGAGATTTTGGGAGGCCTTCATGATAATGTGCCGAGAATTACACATGTTTTACATATACACTTTCACCATTTTCCACTTAAAATCATGCTTTTATCTTAATTTTATCATGATTTATCTTTCTTTGTTGATAATTGCAAGTTTTGAAGTCAAGGAATGAAGAGGAGCGAAAAACAACACAACGGCAAGGAATTGAAGACTTGGAGAGTTGTCTCAGATGCAGCACGGTCGCGCTTCGGCCGTGCACAGCCGTGCACTGCCCTAGGTCAACAAGTCAACATTCCAAGTCAATTGGAAGCAACAATCAATGTGCACAGGCAAGGACGGGCGTGCCCACCACTTGGCACGACTGTGCTCAAGTCAACGCGTCTCAAGGAATGTTCCAAAATCAACCAAAATTGACAAGCCGGTTATCCAGGTGGCAAGCACGGGCGTGCTCATGCCTGAGCACGGCTGTGCTCATTAACTAACCCGACAGCACTACACGCAAGGACTCTGCAACTGCTCCAGATGTCAAGAACAGGCGTGCGACCTCTTGAAGCATGGGCGTGCTTAGCCTGAACTGCCTATAAATAGAGACCCCCACTCCTCACTTTAGCATTCCTCATCCTTCCACATTTTCTCACTTCTTCACGAAGTTTCTGCTATCTTAGGGACTTGTAGGTGTCCTTTGAAGTTTGGGATCACTCCATAAGCACCACATTCGATAGAAAGACACCCCACAATCACTCAAAACCACCAAGAGATTTCCATACAACCCTCACCATGTTTTGCACTAAAACCAAATCTTGTGAGCTTGTTGTATCAACCATGCTAGGCTAGATTTCTCTTGGTGTTTCTAGGGTGATGATGGAACTTGGTATGAATAAATAGTTTATTTTTATTTAAAGTGGTGTTCTATGTTCTTAACGATTTCTTCTACTATTTCTTTGTTTGATGAACTAATAATTAATTAATCAACTTAATACTTGGTCTTGTGAGTGTTTTGGCAGGAAGTGGAGTGACTTATGAGTGTACCCGTGGCGTGTAAAAACCCACGCACTTGTAACCTAACCTAACTCCACGTGTAGAGATTAGCCCATTTGTGGATAGAAATATTCACACTTTGTGGTTTGATCCTCAACTATCAAAACTTTACTTAGGGTCGGTACAGTCTTTATACTTGATCCTAGTGATACGCCAAGACTTGGTAGCATGACTTAGTTACATGATCTATGTGTTAGCTTTGACGCAAACCAGGATTGGTGAACTCGTGTTAGAAGTAAACAGTCTATATTTACTTCTATTATTATATTGCCTCACAATTAATAATAGGCCAATCACTTTTTAAAAAATTAATTATTTCAAGTAGGGGATGGGTGTACGTAGGAGGCCGCGTCGCCTCTACCATGTCAAGTGGTAGCTTGTTCAGCCATGCTCTGGCCGCTGACAAGTTCTTCATAAAAGAAAATAGTAATTGAATGTCAATATCACAACTTTGGGAGATATGTCTTTTGGGGTTGGGTTAACACAATCTTGAGCAATAGGTCCCTCATCGTTGAGAGGTGAGCTTACTGGGACGGAAGAACCTCACAATAACTTTAAGAACATAAATCATTTAGAGTCTAGTGTAGCTATGCCTAGTTTTTAAACACACTACTTAAATAAAAATTTAGTACTAACTAATACCAAGTAAAATCAAATCCCGAAGAAACACCTTTGTTTTGATATTGATTTCTCTTACGGTTTAAAATCTCTCTTTTACTTTTCTTTCAAGCAATTAAAAACTCGTTTAGTAATTTTTAGGAAGCTGAGTAGTAAAAATCATGTCTTGGATTCGATAGTAGGTACTTTCTCATCTCTATACTACGCTTGATAGGTACACTTGCCTTTTATGTGGGTTTAGGAATGTTAAGCAACTATCGTTTTATTTTATAAATTTAAAACTTGAAAGTGTCACACACCAAAGTTTTCGGCTTAAACTCTTTCACTGTCAAGTTTTTAGCACATTCATTGGGGACTTGTTATTTTAAGTAAATAATTTTAAGTCATTAAAACTACATGCATCAATGGGCATGACGAATTGATAATCTAGTTAAATAATAAGGAGACAAATGTTTTGGGGGACTAGCGAGGTTACTCACTAATTGGTGAGGCGAAAGACATCGATTCACTATGTTATTTGGATTACATGCTTATGAATGAGAGCGCCTATGATCAGAGCTAGAGTAAGTTATATGGGATTTAAAATTTTTAATTTCTTTTCAAGCTCCAAATACTAGCCTCGCTTTTGGGTTGCACATATAATGTATATATGTGTGGGTCCTCGGGGGCAAAAGTAAAATTGCTCTAATTTTAACGTTATATTACTAATTTCGTGAATATAAACGTTAAAAACAATGAACGGTTAATCATGCATCATATTGTGGCATTGATAGCCAAAAGACAAGGGGAAAGGGGTACATGCACCAATCAGGCTTGTCCCAATTGCTATGTGGTATGTGCCTTATGTCTAGGCTTGATGCAAAACCACTATCGAGCCGGAGGTCTCACTGAAAGCAGTTTCTTTATTCCCACAGGGTAAAGGTAAGGTTGTCTGCATCTTACCCTTCTCAAACCTTACCTTAGCTTTGCTATTGCTGGGATTAACTATGTATGATGATAATGATGCTTGATTATCACCTCCAAACATGCCAAAGATTTTGTAAAACTTTTAAATGATAATTATTGAGATTGTAAGAAACCAAAACAACACAAGGTTAATGAAGAAGTCCAAAACACAGTGCGGATTGGTCAATGTATTGGGATACAAGTTGATGGATTTGAAAATCAGGTACGCATTCTTGTTATGGGTGGTCGTGTAAAAATTGGTCATCAGTAAACTATATATCAGTGAATATAAGGGGGTAGGCGGGGGATACATACAAGGAAGGTAAATTGGGTAAAAATGCTTAAATCTGCATATATGGCAACAAATTCATAAGATTTCAAGAAACCAAATTTCTGTCAGCTCAAAAATCAATCTAGTAAAGGGGTTTGTTAGCCTCTTGGTGAACCTCTTAATCATTCAGCTCTTAATCATTCAGCATTCAGAGTGTGTGTTTAAACTAAAAAAAAGCATCTGAATGGTTCCATTAAGCTTTTAATGATTCAACTAATAAAAGGAATTGAACCATTCAGACCCTCTTAATGATTCAGCACTTAATCAGACAGATTCTACCAAACAGCCCCTTAAGTCTACTGGCCATTCTGGGGGTACGCATGCTCTGTATAACACAATTAAATAAAAGCAAAACAAAACAAATTTTTAGGCATTCTCATTATCAAAACCGAAATTTATATCTAAAGGTTAAAAAAATTATTTGGCGGGTTATTGTCAAGAGGCATATATCATAAAAAAAACCTAAACATAGTGAACATAAGCTTACTAACATTGGTAAATTTGTAGTTGTGGGCGGACTAACAATATATTATGAGTGGAAGGAGTTACCTGAGAGTACAGGATAAATGCCATTTAGCAGAACCGAAAAAGATAGAAGCAACGAAAGATCAGATACGGTATCTGCAACTCTTTCATCATTTGTAAACAAGTATGCAATGTTTTTCCGGAAAACCAGACAGAGGACAAAGAAGACGGCGCCTATCACGCCTGACGTCCCCAACAACACTTTTATTGAAAACTTCACTGCTTTCGCGTTTCCTCGTCCTAACTCATTTGCCACCCGGACACTTCATACATGTTAAAGTTACAATATTAGGTGTGTGTATTAGTACCAATCAAATATATGAAAATAATTCACATTAATTTTTCTATATATGTTTTTGCAAAGTAATTGTTGATAACTTACCATCCGGCACTTAAGAAACCAAGACTAATCATAAACTCCCATGAGTTAATGTTTAGGCTGTATAAAAATCACAAAAAATGAGTTTATAATTTTCTTCTCAAATGACGCATAAAGGGAGAAACAAGAACAAACGTTGATACCAAATGGAGAAGGCGGATATTGCGACCTCAGCGTTTGGCATGTATCCAGCAAGTAAGACAAGAATAGCATAGTACCATAGCTCCAAGCTACATAAAGTGATGGTTAAATAAGCTGTTATTTAACTGCATTCCCCAACAAACTTGTTGAAAAGTATCTACGATCATATAAGCATTTATTGTATGTAAAAAAAAAAAAGCTTACCAGAGCATTACACCAGAGGATATTGAAAGCTTCACAAGAGGCACCAGATCCTTAAAAGCGGCAACTGTGAATCCTTTCCAAGAATTTGGACACCATCCTCCAAAAATGTATATAAATTCTCCGATCACAAGAAACCATGAAGACATCGAGAGTGCAATCATGGCACCCGAGACCCCCATGTTCAGCTTATACACGAAAAGGATTGACAAAGGTATATGGATGGCGAATTGAAAAGCCGAAAGCCATGCAATAATCATGTTCTTCAATTGTGCTTGCAGATACATTTGTATAGTCAGGCTAAAAACATAGTTATACACAAAAGGTATGAACCATAAAGAAATGTAACCACCACTGTTTGCTATTGATTCTTCCTCGCCCACGAGTTTAAAGATTTGGGTACCAAAGATCAACATGGGGAGCAAAATGGTCAAGGTAATCAAGTCAACGATCCATGATCGTTGCAAGTGAATGCCCATCATATGGTGTTGCCCGGCTCCAAATGATTGTCCACAAAGAGTTTCGGTTGCACTAGACATTCCTAGCTGTTGATACCGAAACACGAGAAAAATGATAAATATTTTGCAGAGATGAGTTCATTTTTAGATTGAATTGAAAGCTAATGACTTTATTAATAATAAAAAAAGATTGAAAGACTATGTTGAACTTACAAGTATTCCGTTGATAAATCGGACACTAAGTGTTTGAACAAGTGCGTAGCCAGCAAGATCAATTTCGCTGACATGGCCAATAAATGACTGTGTGACAACAATAGTACCGAATGCAGAGACCCTTGAAATGATGCTTGGCGTTGCAACCCTCCATATCTTTTTCGACTCGTTCCATATCCTTAATTTTAGGTCACCTTCCTCCTCTTCTTCATGTTGAAGAAGCATTGTCTCAACCCCATCATCCATCCTAAAAACGATAAATTGTTATGCACGTCAGTGATGGTGAATTTGCAAGTCTTCTTATTAATTATGTATGAAAAAACACGTTATTGTTGGGGTGGAGACAAGGTGGCAATAGGGCGGACATAAGAGCATTCACAGTAGTCAGTAGGTTTCCCGTATGGTTGTAAGTGAATCCCCATATTTAGGAAGTAATTATGCATAGAGGAGAGAGAAAATATTAATGTTCATATGTATATTTGGGAGAACACTTTTTCCCGCATTTATTTTTAATATTTTTATAAAGTGGTTCTGAGTAACGTAGAGAAAAAAGGTAATAATAAATAAAAAAATATTGATTTTTTTATGTAATTATATATAGATGAAGATGACACTATGAATGCTGTTATATATTAAATTTAACCGACAATCCCATATATATTATATAAAGTTCCATACACAAATCCTAGTGGATTAGGTCATATATATTAGTTAGGTCATAAGTGGATTAGTAGTTTACCAAAACCTTAAACTTTATGACTCAATGCAAACTAAGGCTTTGAGCCTGACATGTGGATGTTAAATGAGTCATGCTTTTATGGAGGTACTCGAAGTCAACCTCGTTCTAGTTAAGCTTTTTGTTAGATAGAGAATGACCAACAAGATGATCGGCTACCAATGAAATATGACTAATTAATTGACACAATTAGGATATTATTAAGGCCATTGTTGTGAAATAGCTATCCACTTCAATAACTGGCAAAAAGTAATGTCATAGCACTGCCACGTAGAAACTAGAGCAATAATTAAATACCCAATAATTATGTGTTGTGAAATAACTAAAACTAAAATAAAAAAAATAAAAGCAAAATATGTGTTGTGGAATAGCTATCCACTTCAATAAGTGGCAAAAAGTAATGTCATAGCACCGCCACGTATGAACTAGAGCAATAACTAAATACCCAATAACTACGTGTTATGAAATAACTAAAACTAAAATAAAAAAAACAAAATAATTTGATTGGTTTAGATTAGAGTAGTCCCTACCATCATCCTTCGCGCCCGCCATTGGTATTGGGCTTGTGTCCTTGGTGCCTCGGCGCGTGGCACCCGAAGCTCCGAAATGGACACTAGCCCGATTCGACAATGGACAGCCTAACAAACAATTCGATTGGTCATCCCAGTTGTTTTTATCAACGTGTAGTGTATATATACTTATAATAACGAATGTCGTTTCAGGTAAACGTCCCAACCCTTGTAAATATACAATTTATTAATGACGTATCGTTCTATACTTTATCTCTCTCTCTCTCTCTCTCTCTCTATATATATATATATATACACACACACACACAGACCCTTATAGTTTAGACTGTTATAAATTCAACCCATAACTTTAACTAAACATAATTTAAGTTTAAGATGTAACATCAACACTTTTAGAGTTTGAGCTCAATTATACAAAGGATCCTAAAATGTCAAGCTCGAGCTTATAAGGACTCGGCATGCGCTTATTCGAGTCTGAGCCATGTTATAGGGTGATTGTGACATATGATGGGTGGTTTGCAATGATTACTCTGGTGGTAGGATGCGTTGATGCCATGGAAGATGCACGATAACACAGTGGTTATGGGGTAGGTAGACAATTAAATTAATTAGTTGGATCGTATGAATTGGAACCGAGTACAACCATTTACGGGGCCTACTTCTAGGTAACATGACAAAAATGTGTGTAAATAAACATTCACTTATATTATACTTTACAAATGAAAAAGAAAATTAATATGCATGTATGAAGCTGAAATAAAAAATCATGAGTTGAAGAAACTTACTAGTTGAGGAACAATGAATAGGCAGAAGCTAGCAGTGTTTCAAGTTTGAGGATGATATCCTTTTAAACTAAAAGGATAGTGAAGTGTGAAGATGTTGTGAGCCTTTGGTCATTGGGCCCCTCTGTTGGAAAGATTGTCCATATGTGTTTGTCTAATTGTTTTCGTATGTACAATCAAATTTCAAGTTTGTTACTTATTTTTGTTTTCATATGCTCATTGAGTCCCTATCTCATTCAAAAAGAGAAATTAGTTTTATGAGAGAAAAAAAAAAGATAATAACTTGAAGAACAAGATGTTCACTAAGACTGTTTAAAAAGCTTGCAGCTTATAACTCACTCGAAGTTTGCTTAAAAAAGCTAGTTCGGAAAAAGCTCGACTATAAACGAGGTCAGCTTGGCTTGGTTTGTAAACGAGCCGAGCCTGAACTGAGGTAAGTTCTATAGAAATTTAAGCGGAAGCGATTTTCTATTTGGTTTTGGTTTTATTTGTTTGAGCCCTGCAGCTGGAGGGCTGCTCGGTTTCTAAACACCGACTCTCAAAACGGGGTTTATAAACACCGACTCTCAAAACGGCAAGTGGATTGTGAGAAGTATTGAGGTTGTGAGAAGTATTGAGATAGAACAATTGTTTATTTCTTGATTGAAATATTTTGGTACAAAACTAGGAGAAACAACCTCGTATATAAATACATAAATGAAAATGTAAAATGAGCACAAATCATGGAGCTTGAATCATGGTGACTTGAATGGAGTTAATTATGAAGACCCATTAATCTAGGTACTAGTGGTGGATCCCTTATCTTGGTGAGAAAAAGGAAAATGTTGAGAGAATAATGCAATCCAATACTCTCCGTCAAGTTGTAGCGTGTATGTCAATAACACACAACTTGTCAAACAATATATATATATATATATATATATATATATATATATATATATATATTTTGAACACTCCCCTCAAGTTGGAGCGTTTCCTTTCCTTGCGGATTCAAAGATTTTGAATCCAATTTTTCTTGTCAGATCAAATGACCCGACTTTCCTTTTTTTTTGCGGGTTCAAAGGACCCGACTTTCTTTTTTCTTGCGGGTTCAAAGGCCCGACTTTCTTTTTCTTGGGAGTTTAAAAAAACTCGACTTTTCTCGCGAGCTCAAATGTTTGAACCTGACTTTTCTTTTTACTAGTTTAAAAACCCGACTTTTCTTCTCGCGGGCTCAACAAACCCGACTTTTCTTCTCGCGGGCTCAACAAACCCGACATTTTATCTTGCGAGTTCAAAAGAACCCAACTTTTCTTTCTCGCTAGTCCAAAAAACTCGACTTTTATTTTCTTATGAGTTCAAAAAACCCGACTTTTCTTCTTGTAAATTTAAAAAACCCGACCTTTCCCTTTTTTTTTTTATTTTAATAACCACCAAGTTTTTGGTTTTCAAAAAAAAAAATAATATCAGACCAATAATTCCTTTGTTTTCTCGCATGCGTATGTTATTTTGTTCCCTTCCTTACATGTCGTAGGGTATACTTTCCACTAGGGATGAGCTCGGGACGGTATCAGTATCGAACTGATACCGATTCTGACAATACCGATTCTGAAAAGTCTAAAAAACCAATACCGATATCGATACCGAACACATACGGTACGGTACGGTATAGGTACGGTACCGGTATGATATCGGTATTTTACCTTAAAATATCGATACCGTACTGATCCTGAACCGATGCCGATAATATCAAAACCGAAAATCCATAAATATGGGTACCGATACCGATCCCGAAACCACTCGATTCGGTATCAGAATCAGGACGAGACGAGATCGGTATTCGGCCTTGTATGCTATCCCTACCTTCCACCCCCATCACATCCCCACCACTATTACTTTCGCACTCTCCATTCTCCATACCTTTTCACTTTTTTTTTTAAACAAATTGCTTTTTGACTCTTTTCCTCTCATCTCAATCTTCAATAACAGATCAAGAAAAGAAAACTTTATTGCCCAAAAAAACCAAGACACTTCTATAGCTTCTTCAACTTATGCTTATTTATCTTTTTGAATTCTTCTTCCCCTCACCCTTTTTTTTAACTATCCGTCCATATCATCTCAGTACCCGAACCCGACCGATTATGTTTCGGACCTTCCTCGGGCTTAATATCCGAGAACCCACTTGAAGAAATCGGATTCAAGAAACACGTGAATGAAAACTGGGTAAACATGGAACCGATTGAAAAGGGGTTGTTTTTTAATCAGAAAGGAAAGATTCGAGAAAAGAGTTATTGGTGTTGGGTAGTTTTTATTTGGTTGGTGATGGAGGTTGGCGTTGACGGTGGCGCGTGTGGTTAGCGGTGGTTGAGGAAGGTGAGGTGGTGGTGAGAAGCTCCTGAACAATTTCTTTTTATTTTTTGGTTCTTCCGAGCAGGATAATAACCCGCATACCATATAGAAATTTAAGCAGAAGCGATTTTCTATTTGTTTTGGTTTTATTTGTTTGAGCCCTGCAGCTGGAGGGCTGCTTGGTTTCTAAACCCAGACTCTCAAAACGGTAAAGTGGATTGTGAGAAGTATTGAGATAAAACAATTCTTCCATCTCTATATTCTACCTTTATAATTCTTATACAAATAAAGCCACCTAGCCGTTTTGATAGTCGGTAGCTAGAAACCGAGCAGCCTTAGGCTGCGGGCTCAAACCAATAAACCAAACCAAATAGAAAATCGCTTTCGCTTGAATTTCTATATAACTCGTGGCTCGCTCATTTGGCTCGTTTAAATTAAAGCTAAATTTTCAATTTATGTAAATTGTAAAAAAAAAATAGCGTAGCATTTAGTTAAAAGTATATTATGAGTGAAATATCCAAATAACTCTTTTTTATATGACCAATTTTTTTTGTTTTCCATGAAAACATAACAAAAATATAAAATTAGTTCTAGTTAATGAACTATTTATTTCACATTATCTATTAACTAATTTAACATATACAGATACAAATATAAAAACAAATTATTAATTTCTTATATAATATGAATATTTATAAAAAACGTAAAAAAAAATTGGTTGGCCCATGAGCCGGCTCGTTCGACTCGGTTTTAAATGAGCTGAGCCCGAGCCCAACATTTAGGCTTGGTAATATAATGGGATCGACTCGGTTCAGCTTGATTTGTAAATAAGCAGAGCCTAAGCTCGCCCTGGTTTGACTCGGCTCGTTACATCCCTAATGTTCACTATAGTATTTTATGATACAATTTTGTCTTGGAGTGAATACTAATAGTAGGGGTGGCAAAATGGGTAGGTTGGGTTGGGTTGGGTGATGGGTTAGGAAGGGTATGGGTTAGGATGAGTTTGGGTCAAGATGGGTAAATTAAAAAAATAGGTTAGGATGGGTTAGGTCAGGATGGGTTTGGGTCTAGATGGTTTGGATTAAGATAGGTTCACATCAAAATAGATTAAAATTAAAAAAAAAATTAAAATAACAATAAAAAGTTAAAAATTGAAAAAGTAAAAAAAAAGTAAAAAAACAAATTTAAAATTAAAAAACAAAAATAAAATTAAAAATAAAATTTTAAGGGATCCGAAATATTTCATTTCAAACCGGACCAGTTCGACACTATCGGGCTCGTTAACAACCCGGAGCATTACTACCTGGCCAGGCCCGATAGCAACCCGGACTGTTTCGACCAGACCGTTCCCGTTAGCGACCAGGACCGTTTTGACCCGGCTAGGCCCGTTAGCGACCGGAACCGTTTTGACTCGACCGGCCACGGTAACGACCCAGACCGTTTCAACCTGACTAATCCCGTAGCGACTCGGACAGGCCCGGTAGAGACCCGGACCTTTTTGACCCGACCGGGCGCGGTAACACCCCAAACCGTTTCAACCTGACCCGTCCAGTAGCGACCCAGAATGTTTTGACTCGGCCGGGCCCGGTAGCGACCCGGACCGTTTCGACCCGACCGGGCCCGGTAAAGACCCAGACCGTTTCAACCTGACATGTCCCGTAGCGACCCGACCGGGCCCGGTAAAGACTCAGACCGTTTCAACCTGACCCGTCCCGTAGCGACCCGGACCGTTTCGACCCAACCGGGCCCGGTAATGACCCGGACTGTTTCGACCCGACCGGGCCCGATAACGACCAGACCGTTTCAACCTGACCCGGAACGTTTCGACCCGCCGGGCCCGGTAGCGACCCGGACCGTTTCAACCTGACCTGTCCCGTAGCGACCCGGACTGTTTCGACCCGACCAGGCCCGATAACGACCCAGACCGTTTCAACCTGACCCGTCCCGTAGCGACCCGGACCATTTCAACCTGACCCGTCCCGTAGCGACCCGGACCGTTTCAACCTGACCCGTCCCGTAGCGACCCGGACTGTTTCTACCCGATCGGGCACGTTAGCGACCCGGACCGTTTCGACCCAACCGGGCCCGGTAACGACCCAGACCGTTTCAACCTGACCCGTCCCGTAGCGACCCGGACCATTTTGACCCGACCGGGCCCGGTTGCGACCCGGACCGTTTCAACCTGACCCGTCCCGTAGCGACCCGGCCGGGCCCGCTAGCGACCCGGACCGTTTCGACCCGACCGGGTCCGATAACGACCCAGACCGTTTCAACCTGACCCATCCCGTAGCGACCCGTAGCGACCCGGACCGTTTCGACCCGGCCGGGCCCGGTAGCGACCCGGACCGTTTCAACCTGACCCGTCCCGTAGCGACTCTGACTGTTTCGACCCGGCCGAGCTCGCTAGCGACCCGTACCGTTTCGACTCGGCCGGGCCTGGTAGCGACCCGAACCGTTTCGATGAGATCGGTCTCGTTAACAACCCGTGTTGTTTCGATATTGCCGTCCGTTAACGACCCAAACGGTTTCGAACCGACTGGGGTGATCAACAAATGCAAAAGATATATTTTTTTGTTTTTAATGAAATTTATTTCTATGTGGCATCAACGCTTTTGGTGTTGGGTGAGTTTTAATTCATATTTGTATATGGTTATTTAAAAATACCCATCCTGACCCATTTGTTTTTTTTGACATACCCATCCTGACCCACTTACTTATTTTCTACAATTAAAATTACCCATCCTAACCCCCTTGAAAATTATACTAAATTCATTTTAACCCACAAGGTCAAATTTTAAACCCAAAATAACCCAAACTCAACTAGATGGGTTAAAATTGTCAGGTCTAACTAATAGCATCATCATTCCTAAAAAAAAAAAAGATACAGTTTTGATTTCTGAGTTTAACCAATTTACCTTTGGTTCTTGTTGTTTTTCTCACTTAACAAATATGTCAAATATAGTAGATTCAGTTAGCTTTTAAAGTTAAAATCTTTTTAAATGGCCATGGCACATGTGTATTTAAAAACATATAATTGCAAAAAAAAAAAAAAAAAAAATAAATAATAATAATAATAAAAAATAAACACTACTACAAAAATAAGCAATTGTCACCAAAATTTGTTACCGAAAATCACGGTAGCAAATTTTGAAAAAGCTAAGTGGCAGCTGAAAGTTTAAAATTTTGCCACCATCTATTTTCGGTAGCAAATTGGTAAAAAAAACATTTTAAAAATAATATATATATACACGCACACTTGTTTCCCTAAATCTAATCCATAAACTGAGTAACCACGACATAAGCTCCATCACTGTAAGTCCGTAACCATCCATCAACAACATCATCGTAACCTCCATTGAAGCAGGTACCATCTCCGATAACATTTGTAACAGGTAATCCATCGATTCAATTCAATTCACTTGTAAGAACGATTCAATTCATCTGTAACAGGTTATCCATCGAAGTTATTACCCGAGACTATGACCTAATCGATCCACCATTGAAGCAGGTGTAACAACCCTGGCAGTTGGTGCCGGGTCGGGTTATCGGAGCTACGCAGCGGAATTCAGGATAATGACAGTCTTGACTCTTCCAGGATCCACATCATCATATCTGTCGGGTTACCTGAACACATGCCAAAAATAGTTTCTGTCAACATAAAGTTGGTGAGGTCGTGTATTTTATAAAGTGAATGGCCAATTCGTTTATTGATAATTATTTAATAACAATCTTTCATAAATATGCTTTACAATTCTAATTCTGGAGGGGAAAATATATTCTATTATATCAATTAAATTATACCGATTGTATGTCAATCTAATATATTGTTTCTATTATATTCTATTAGTTGCCATTCCTATCGATGGTACCACTCTGCTTGTGTTAAATATAATTATTCCTACCCTCTACTCAGGTAAGACTGGTTCTTGTCCTCTAGTCGGACAAGAAAGGAAATGGCGATATACCGATCAGTACTGTCCTAGTCGTTTCTATTGTCCCCTTTTCTATTATATTTCCTTTATAAAATCTATTATGTAAAGCATTTCTAGGTTTTCTAATAAATGACATGTATTCTCCCGAAAACATTAATAAAACAGTAAAAGTGGGGAGTTCACGATACTCACAGGTTTGTGTTATATCTTCTGCTTAAACTTCTTATTACAATTATATTTCATATATATATATCGATACGTTTTACGCGTGGGACTTGTTAAATTGTAATACTTAGGATATATATCATATATACAATTTATTATATATAGAATTCGGTATATATTAGATAGTCCTAAACCCGGGGTTTATTATTGACACGACACGGACATCCTAAAATCTAGCTGGCCATTACAGCTTGGCACTCGTAGCTAATAAAGCTGGCCATTACAGCTTGGCACACGAACCTAAAGAACTCTAGACACGAACTTACCCGGATGCTGGTTCGGCAGAGCATATTATTATTAACCCGAGTCTAGTATATCGTTTTATATATCGAATCGAATATATATATATATATATAAACGTATGTATTTTATATATGTTTATTATTCTCTTATTATTATTATCAAGTCCGTACGTTATCCGTATTATATATATATATTCGTATAATTCTAATAATATTCCTCGTCTAGTCATTGGACCGGGTTCTATTCCGGGTGTTGACCGAGTCACTGAGTTGACTCGGTAACGACTTGTATCCTCCAACTCGTTTATCGGTACCTCATAACAAATAACTATTATAATCTTTAGTTAATAATAGATTATAACATAATATTTGATAACCAATAAAACGGTTAGAGATGTATTTACCGGGGATATGACCGGATCTCGTCGGAATATAATCGGGAGCTGACCGGAGATTTACCAGAAAACATAATACCAACCGGAGTACAACGGGAATCAGCCGAAGGCCCCAATCCACCGGATTATAATACACGAACATACCCACATCATCACATATTACGAATATAAGACAATCAAAAGGGGTTCGTGGTTGGTTTATAGAGTACGGATTCAAACAGAAAGAGGGTTCTTCGGGGTTCAGATCAGAAAGTGACCGGTTATCAAAACGGGACCTGGGTTTGACTGAATATAGTCAACCGGTGGTATCAAGACCCGGTAACAGTAGGGTATCGGATGGAAACAGGAACTCGATTAAGATACAGAATACGATACCATACCCGGTTATGATTCTCGAGCAGACAGGGGTTACAGATCTGATGACAGTCACCATATCCGGTGACTGTCCGGCTCGTTTAACAGTAACAGCAAGCAGAATAAGATGGGTTAACGGGTTGGGATTGATCCGAGGGTTATTGATTATTATAAGGGTGTGTCTGATTACAAGGATTCGATGACAGTCACCATAACCGGTGACTGTCCGTCTTCAGTTAATCTGGAACAGAGGAAGAACATGGCGGGGTTCGGTGGTTCATAACAGGAACAAGGTGGTGGTTCGTAACAGTGACGAGGTGGGGTTATTATCGGGTTGGGTTCAGTAACAGAATCAAGGAGGAGGGTTCAGTGATGGTTATTACCGGAGAGGAAAAGGAACGCCGGAAAAGATAAAGGGAGGCGGCGGCGGCCGGCGGCCACCGGTGGAGGTGGTTGTCCGGCGAAGGCTTCTGATCAGAGAGTTTATAACACACACTTTGTGTGTGTGTTTTATGTACAGAGAGAGATGCGAGAGACAAGAAAGGGTGGTTTATACACTTAATTAGAATAGGGGGTGTTTGGCTACAGGGATAATGGCTGGGACTCGGGCGTTTGCTAACGGGTATAACAACAAAATAAGAAATGTTTAGTAGCGATTTAATAGCAGATAAGGAGCGTTTAACCGAGATAATAAAATTTCAATAATTATTATATATATATATATAATCGGTTGAAACGGTTAGTCGCGAGATTCGAACTTAAATATTTTATTAAGTAATCGGGTGGTCAGGTACGACCCGACCCGTTTAAGAGACCCGTAACACCTCGAGTGTTACACTCCCCCCCCCCCCCTTAGGAAATTTCGTCCCCGAAATTTGAGTGATCTTGTCCTTTATACCCTTAACCTTTAAGGATATTACAAATCTAAACCGAACATTTATCAGTGAGACATGATCAGTTTTGTGGTTTGCAAGGAACTCGATCTTATATCAATTCAAATCTACATTTTAACCTTTCTTGCTATAATCATGTTAATGCGGATACGTGGACTATCTGTATTTTCTGGTATGACTATTAAAGGTTTTCCGTATAGATTGATATTTTTCTTTATACTGTGAATATTCTTTTAATCTTGTCCCTCATTAGAATGAGAAACAGACTGAATATCATTCTTATATAAAGACGATACAAACATTATCTGAGATTCTAATCGTTTTTCTTCTAAAAGGTTCACAATCTTTCAGCAAACATTGCTAGAGTCTCAAATCGATACGATATTCTCATCGTTGATATTCGGATTTAATTACAATGATGGATTCTATATAGTTCTTAGGAGATAGATACGGAAATCCCTTCATTATCATGATTTGAATGGGATCCGAGCTACTACCTCTTTTATTTGAACCTTAGAATTTACCATCATTGTAATTCTGATTCTTAAAGAGTATGAATGATTTCTCAGATCATTAGACGTATCTTATCCGGAGTCTAAAGGTGCCGGAAAAGACTAATTGAACTTGTTGAATTACACGGTTTCAACAGTTCCTTTTTATTATCTTGACCTACTGGAATCGGTCATTGAGATTTCTCTTAAATCATCGATAATAATCTTACTGACTATTTCATTGATGATTGACTGCATTGTATCTCAATACATATTATTTGACTTTTCTTATTGTATTATTGTGAACGAGGTCTTTCATAATTCTACAGTCAATATATGTAACTTTCTCTTGATAGTCTCGGAATCTACTGGTAACAGTCGTCGTTACGATTCTTTGACTTTAGATTCTTATGGCAATGCATCAATTATTCTTTCTCAGAATCATGATTATCATTCAGGTTTAATGCATGAATACTTATTGTGTTAAGTATTTCTGCAAATATTCCTTCTTGATATCACTTCGGGATTTGATACATTTTCGATAAAATATTCTTTATAGAATTTCTAGTCGTTTTCGTACGACTTATATTCTTATCTGATAAAATTCTTTTAATATATATTCATTTTAATAATTATTTATTCTGGCATATCTGATGCCTTCTGATAGTATTTGGCATTTTCTAATGCCTTTCTATTATTCAGACATATCGAATGTCTTTCTGAATTATAATTCTTTTTATTTTTCGATTTATATTCTTTTATATCCAAGCAAATACTGATACTTATTTATAGCACACACTATAAATTCCATCATTTTCATAATATACACTTGCTTGGAATAATCCTTTCTTATTTATGTATTCGATTAAAGTTTATACTTTTAGTGTCTGAAAACACTTTCCGATAAACTTATATATAGGCAATCTATCATATGTTCTTAACCCAACTTATTATAAGCGAAGCTTATTTCATCAGGATATTCGTGTAGATAGTTCTTGCCAGAACAGTGATTTCTTAAATTATATCTCACAACCTTTAACTCGGAACAGGACGTTTGTGATTCCTTGGCTAGAGAGTTTCACTGGAAAAATGAGCATAATTCCATTCATTTTTCGTTTATACTTCGATTATACCTTGCGAATCTCTACGCGATTCCGCTTGGTATCAATTATATTTCGATATATTTGTTATAAATTATTTTCTTTTGCTACTTCATTGGATTCTACCATTTCCGGTTTCTGAATCCATATAGATTTTTATCTGTTATATTCTTACAAGAATCATGTGGCTTGGTGGCAAATGTCCGGATATACCTTCCGTAAGGGTCCGGATATCTTTTTGCCACAGGAATTGCACAAAGGACATACAACTTATCTTTGGTTGGCAATCAAAAATCAATATACTGATTTCTATGATTCGTAGAATTTAACCAATCGATGGTTTTTATTCTGCGAACATATTCTTAGTCGTATTTCACGAAGAAATTTCAACTAGATTGCCAGTTCTGTGGTCGTACTCTCCACATATGATATGCTGATGGTTCGAATATATATTTCTTCTTATTATTATTTCCTATTATTTCTTTTAATATGTTCATGACACAAACAAACTGTGATCTTGATAAACTCCTACTCGAATGTTCCTGTGCCTGTGGCGTTCATAATTATGTCGCGATCATAATTACTATTCCACCTCACCTAACATTCTAGTATTTGTTTATTTTAATCACAATAGGTATGTGTCCTTCACATATTATTCTGATATTCTTTTCTTTATTTTCTCTTAGAATCATAATTATATAATTCTAGAATAAAACATGTTGATCCGAGTCCAACGAAATAGACTGTCAATCGTTCAAGAATTTGATTGCGCCAAAAGATGTCCAATATAACTATCCAATCTTTTTAATATCCCTGACTTGCTCAAGTCATAGGATTAAGACGGTACTTATATTGTCGCATAATCGAGCGAGTAAGAATTCGGTTTCTTTAGAGAGATTCCAAATTATTTCTTGTCACGAGATTTCAAGATAATAATATTTCTATCCAAAATATTATTGAATTTTTGGAAAAGATCGAAGATAATACATAACTGAGATTTCTATGTATACACAAAGATAGATTTAGATTATAAAATGGAATATATAATATTCATCGTTCATATTAGAATAAAATATCAAGGAAGTTATTCGAGCGAATATAAATATAGAATCGTGCCGAAAATACTCTTGACGTATATACGGATAGAAATTCGATTAAAGATCTTTTACGAAAATGGCACTGAATATGGAGTGAAATATGTTCGGACAAAATGATACAACCGTGGTTCTATAGGATTTTCATATTTTTGAAATAAAATTTCTAGGGACTTTTTAATAATTATCAAGAGTATCAATACTTGGTTTTATAAAAAGAAAGTTATAGTATTGACGGATTTTCTCGATCTTATAAATTTGAATAAAACGTCTATTTGAAATTTAAAAGCGGAGGGATATTTATATTAAAAATCGAAATATTTGATTCAGTATAAAATAGAAATGACTTGGAATGAATTCAGTGAACTTCAAAGTCATACCGAAAAGATTTAAAACAACTTAAGTTACCGAGGAATCTGTCCGATTTCTGATTAAATAATCGAAGGAAGTTCTTTAGAAACATAATACTTGTATGTCTCTAGCATATCGGATTTTATTGAAATTTCGGAATTTGAAATAATATTTCTGGAAACTATATCATAGGAATGTTCAAGTTGGAGCATATATTTGTATTCTTATTTATATATATTGGAGCAACTACAAGGTTAATGATCTGAGATCGGATATAAATAGCCATTGAGACCGGAATAATTCAATAAACTTATCTGAAGTTTCTTGAATCAACGATGGATGATTTATGTTTTATAATCTATTTATTTTTCTATATAAGTATATTTACTTTTATAACTTTCGTCATTTCTTATTATTTATATCTCGATTTATTTTCTGATTTCTTTTAATATATCTGGTTTCTGTTCTGTATTCTTTCTCATTTCTTATAGCCTTAATATCCTGTAAGATTTTCCAGAAATTAAATGTGTATGTAAATTCACAATTGTGTACATAATTGTCAATTTACCCCACATAATCATTCTAGTAATATCCTGTAGTGGATTCGTTTTAATTTCTAATATACTGTTATGGTTCTCACCAACTTTATAATGGTTTGGCATTTAGGTACCCAAAATTTTATCCTCTAATATTCTTTTACCTTATACATATTTCTAATCAAAATTTCTTTTAAAAGACATTTCTGGTAGATCCTGGATTAGTAAAGATTTCAAGACTGTCCTTAAGCGCCGCTCTGATACCAACCTGTAACGACCCTGGCAGTCGGTGCCGGGTCGTCGGGTCGGGTTAACGGAGCTACGCAGCGGAATTCAGGATAATGACAGTCTTGACTCTTCCAGGATCCACGTTATCATATTTGTTGGGTTACCTGAACACATGCCAAAAATAGTTTCTGTCAACATAAAGTTGGTGAGGTCGTGTATTTTATAAAGTGAATGGCCAATTCGTTTATTGATAATTATTTAATAACAATCTTTCATAAATATGCTTTGCAATTCTAATTCTGGAGGGGAAAATATATTCTATTATATCAATTAAATTATACCGATTATATGTCAATCTAATATATTGTTTCTATTATATTCTATTAGTTGCCATTCCTATCGATGGTACCACTCTGCTTGTGGTAAATATAATTATTCCTACCCTCTACTCGGGTAAGACTGGTTCTTGTCCTCTAGTCAGACAAGAAAGGAAATGGCGATATACCGGTCAGTACTGTCCTAGTCGTTTCTATTGTCCCCTTTTCTATTATATTTCCTTTATAAAATCTATTATGTAAAGCATTTCTAGATTTTCTAATAAATGACATGTATTCTCCCGAAAATATTAATAAAACAGTAAAAGTGGGGAGTTCACGATACTCACAAGTTTGCGTTATATCTTCTGCTTAAACTTCTTATTACAATTATATTTCATATATATATCGATACGTTTTACGCGTGGGACTTGTTAAATTGTAATACTTAGGATATATATCATATATACAATTTATTATATATAGATTTCGGTATATATTAGATAGTCCTAAACCCGGGGTTTATTATTGACACGACACAGACATCCTAAAATCTAGCTGGCCATTACAGCTTGGCACACGAACCTAAAGAACTCTAGACACGAACTTACCCGGATGCTGGTTTGGCAGAGCATATTATTATTAACCCGAGTCTAGTATATCGTTTTATATATCGAATCGAATATATATAAACGTATATATTTTATATATGTTTATTATTCTCTTATTATTATTATCAAGTCCGTACGTTATCCGTATTATATATATATTCGTATAATTCTAATAATATTCCTCGTCTAGTCATTGGACCGGGTTCTATTCCGGGTGTTGACCGAGTCACTGAGTTGACTCGGTAACGACTTGTATCCTCCAACTCGTTTATCGGTACCTCATAACAAATAACTATTATAATCTTTAGTTAATAATAGATTATAACATAATATTTGATAACCAATAGAACGGTTAGAGATGTATTTACCAGGGATATGACCGGATCTCGTCGGAATATAATCGGGAGCTGACCGGAGATTTACCAGAAAACATAATACCAACCGGAATACAACGGGAATCAGCCGAAGGCCCCAATCCACCGGATTATAATACACGAACATACCCACATCATCACATATTACGAATATAAGACAATCAAAAGGGGTTCGTGGTTGGTTTATAGAGTACGGATTCAAACAGAAAGAGGGTTCTTCGGGGTTCAGATCAGAAAGTGACCGGTTATCAAAACGGGACCTGGGTTTGACTGAATATAGTCAACCAGTGGTATCAAGACCCGGTAACAGTAGGTTATCGGATGGAAACAGGAACTCAATTAAGATACAGAATACGATACCATACCCGGTTATGATTCTCGAGCAGACAGGGGTTACAGATCTGATGACAGTCACCATATCCGGTGACTGTCCGGCTCGTTTAACAGTAACAGCAAGCAGAATAAGATGGGTTAACGGGTTGGGATTGATCCGAGGGTTATTGATTATTATAAGGGTGTGTCTGATTACAAGGATTCGATGACAGTCACCATAACCGGTGACTGTCCGTCTTCAGTTAATCTGGAACAGAGGAAGAACATGGCGGGGTTCGGTGGTTCATAACAGGAACACGGTGGTGGTTCGTAACAGTGACGAGGTGGGGTTATTATCGGGTTGGGTTTAGTAACAGAATCAAGGAGGAGGGTTCAGTGATGGTTATTACCGGAGAGGACAAGGAACGTCGGAAAAGATAAAGGGAGGCGGCGGCGGCCGGCGGCCACCGGTGGAGGTGGTTGTCCGGCGAAGGCTTCTGATCAGAGAGTTTATAACACACACTTTGTGTGTGTTTTATGTACAGAGAGAGATGCGAGAGACAAGAGAGGGTGGTTTATACACTTAATTAGAATAGGGGGTGTTTGGATACAGGGATAATAGCTGGGACTCGGGCGTTTGGTAACGGGTATAACAACAAAATAAGAAATGTTTAGTAGCGATTTAATAGCAGATAATGAGCGTTTAACCGAGATAATAAAATTTCAATAATTATTATATATATATAATCGGTTGAAACGGTTAGTCGCGAGATTCGAACTTAAATATTTTATTAAGTAATCGGGTGGTCAGGTACGACCCGATCCGTTTAAGAGACCCGTAACACCTCGAGGTGTTACAGCAGGTACCGTAACCCGAGTTTTAGATGATTGCGACCTAAGATAGAATGGATGATGTAACATAGGAAGACCAAATGATTTAAAGACACCCCGACAGCCCATACGTAATCCATCAAAATGTTTAGTACTATGTGATCTCTAGTGTGTGCGACTCGGCTATAGACTAGACTCTACATGCAGTCCTAGTTCACTATAACCTGGCTCTGATACCAATCTGTCACACCCTCAAAATCCACTTGCGGTGTTTTACCGCGAGGCGCATGACAAACCAGGATCCAAACCAACGATCACATTAAACAAGTCTAAAATGAACATAATGCAATTTCAAAACAATGTTTAAAATTCCCGTTTACAGCGGAAGCTTATTCAAAACAATATTCAATAGTAAACCAATGTTCAACGTTTGTAAAACCATGCAATCCTAACTAGACGCCGTGCAGACGCGTGCGCCCTAGTCCAGTCGTCCTACCTTAGCGACCTGAGAAAACATGTAAGAGAATACGTCAGCACAAAAATGCTGGTGAGTTTACAGGTTTTGTAATCCAAGTACCAAGTCAACCTGTCCATGCTATAACAAATCGAAAACCAGTGTACGCTAGCTAGGCGTATGTTTTGTTACTACCACGATTGGAAAACCATTACTAACTCGTAAACCAAATGTGTGCCCGATGTAGTAAACCTGTTGTTCCTGTTGTTCCTGTTTGAGACAATATGCACCCGCCGACCCTCCAAGTCGACGAGCGGGGTTGGTCACTCCCAATAGCGCTATTCACATTTCCCCGTTGTGCAAACCCGCACATTCATGGTTCCCCCCGGGACTTCCAAAGATCGTGTAGTACACAATAGAAACCCGTAGTATGACAGTAGTTACCAAATAATCGTTTTAACACATGTTTTCTCCCTCGAAAATATGAAACCAGTTTAAAAGAGGGGCCGTAAACTCACCTTAAGTTGCGTTACTTCGTAATACGAATAACTCAGCAGCTATGCTAGTCCCGTAAAGCGGCGACCTAACATATGACAGTTACAAGTACTTAGACTAATAACCCGCAGGTTAGTTAGTCCCTAGATGTCCAGACCATCACCAAGTTCGTTTGAAAACACCGTGACTGTTTAACTAACCCAAAGTACAAGACTCGACATCCCATTGGTGACCCGAGACTCCCCGTGTTATGTTTACGCTCTCAAACATACAATCATGCAATCACACTTAACATACGTTAACGCACAACAAGTTATAGCACATAGCTCACGTATCACATAATTACATCCAAACATATGTTACCAAGTTATTAGATATGTTACGGGGTTCCTAGCATGTTCCTACAGGTCAAATCGGGTCTCGGAATGCTAATTTACACTTACAGCAGCAGTACACGCGATTAGGAAAAGTCAACTAGCATTTAGGTTGGTCAACTAGCATTTAGGAAGGCTAATCGCCTCTATTATAGGCGATTAGGGCTATACCACATGTAATTACTAGCATTTAGGGCTATACCACATGTAATTACTAGCATTTGGGGCTATACCACATGTAATTACTAGCATTTGGGGCTATACCACATGTATCTACTAGCAATTAGCTCATAAGACATGTATCTACTAGCAATTAGCCCCTACTCGCATGAAACATAGGCGATTAGCCTCCTAATCGCCCCTAACATAGGCGATTAGGGTTGCTAATCGCCAGTAACCCAGCTGTTCCGGTTTTTCGCGCGTTTAACGCTCCAAATCAGATCCAGAACGTGTGTAACCATCCAATATCATCCCAACAACTATTCTAAACATGTTTAAACTAAAATCCTTCGTTTTGCCTCGTATTATCAACCCTGCATTGCAACCACGTAATCCAAACACAATTCATATAGCATGCAACATCACATTAACATGCATAACTATACCCTAATAATCAATTACTCAGATTTTATTATCATGACATCAATATTATTCTGAAACTAACCTAATAACATGTTAATCACTCATCTTGAATCATAAAAACCCTAGATATTAATCATAAACACACATAACACATGTATGATTGTTAGAATCCGATTAACAACACTTATTAACGATTTTCAGAAAGCTTTTTCGTTTTAGAACAGGTCTGGACCATTAGGGATTGAGTAAAAACGTTTATAAAGATTGCATGGATGGAAACCAAACCTTAGATTTGTGAAAGGATGATGAATTAAGCTTGAAACCTTGTGTTTTGATCAAAAATCGCGTTCCAGAGGTTGTGTGTGTGTTGGGGCGGGTTATGGGACGACTAGGGTTTGTATTATGAAGTTTAGGAGGTCAAGTATGGTATTTATAGTCGTTTTTAGTCGTCCAGCCCGTAACTAGCGATTGTGCAGCATTTACACGCGATTAGGGATCCTAATCGCATGTAACTTCATGCATTTGGGGCCTAATCGCATGAAACTTCATGCATTTGGCCCCTACTCGCCTATAAGATTGCCCACTCGCCCCTCCTATAGGCGATTGGGCTTCCCTAATCGCCTATAGGGGCTGGTTCCGTGTGTTTTGCGCGTTAAACCCCGTTTTAACATATGTTAACACATATTCACATACCGACAAGTCACATAATGATTGTAAACACATAACACTTGTAAATACACATATTCACACTCGTTCACCAATTCTCGGGACTCGAGACTTGTATGTTCCGTATGACCTGACGATCCTACAAATCGTCACCATTTGTACACTTGGTTAAGGACTGACATCTAACGAACCTCTAGACCAACATCCAATGATCTTCTAGACTAAACCGATAGTTCCCGAACCATAACACGACTTAACTAACCCAGTTAAGTATAATATACGCGTGACTCGCTACGGTAGACTTTCATCTAGACAACGTTGTTAACCAGAATTTGCCGGGTGTCACATCATCCCCACGTTAAAAGAATTTTCGTCCCGAAAATTGCACAAGTACCAAGAATAACGAAGGAAACAAACAAAAGATAGAAACCAAGAGAGAGATTTACCCGAGTCGTCACATCATCCCCACGTTAAAAGGAATCTCGCCCCGAGATTCATTCAGCTGCAGAAGAGACATATCTTGACTCGAATGCTTCCTTAGGAAAGAGATGAGGATACTTAGACTTCATCTGATCCTCCCGCACCCAAGTGTACTCTGGTCCCCGGTTCGAGTTCCACCGAACCTTAACGACGCGAATCTTGCTGTGACGTAGGCTACGAATCTTGTAATCAAGGATCTCTACAGGTTCTTCCACAATCCGAAGACGATCATCAACCTTGATCTCTTCCAGTGGAACATTGAGAGACTCGTCAGCCAGACACTTCTTCAAGTTGGACACATGGAAGACGTTATGTACGTTACCGAGCTCCGTCGGTAAATCAAGACGATATGCCACCGGTCCAATCCGTTCCAGGATCGTAAATGGGCCGACATACCGTGGGTTGAGTTTGCCACGCTTCCCAAAGCGTATGACGCCCTTCCACGGTGAAACTTTCAGAAGTACTTTGTCATCAACTTGGAATTCCAATGGTTTGCGACACTGATCGGCATAACTCTTTTGCCGGTCCCGTGCCGCTGCTAACCGGTTACGAATCTGTACGATCTTTTCCGAAGTTTCGTACACTAGCTCAGGCCCAGTGAGTTGACTCTCACCCACTTCAGCCCAACAAAGAGGAGAACGGCATTTCCGTCCGTGCAGTGCCTCGAACGGAGCCGCCTTGATGCTCGTGTGATAACTGTTGTTGTACGAGAATTCTACTAACGGTAGATGAGCTTCCCAACCCTTGCCAAAATCGATCACACATGCCCGCAGCATGTCTTCTAAAGTTTGAATCGTGCGCTCACTCTGACCGTCAGTCTGTGGATGATAAGCTGTACTCATGTCTAGCTGGGTACCCAAAGCCTTGTGCAAAGACTTCCAGAAGTGAGAAGTAAAATGGGAATCACGATCCGAAATAATAGAAATCGGCACCCCGTGCTTAGAAACAACTTCCTTCAGATAAAGACGAGCCAAACGATCCATGGTGTCAGTCTCTTTAATAGCGAGAAAATGGGCTGATTTTGTCAACCGATCAACAATCACCCATATCTTATCATTCCCGCTCGGTGACTTAGGAAGTTGCGTGACAAAATCCATTGTAATCCGTTCCCATTTCCACTCTGGAATTTCAGGTTGTTGCAAAAGACCCGACGGTTTCTGGTATTCCACCTTGACCTTAGCACAAGTCAAGCACTTACTCACGTATGAAGCTATATCCGACCTCATGTTTGGCCACCAGTACAGCACCTTCAGATCTTGGTACATCTTATCCGAACCAGGATGAATAGAATATCGGGACTTATGAGCCTCATCTAAGACAAGCTCCCGAAGTCCCCCGAATAAAGGAACCCATATACGTTCTGCGAAGTAGTGCAGGCCATCAGGCCTTCGCTCGAGGTGCTTGTCGGCACCGTGCATAGTTTCAGCTTTAAGGTTTTCCTCCTTCAAAGCTTCTAACTGGGCAGAACGGAGTTGATCAGGTAGGGATGAATGAATGGTGAGCTGCAACGCCCGAACGCGACGAGGTTTAGTTGATTCCTTCCTGCTCAAGGCGTCTGCTACAACATTCGCCTTGCCAGGATGGTACTTAATGGCACAATCATAGTCGTTCAGGAGTTCAATCCAACGACGCTGCCGTATGTTCAAATGTTGTTGGTCGAAAATATGTTGAAGACTCTTGTGATCGGTGTAGATGGTGCATTTGGTACCGTACAAGTAATGTCTCCAAATTTTCAACGCGAATATCACTGCACCCAACTCCAAGTCGTGGGTGGTGTAGTTCTTCTCGTGCACCTTGAGTTGACGAGAAGCATACGCAATCACTTTCTCGCGTTGCATCAACACGCAACCGAGACCATGAATAGAGGCATCACAGTAAACAACGAAATCATCAGGGCCTTCAGGTAAAGACAAAATAGGAGCAGAACAAAGTTTAGACTTCAGTTCTTGAAATGCCGACTCTTGTGGTTCACCCCAGTCGAATTTTCTATCCTTCTGTGTGAGAGTGGTGAGGGGTTGAGCGATCTTCGAGAACCCCTGAATGAAACGACGATAGTAACCCGCAAGGCCTAGGAATTGCCGCACCTCAGTTGGCGTCTTTGGTGCTTCCCAGTCCTTAATCGCATCGATCTTAGCTGGATCGACATGAATTCCCAGTTCATTTACCACATGTCCTAGGAATTGGACTTCGCGTAACCAAAAGTCACACTTTGAGAACTTAGCGTAAAGTTGTTCCCGTCGCAAAAGTTCCAAAACTAACCGCAGATGTTCCTCGTGTTCGGTCTTGTTCTTAGAGTAAATCAGGATGTCGTCAATAAACACGATGACGAACTTGTCAAGATATGGTTTGCAAACGCGGTTCATCAAATCCATGAAAACCGCCGGTGCGTTTGTAAGACCGAAAGGCATGACCAAGAACTCATAATGGCCATAACGTGTACGAAAGGCAGTCTTTGCAACGTCAGCTTCCCTTACCCGCAACTGGTGATAACCAGACCTCAAGTCAATCTTGGAATAGTAACTAGAACCCTGGAGCTGGTCGAATAGATCATCAATACGTGGAAGAGGATAACGGTTCTTGACGGTCAATTTGTTCAGTTTTCTGTAGTCCACACACAATCGGAAACTTCCATCCTTCTTCTTGACGAATAGAATCGGGGCTCCCCAAGGGGAAGAACTCGGCCTAATGAAACCCTTGTCCAAGAGTTCCTGTAACTGACTAGACAATTCCTGCATCTTGGGAGGTGCAAGACGGTAGGGGGCCCGAGCAATAGGAGCAGCCCCTGGTACAAGATCAATACCAAACTCGACCTGACGATGGGGAGGAAGACCAGATAAATCATCAGGAAATACATCAGAAAACTCGCGTACAACAGGAATATCGTCGATCTTCTTCTCATCGCTAGAGGAAACAAATAAAAGTGCCAAAACGGCCGAGTAACCCTTTCGAAGACACTTAAGGGCTTTCATGCTAGAGATGATATTTAGCGGAACACCACCCTTGATACCGTACACAGAAAGGAATTCTCCATCAGGGAGAGGAATCCGAATAATCTTGTCGTAACAAACAATCTCCGCGCGATACAGGGACAACCAATCCATGCCTACAACAACGTCAAAACTACCTAAAGGTACCGGCATAAGGTCGATGGGGAACGATAAACCCGACAACTCTAATTGACACTCCCGAAGGATACTAGTAGCTTCAATCTTTTTACCGTTAGCCAACTCAATAATATACTTAGTCTCTAATGGTACGGGTACTACATCTAGCAGTCGACTAACTTCCATGGATACAAAACTCTTGTCGGCACCAGAATCAAATAACACACTAACAGAACGGTTATTGAGAAGGAACGTACCGGTAACTGTGTCAGGATCCTGTCTAGCCTCAGCGGCTCCAATGACGAAGGCACGTGCATTTCTGCCGCCGCCCCCGTTGTTTCCGTTACCGTTGTTCCCGCCCTGCTTCAGTTTCGGGCAATCCTTCTTGTAATGACCGGTCTCACCACAGTTGTAACATCCATGTCTTCCTGTTGTTCCCTGAGCAGTAGGAGCCGGGGTATTGCTTGGGGCCTGGGTCGATGGAAGTGTAGCCCGACAATCTTTAGCAAAATGCCCGATTCGCTGGCAGCGATGACAACGGTTACTGTCGCAGTTCCCTTGATGATGACGTCCACACTTGTTACATTTGGGCAGTTTCCCCGCATAACCACCCTGCTTGTTACCCGAAGAAGAACCCCCATTATCGAACCTCTTACTCTGCTGTGCTGGCCCAAATCCCTTCCCCTCATTATCCCACTTGCGCTTGTTGTTCTCTGGGGCCTTAAAAGTCGAACCCTTAGCAGGCAAATTACCCTCATTCACCTTCAAGTTGGTCATCCTGTGAGCCGATCGGACCACCTCTGAGTATGTAGGATGATTTCCCGCAGCTACCAACCCTGCGATTTCTGGCACTAACCCCGAGATATAATGCTCAATCCTTCTGTATTCTGGCACATGCAGATCGGGACACAGCACTGCCAACTCATTACGCCTCACAGTATACTTCTCAATTTCAGACCCAGACATCTTGAGGTTCCACACCTCGTGCTCTAACTTCTGCACCTCTTCCCTCGGACAGTACTCTCGCTTCAACAGTTGAACAAAGTTTTCCCAAGGCATAGCATACGCCTCCCCAATACCCATATTCTGGGTGATGTTATTCCACCAGGTCAAAGCAACATCCTGGAATAACGCAGCAGCATACTTAACTCGATCCTCTGGGAGACAGTTGCACATCAGAAACACTGACTCCACCTTCTCCAGCCACCTAAGCAAGCTCACCGCACCCTCAGTGCCAGAGAATTCCTGAGGCTTATAATCCCGAAACATCTTATAGGTACACATAGGTGGGGGTGGGTTAACAGGACCACCTGAAATGAAACGCGTGAGGAAACACGACGAATGTAAACAAGGTTCACTAATGAGGCAAAGAAAATGGATAAATCAACTTACCACCACCATTGTGCCCTAACTGGAAGGCAGCTTGTAGCAAGTTGTTCAGGTCCTCCTGTGATAGGTTAACACCTCCACGACCACCAGCACCACCGCGACCACCACCACGTCCACCATTGCGACCACCTCCACGTCCTCCTCGTACTCCAGACATGATTCTGGCAGAAAGAATGAGAAAATTTAGTTTCGCAGCTAAAGATAACCACTAATGTTTACAAGATCAAAGCTAGATCCAATCCAGGACTATCCATTCGAACCCAGAGCTCACCAGGGCTTTCATGCATTTCGGTTTATGATTTTGTGTGCACCCAAAATGATAAACCGCTCTACATGGTCCTCCAAGTGTTCTCCTAGTTCAAAGTTCAAATCACCGAACATAGACTTTTAGCAATTCACCGTAATACTACGGTAGTTTATGGCAAGTGTTTCTATTGGAGTATGAAAGGGAGATGTCCGAGCCTTGGACAAATCTCAAGAGTACACGATTCACTCCAATATACTACACTGCCTAGAAAGTAAGTAACCCGACCTAAGATAGAATGGATGATGTAACATAGGAAGACCAAATGATTTAAAGACACCCCGACAGCCCATACGTAATCCATCAAAATGTTTAGTACTATGTGATCGTCTAGTGTGTGCGACTCGGCTATAGACTAGACTCTACATGCAGTCCTAGTTCACTATAACCTGGCTTTGATACCAATCTGTCACACCATCAAAATCCACTTGCGGTGTTTTACCGCGAGGCGCATGACAAACCAGGATCCAAACCAACGATCACATTAAACAAGTCTAAAATGAACATAATGCAATTTCAAAACAATGTTTAAAATTCCCGTTTACAGCGGAAGCTTATTCAAAACAATATTCAATAGTAAACCAATGTTCAACGTTTGTAAAACCATGCAATCCTAACTAGACGCCGTGCAGACGCGTGCGCCCTAGTCCAGTCGTCCTACCTTAGCGACCTGAGAAAACATGTAAGAGAATACGTCAGCACAAAAATGCTGGTGAGTTTACAGGTTTTGTAATCCAAGTACCAAGTCAACCTGTCCATACTATAACAAATCGAAAACCAGTGTACGCTAGCTAGGCGTATGTTTTGTTACTACCACGATTGGAAAACCATTACTAACTCGTAAACCAAATGTGTGCCCGATGTAGTAAACCTGTTGTTCCTGTTTGAGACAATATGCACCCGCCGACCCTTCAAGTCGACGAGCGGGGTTGGTCACTCCCAATAGCGCTATTCACATTTCCCCGTTGTGCAAACCCGCACATTCATGGTTCCCCCCGGGACTTCCAAAGATCGTGTAGTACACAATAGAAACCCGTAGTATGACAGTAGTTACCAAATAATCGTTTTAACACATGTTTTCTCCCCCGAAAATATGAAACCAGTTTAAAAGAGGGGCCGTAAACTCACCTTAAGTTGCGTTACTTCGTAATACGAATAACTCAGCAGCTATGCTAGTCCCGTAAAGCGGCGACCTAACATATGACAGTTACAAGTACTTAGACTAATAACCCGCAGGTTAGTTAGTCCCTAGATGTCCAGACCATCACCAAGTTCGTTTGAAAACACCGTGACTGTTTAACTGACCCAAAGTACAAGACTCGACATCCCATTGGTGACCCGAGACTCCCCGTGTTATGTTTACGCTCTCAAACATACAATCATGCAATCACACTTAACATACGTTAACGCACAACAAGTTATAGCACATAGCTCACGTATCACATAATTACATCCAAGTTATTAGATATGTTACGGGGTTCCTAGCATGTTCCTACAGGTCAAATCGGGTCTCGGAATGCTAATTTACACTTACAGCAGCAGTACACGCGATTAGGAAAAGTCAACTAGCATTTAGGAAGGCTAATCGCCTCTATTATAGGCGATTAGGGCTATACCACATGTAATTACTAGCATTTAGGGCTATACCACATGTAATTACTAGCATTTGGGGCTATACCACATGTAATTACTAGCATTTGGGGCTATACCACATGTATCTACTAGCAATTAGCTCATAAGACATGTATCTACTAGCAATTAGCCCCTACTCGCATGAAACATAGGCGATTAGCCTCCTAATCGCCCCTAACATAGGCGATTAGGGTTGCTAATCGCCAGTAACCCAGCTGTTCCGGTTTTTCGCGCGTTTAACGCTCCAAATCAGATCCAGAACGTGTGTAACCATCCAATATCATCCCAACAACTATTCTAAACATGTTTAAACTAAAATCCTTCGTTTTGCCTCGTATTATCAACCCTGCATTGCAACCACGTAATCCAAACACAATTCACATAGCATGCAACATCACATTAACATGCATAACTATACCCTAATAATCAATTACTCAGATTTTATTATCATGACATCAATATTATTCTGAAACTAACCTAATAACATGTTAATCACTCATCTTGAATCATAAAAACCCTAGATATTAATCATAAACACACATAACACATGTATGATTGTTAGAATCCGATTAACAACACTTAGTAACGATTTTCAGAAAGCTTTTTCGTTTTAGAACAGGTCTGGACCATTAAGGATTGAGTAAAAACGTTTATAAAGATTGCATGGATGGAAACCAAACCTTAGATTTGTGAAAGGATATGAATTAAGCTTGAAACCTTGTGTTTTGATCAAAAATCGCGTTCCAGAGGTTGTGTGTGTGTTGGGGCGGGTTATGGGACGACTAGGGTTTGTATTATGAAGTTTAGGAGGTCAAGTATGGTATTTATAGTCGTTTTTAGTCGTCCAGCCCGTAACTAGTGATTGTGCAGCATTTACACGCGATTAGGGATCCTAATCGCATGTAACTTCATGCATTTGGGGCCTAATCGCATGAAACTTCATGCATTTGGCCCCTACTCGCCTATAAGATTGCCCACTCGCCCCTCCTATAGGCGATTGGGCTTCCCTAATCGCCTATAGGGGCTGGTTCCGTGTGTTTTTCGCGTTAAACCCCGTTTTAACATATGTTAACACATATTCACATACCGACAAGTCACATAATGATTGTAAACACATAACACTTGTAAATACACATATTCACACTCGTTCACCAATTCCCGGGACTCGAGACTTGTATGTTCCGTATGACCTGACGATCCTACATATCGTCACCATTTGTACACTTGGTTAAGGACTGACATCTAACGAACCTCTAGACCAACATCCAATGATCTTCTAGACTAAACCGATAGTTCCCGAACCATAACACGACTTAACTAACCCAGTTAAGTATAATATACGCGTGACTCGCTATGGTAGACTTTCATCTAGACAACGTTGTTAACCAGAATTTGCCGGGTGTCACATCCGCTGCTGCAGGTCCCGGCGAAGCCCACTACAACCCATTTGAAATGTCATCATCCACTTCAGATACACTTCGCGGTATTTCTGATCCGCTCCGTCTTCACGATTCATGTTGTAACCTCTTGTCTTCGTTTCTTACATTTAAACCATGATGCCAATTATTGAATACAGCTTAGTATAAAAGTTGATCTGTCCTCACCGTTTATGAGCATCCATTCAATTAAATAATAGATTTTGAACAAATTCAAAAGTTAATGTATTTTATCCTACATATTTCATTCTTTCACTATACTATTCTCTCTCTCTCTCTCTCTCTCTCTCTATATATATATATATATATATATATATATATATATGGGAAGGTTCAATTGAGAACTCATAGTTAGGGAGAGAACTCGAGAACTCCTACTTAAATTAAAAAAAAAATCATAACTCAAAATTTAAGTCAAAAACCAAAAATCTGGTTCGGAGCTTCTCTTTCCCACGTCATCCCGGTTCAGAAAAAAATAAAAAAAATAAAAAAAATAAAAAAAATAAAAAAAATAAAAAATAGGCGACTTCTAATGCACCTGTGTAGTAAATGTCTGGTTAGCTTTAGGGTTTAGTTTTTGGGTTTAGTTTAGCTTTTAGGGTTAGTTTTTTTTTAGTTTAGTTTGTAAGGTTTAGGTTTTTGGGGGTGGGGTGGGGGTGGGTAGGGTGGGTTTAGGTTTTGGGTAGGGGTTAGGTTTTTTGGTGGGGGTTAGGTTTTTGGTTGTGACGGGTGGGGCTTAGGTTTTTGGTAGGCGGTGGGTGGGGTGGGTTTAGGTTTTTGGGTGGGGGGTGGATGGGTGGTTTAGGTTTTTGGGTAAGCGATTTAGGTTTTTTAGTGAGGGTGGGGGTGGGTGGGGTGGAATTAGGTTTTTGGGTGGGGGTAAGTTGGGGGTAGGTGGTTTAGGCTTTTGGGTTATACTACACATGTGCAGTAGCGTTTTTTAGGTGTGTTTTTTTTATTTTTTTTATTTTTTTTCCGAACGGGTATGACATGGGAAAGAGAAGCTCCGAACTAGTTTTCTATTTTTTTACTTAAATTTTGAGTTATGATTTTTTTATTATATTTTTTTGTATTTAATTAGGAGTTCTCGAGTTCTCTCAATAAAATGAGTTCTCTATTGAACCATCCCCTATATATATATATATATATATATATATATATATACTAGATTATACCCCGGGACCGTCCCGGGGTTGAGAAATCTAATATGACATATTAATTTTATATATGAAATAGAATGCTTCGCTTTAGCTTCGAGTAGCACCTAACCTAAAACAATTAAAAATGTATCTCTAATGTTAACGCCTAACCTTAAACTATAACTCTAATATTAATAATAATATCTGACCTAAAACAATGTATAACTCCAATGCTAACGCATGTTGAAAATAGAATTCATATTTACTTATTTGAACATAATTAGTGACTTGCCTATACAATGTATAACCTTAAACAATGTATAACTCTAATATTAATAATAATATATGGCCTAAAACAATGTATAACTCCAATGCTAGCGCATGTTGAAAATAAAATTCATATTTATTTATTTGAACATAGTTAGAGACTTACCTATACATGGTTAATGATTTACCTGAACACTTTGTGTTTTTTTTTTCTGTATGAACAAAACCCCACAAAAAATAGTCGTTTTTTTCTCCGTTTTTTTATATATCACTATGGTACTCGTTAGAAAGATAATAAAACGCTCGTTAATTTGGTGTAATTTTTTTCTTTAAAAAATCTCGTATATAAAAGATATTAACGTTTAAAAATTATGGGAGGAAACATAATAGAGAAAAATCCAATTTTATTTTTAATTTTTTTTCCTAAAATATCTCAATGTCACATGGGATGACACATGACATACTCAAGAAGGAGAATGCCTCTTTGAGTGCCATGTTATTAAAATGGCTTTGGTTTATTATATGTATATATATATATATATATATATATCTATATGATTCTTAATTCAGTATTAACATGTTCATGTTTTCCTTAATAATCATAATATGTAATAATTTTGATTTTAGTTCTGTCATATTTATATTCAAAGATGCATTTTATTTTCTTATTAAAAAAATAGATTTCAAGATATGACATGAAGTCATAATTTACGTAATTTATTAATATCAATCATACTAGCTGATTACCCCAGAAGGGTCTCGGGGTTGAAAAATCTAATTTTACGTGATTACCTATTGCAAATGGCTCAAGTTAACTAACCATAAAATCTCTCAATCATTGCATGTTCATAGCATTCTAATCAGTAATAACTCATATTCCCTAATCTAAAACCTAATCAGTAATCATCTAAAGAATCACTTATGTAAGCTGCAACTATTAAAAAACTCATCACATCTCTCTAATTTCTCACATTCTAATGGCTCTTATAATTCCTAACCTAATCAACTAAACAAACACTTAAGTTGGAAGTTGTAATCGTTGCATCTCATTATGCCACGTGGCATAATTAAGAGATGGTTGAGGCCACCAGTGAATGCCACGTCAGCAACTATCAATTCTTTCCGGGAGCGTCCCGGGTTGAAAAATATAACCATTCTAATAATACTAATACTAATAGTAATAATTATTACTCTTGTAAATAAATAAATAAATAAATAAATAACCTTGCTATAAGGTGACACCATGAACGAAACCCCACAAAAAATAGTCGTTTTTTCTCCGTTTTTTTATATAGGACTATGGTACTTGTTGGAAAGATAATAAAACGCTCGTTAATTTGGTGTAATTTTTTTCTTTAAAAAATCTCGTATATAAAAGATATAAACGTTTAAAAATTATGGGAGGAAACATGAGAGAGAAAATTTTAAATTCTTTTTTTTCTAAAATAACTCAATTTAATTTAGGGTTTTATGTTTATCTTTTTTTTAATTAAAAAAGGAAATAGTTAACACTAAAATCTTTCAATTATGATGCCACGTGACACTCTCAAGGGGAGGTTGAGGCCTCCATTGCACGTCACGTCAGCATATACGTTTTCTTTTATATATATACTAGCTGATTACCCCGGAAAGGTTCCGGGGTTGAAAAATTTAATATGATTTAATAAAAGATGATAAAAGAAGGAAACTCAAATCACGAAAAACGTAAATAACTTAAACATAAGCAATCTTAGTTAAAAAAAACATTTATTTAAAAAGTTAAAAAAAATAAAAAGAATAAATCATATTAAACATAATACAGTATTAAAAGGATAACATTCAACATATAATCATCTTCACGTAATTTAAAATAAGTTACAATTTGACTTTGACTTATATAGATATAGAATTCGTGATAGGGGTTGAAAAGTATAACCATTCTAATAATATTAATACTAATACTAATAATTATTACTCTTCTAATTAAATAAATAAAAAAAACTTTGTTATAAGGTGACACCATGTGTTGCAGTGTTGCGCGATTCTTTCTCCTAGCTTCTCTTGATGAAGTATACTTATCCATCTTTAGAAGAGTAAAATTCCAATGATAGCATGGTGATTGGCTGAATTTCAACATCGTAGATAAGAACCCGGTTTAAAAGAAAAAAAACATGATTAATGAATAACCTGAACACTTTGTATTTTTTTTTTCTGTATGAACATAATCCCACAAAAAATAGTCGTTTTTTCTCCGTTTTTTATATAGCACTATGGTACTCGTTGGAAAGATAATAAAACGCTCGTTAATTTTGTGTAATTTTTTTATTTAAAAAATCTCGAATATAAAAGATATTAACGTTTAAAAATTATGGGAGGAACATAAGAGAGAAAAAAATAAATTTGTTTTTAAATTCTTTTTTTCCTAAAATAACTCAATTTAATTTTAGTAATTGAGAATTAAGAAATAGAGAGATAAATTTAGGGTTTTATTTTTATCTTTTTTTTTTAATTAAAAAAAGAAATAATTCAAAAACACTAAAATCTTTCATTTATGATGCCACGTGGCAGTTTCATGTAGAGGTTGAAGGCACCATTGCACGCCACGTCAGCAATGTTCAATTCTTTTATATATATTAATATATATATATATATATATATATATATATATATATATAGATGGGTTTCCTTCAAACCCATTTTGAGATACCAAACAATTTTGACTTAATGGACTTTTGTTAAAATAATATGAAAGAAATAAAAATTGTGATATTAATCGTAAATGATTTCTATTATAGATATGTATGGTTATATTATGTTATATAAAATTTTTGAGCGTCATGGTGTTAATCAAATATATATATACTCCAATAAAAAGAAGTTAATGTATATTATACAACTATGACCTATTTAATCAATTAAGTCAATAGGCAAGATCACTGTCATCGGAAAACCAATAATATTAAGAATCATATAACTGAATTATTACTCATAAATCATAAATGAAAATGTAGGTTTGAGCATAATTCATTAATTCACGTTAAATTCTAGCAAGTTCATCGCAAACAAGGCGAATTCATACTTGTCCCCCTTTTATTCTTTATTCTTTGGGGCTCAACATGTATCACTATCAAAACTTAAACGATTTTATACTCTTAAACTATCATGCTCAATCTATTAAACATACTTATGCTAGTTGCCATGCTTACGATTCTTGATACTTAAACATAATTCATTAACTATTATTAGCCCACTTAACATGTATAGCGCTATAGGAGTAGCACCCCGCCCCCTTTATGGGTCATTGTTAAGAATCAAACGGACCTAGCATGAATATGTTAGGTATATGCAGTGGACTCGTAGGTTTGAGTTATGTTCTTGTATGGTATGTATGTGCAATGCAAGCTATAGTATGAGATTCGAGTAAATCATTCTAATTACTACGTATGTAAACCAAACCTAGTATGCTCACCAATGCTTTATGTAACATCGCAAATTTCCCCTAATTTTTTTTGATAAAAAGAATGTATTGTTTTAAACAATATATGTTTTAAATACCTTAAACTAATAATTATTTGTATCTCGACACTTTTGTACGTTTTAAAAATATTTCGAGTCACTTTCGGGCTTATATAATCATATTATGAATTTAGAATAATATAGTTTTAGGGAAATAATTGCCAAAAAAAGATTTGTGTGGACCGGGACTCGAACCCGCGTCCACAGCCAACCAACACACAGTGACAACCAACTGAGCCAACTATCATCTTGTGTAGTATTTCAGAAGAAAATAAACTTAACACATTCCTTAAATTGATTAGTCAAAGTCTTAGTCAAACAGTCAAAGTCTTAGTCAAATAGTCAATTCATCATAAAACCTTACTTTATGGTGTTGACCAATTTTAATGGCTAATTGACTCCAAAACTAGTATAAAAACCCACCTATGACCCATTATACTTTGCACCTCTAAATCGATTGTTTCAATCCGATTAAACTTTCCCTCATACCTTTCTTCTATAGTCTATTACTTCTACAATTGAAGCTTTGATTATAAGCTCTTGTAATTGGCGAATTGGAAGCTTGATATTCTTTCTTTTTCGTTTTCTTCAATTTGGACTAGCTACGTTGTTGAGTCTTTGGGATTCGCCTCGCATACATTCACAACACTTAGAGGATAATTCACCTTAGCCAATGTGAGTTTACATAGCCCCTTTTTCTGTTTTACATTTTGGGGTGAAACATGTTTAAACATTTTATACACTATCATTTACTTATTCTTACATTGTTGAAACTTGTGATTCAATTACACTATCATTTACTCATTCTATCATTTGACTGTAACAAAAAGACACAGTACAATCATTAACATTGATCAAGCCGCCTGTTTAGATTATAGCGCTATAGGTCTGACAAACCCATCCCCCCGCATAAATTCAGGGATAATCGATAACAGTAACAACATTTAACTAACTTGCGAGTTAGTCATCAGTCGACACAAGGTTTGGTTGTACAAAGACGCATTGTTACATGTCGGACTCATACTCTATCATCATACAACTGTGATTGTTGTACAAACTATTATTATCTATCATATTCCAAAAACCTATGTAATTCTCACCAACTTTTGTTGACCCAAAATATTTTCAAACTTAACATGTTTCAGGTTATATGTTGAAGATGTGTAGCTAGTATTTGTCATTTTGAGATGTACAAATTCTTAGAACAATTGTATGTAATTTATTTAAATCATTTAATGAAATTTATTATTCACCATGAGCTACTGAACAATCATCAATACGTGACATCCCGATGTTTCCGCCATCGGTTGGGGTGTTACACTTTACGTGTTGACGGATATTTTATACATGTTGCAGGAAATGTTTGATGCAGGATATTCAAGAAATCTACTTAGGATTGGACTAGAAACTCACGCTAGTTTAAGTTCTATATTTTGATGTCGTATTTCTCTTTTCATGAAAACAATTTGTATTCTGTTATCTTTTTAGACGATGATTATGCTATGAATGAAATTTTATCTTTAAATCATATTGTCACGAATTCTAGTGTCATGAAGTCTTTGAACAATCTATTACAAGTCGCGCCTCGATGTATTCCGCCATCGGTTGGGGTGTGACAGATTGGTATCAGAGCCATAACTATAGTGAATTAGGAAAATTGTCATGATTGACCTAGTCTATAGTTAGGAACCTTTATCTGACTACTTCCTTTACATGCTTGAAATACTTGATTTTCCTACTTGTTTCATATCAATTTCATAAACCTTAAAGATGCATGCCTTTCCTAAGGCAACGTATACTCCAATACAAAGACACTCGTATTTCACAAACGAAAGAAACTCACTAAAATAGGCGTGAAACCCTTACTTTGGTGACATTTTCAATCCGTTTCATTCCTTTTAAATTTTTGAAATTTCACCATCGAGATAGGAGTGATTTCTTTACCTTGATGACAAATTCACTCATCTCATTCTAGTGAAACCTTACCAAAGAGTTAGGATTAACTTCCTTTACTCTAGGGGTAAGTACCGATCCATAATTCGAAGACGACATCATCGAGTTAGGGAGTGATATCCACATCTTGATGACTAGTTTCATATTCCCTCATCTTGTAGAAGCTCTACTACCAAGTTAAAAGTGAATTCCTTTATCTTGGTAGCGCTTCATTTCTATACATTAACGTAGCAACTTTATCGTCAAGCTAGGAGTGATTCCCTTTACCTTGGTGATTAGTTCCATTCCTTGAATTTTTCAATCTCTCCAAAGTCTCAAACCTTCGATTGACAAAGGACATGTAGTAACTGGAAGGGTGATTACCGTTAACCGAAATCTTGGAGAGAGTATTCGACCTATTAGGCCAAATCATGTTTCCAAACTCAATGGTAAATTTGAATCACTTTGGTTAGTCGTAGTTCCGTTCTGGAACAATCCAAACCTTGTAAATCTCTTTTACGTTCTACAACCAACTTCAAATCCATTTTTATTAGATGCGTTACTTAAACCTCTTCCACTTCTGCCTAATCCTAGTTTTGAATCTCTCAAAAGCATCGATAAACATCATTATTTATGAAAATATTTTTTTTTATTATATCTTCAAATATTTTAATCAAATACTTCATATGAAATTTGGTTTCATATTAAAGCGTTTTATTATCAAATATTTTCAATTATGCGTCTTACAAAGTTTTCTCCAACTTTATACATTGATTGGCAATCGACTCTATAAAAAATGGGATATTCTAAACAAACCGAAATTTTCGCATTTATGACAGCGTGTTCAAATAAAATATCAAATAAATATTTTCGAGTATTATAAATTTTTATTATTATAGAAATTCCAAATATTTATACATCAAAAACTTTAACTTTATGTATATGTTTTCACTGATATTATCATATTTTACATCTTATTCTTATCTACTTTACATTATAACAAATTAATTTTAATACGAAGTAATAATTCAATTATTTTTCTATACCTTCTAACATTTGTTGACATCTAATTTACAAAAACGCATAATGCCAATTATTATTTTACATTATCCTACATATGCTATATTTGATTAACCCATATGAATCTCTTCATAACATACTCAAAATTTTTAACAAATATTTACCTACACTTTACGATTTCATTATCTTTTGTATTTTCTTGTTACCGTTCTAAATCTCCCCTGTATTTTCTAAAAAACAATCTTGTTCGAAACAGGTACACAGTTATTTTTATTTTTTTTTGTGTGATTTCGCAATGCTTAAAAAATGCGAAATATGAATTCTTCTTTCATGAAACATGGAGTCCTTTTATTTACCTAGTTCATACCTGGTTTACAATTGAAAATTTTTGACAACATATGAAACTTGACCTTCTCATATATGAGTTATAATAAGGATCATAAGCTCCTTTCGCAAGCAAACGTCTATAAACTATTAATTCTTATTTTTGTAAAACCAATCATTTTCATAAACTTGATTTCATGTCAACTAGTCTATACCCACATATCTACAAATTTGCAAGCTTAATGAGCTAAACTATTTACCAACAACTTTCCATTTTCCACAATCAAGGTTTAAATTTCAGCTGTATTCCATATACATCATTCCCTATGAAATTTGATTATTTATCGACCAAAAAACTTCATTTTTCCAATATCAAAATTTTCCTTATCATCCATCATTCACTTACGATATGTGTCATCCATTTCTACAATCATTGACTTACAAATTGTTAATTTTCTCCAACACATTTTACACCTACATATCCTACAAAGCATAACTACTCATTAATTACTCTTGCCAAGGGAATGACTATTTCATCTTTTCAATAAATTCAAACATTACTTTCCAACCTGATTTTCCATGAACATTTATCTTTGTATGATACAATCATAACTACCTCTACATATACGTTTATACTCGCATCTAAATACCCTTACAGATACATTTTCAATTTCAATACGTTTATCTACCCAACAACTAGTAGGGGTATATGTGCCCTCTCGACAGTTGGATACATTTCTAGATTCGCCTTCTTAGATACAAATTATACTTATAATACATTACCTGATATGTTTCGATACACATACATCTTTTCATAAACTATGAAATCTGATACTTGAAATTCAATGCCTATTCTATGCTACTTTCAAACTTGATCTTACATGAAACTTGTTTATCCATGAAACCTAAGACTTGATTTTACATAAGACTAGATTTTCCCTTGATATTGAAAGTGGATAATCTATAATACTTATAATATTCTATAAACTTAATTTTTCACTTAATGCATATAAATCATCACAAAAACATTCTATCCACAAATTTGAACTCGCTTATACCTAAAGGCTAAAACTCAAAACATCCAAGTGCTCATGTTGAATCTCATCTAAACTTGGAGAGGTAAACAATCCATTTCTAATTCAATAGATGCATAAACATTACTTCATAGGTTACACTTACAACAATTATAGGAATACATCTCGTTGGGATGTAGCCTTCCAGACAACCAGTTTTGGTTGTAGCCCATACCTAAATTCATATGTGCTTATATTCATATACATGCTTTTTTTCGTAATGCTTACTTGCCTATCTGCATACATCATCATTACGTCATCTAGTCGTCACATATCCATGTGTTTGTTTCACAAATAGAATGACTAGCTCTTAGAGTTAGGACACAATTACGTCATATCCATTGTTTTACTTCGAGTTAGTGTCATAGAAGGACGTAGCACCCTAATGTAAGGTAAATTGACGATTGCGGTCCGGAACGTAATCATGAATTTACAGGTATACGTTAGGGTGAGGTAAATTGTCACAGAACAAATTAAATTATATAATACATAAAGGTAGTATTAGATAGTATATATATATATATATAATAAACTCAAACGCAGATCTGAATGTTTCTCAGACCAATCACTGATTCAGAAAAACCACAAAACTAAAAAAATAGTTTACAAACTCATTTAAAATATTAACATAACAATCAAACGCAGATCTAAATGGTTTACCATATCGAAAAACCTTAGACCAGACACTGATTCATCTGTTGATGGCTCCAAACATTGGTGAGTGACGTTGAGCTTTTACCCATTCAAAAGTTGGTTATATGGTCATCCATTTTGTGCTATCATTAAGTGTTTTCTGCATATAAAAAAATAGTTGTCTCAAATGACATAAATATTGCTAGAGTTCATAACAAAAACAATACTAACAAAATATATAAATATTCATAAAGCCCTAATTTGGGTTTATAAATCAAAATCAATAGTCGTTTGACAGTATAAATCCCTGTTCCAAGTTTAATAGATGAAATAGACATTACAAACTTCAAACATAAGATATCCTGATTTTAATTTATGAGGAAATACAGTGACAATAAGACGCTTAGAATATCAAAAATTCAAATATCTTCTCCGGAAAAATTACACATAGAAACACGATGATTTAATGAATCCCCGATATAATTAACCCTAAAAATACAATAAATTTTGGATCCGTAATATTATAAAACCCCATTGTTAATCTTTAAAAACCCGAAGATTATATAATGAAACCCAATTGTTAAGAACCCTAAGAAAAATTCTAACTTTTCAGCATCCGTAATATCAGTAACACATGAAATGCGAAGAGAGACTAGAAAAACCCTAACCTTTGATCAGTTTGCAGAGAGGAACGTATGTCTTGAATCAGCCGCTTGTTTATGGCAACGATGATTGTTCATATTGAAAACGCAGTAAAACAGGTATGAAAACATAACCCTAAACTGAAACGCAGATCTGTAAACATCTGAGTCGTGAATGATTGTATGATGAAAAAAAACCCTAACTTATGAAGAACATAAACGAATCCGATAAAATACAAAAAAGCAACAACAGATTTTATTCATAACGAAATCGGAACCATTCAAAGGAGAAGAAACTATATAGAAAAATGCGTACCTTGGGTCAATTGAAGTCCGAAACAGAGTTTGGCTAAGAATAGAGAAGATGAAAACTGCTTTGAAATGGGTAAGGTTAAAGAGGTTGTGACGTTGTGTAATGAAGGAGATGAGGAGGTAGGCTTAGAGATCAGAATGATAGAGTTGAAGATAGATTATATGTTAATAAGCTGCAAATGGGTCAAAGAAAAGGACTGCAACATAGCAAACGTATTCGGACCAGAAGAAGCAAAAGACAGCACATATAACAACATATATCCGAAGAAAAAGACACAAGACAAGGCTACACATGAAGGAAAAGACCATTATGTCCCTGACGATTATTATTGTTAGTTTGGCGGGAAAATGTTCAACCGGTGGTAGTTACACAAAACTACTCGACATAAGTATTGGTGAGCATACTATTGGTTTACGTACATAGTATTAAAATATTTTACTCAAATCGTCATGCTATAGCTTTGCACACATAGAATCATACAAAAGGCATAATCAACACATGTTTGCATTGCTTGACCTAACACCGAAGTGATAGGCCAGTTTGGGGGCGGGGTGCTACTCCTATAGCGCTATACATGTTAAGGGGGTTGTATGCTAAACGGCATTTGTATGTAAAGTCTAAATTCAAGCATGGCATAGTTTATAAGCATGTTTAGTAGATTGAGCATGTGAGTATGAAAGTGTTTAGTGTATGCTTGCATAGGATACATGTTGAGCCCCAAAAGTGTTAAAAAAGTAAAAAGGGGACAAGTACGATCTCACCTTTGGGTGCGTTTAGTAAGGCTCCAAAGACAAGTCTTGGGAGGTTAGTTCCTTAGCCTTGGTTAACTTTGACGGCTACACCGGAATTGTAACACGCGGGTTACAACGAATCATCGCTAGTAGGAAGTTCACAACTGAGCATGAACCAACCAAGAGCAACACTTACAAGAAGGAAGGCGACGATGGTGGTGGCCGATTATAATAGCCAAGGGGCGGCCCTTAGGGAGTGGCGGCTGAAAATAGAGAGAAGGAGGCAAGGATGTGTGTATAGTTTTTGATAAAACTTCTCCTATTTATAGGACAAGCCATTTGGAATATTCTCATAATATTCCCTATGCTTTGGAATATTCTTAGAATATCCTTTTGGAATATTCTCATAATATTCCATATGCTTTGGGATATTCTAAGAATATTCCATATCCTTTGGAATATTCTAATAATATTCCATATGCCTTGGAATATTCTTAGAATATTCCATATGCCCTGGAATATTCTTAGAATATTCCATATCCTTTGAAATATTCTCATAATATTCCATATGCCTTGAAATGTTCTTAGAATATTCCATAATATTAATCTAATTAATATTAAATCTCTCTAGTTTGAAATATTATCATTTCACAAATAACAATCCACCCACATGTGAAGTCGTTCTGATTCGTGTACCAATGTGTAACTCTTCGGATCGTACCAGGTCGGGTTACCTTGATTTCGACTTTAATTACTATCGGACATACCATATGTCCAACAATCTCCCACTTGAATGATTTTAATTAAGATCTTAACTAAATTAGTTTCTTGCTATAACGTCCAAATTGAATAGGATAAATTATAATGACGACTCGTCATGATTTGGTAGGAGTAACGTAAAAGAAGCGAATAAAGGCGAACTTGGAATTTGTTTAGTATAGAATTTAAAATACAAGAAAATTAAAAATCACGCGACGTTACATAAAGTTTGCGTCACGTAGAATTTATAGAATAAATGAAATAAATTAAGATTAAACGCAATTGACAAAATACTTTTCCATTGATCATAAGCTCGGGATTACAAGGATGTAAAATGACAAGATACAAGAATACGAGGACTAGAATGGAAAATACGAATGTTACATGATCATTCATTCGATCATTGTGTTTGTTAATCAAAATCGTTTGTCATCCATTTTGTTATCTGTCCGCTGCCAACACTAATCCTACGAACAGCTGATCGGTTCACAAGAACCTCGGTCGGGGTCGAGGTGGTAAAGCCTCCAAACTGAAGGGTAGTCTGGATCATTCGTACTTCTTGGCAGACTTCTCGTGTCACCTTGAGCTCAGGGAAACTTTGGTTCAACAACGGAAGCAGTGTTGCAATATTGCGTAGATAAAGACCGTCAAAGGTTATTCGTATGGTTTTATCGGCAGTGTTTGCTATATTTTCGCTATTAATCCGAACCCTTACTAGTAAATCATGATCAGACTTGTAACACGTATTGTTATTTATAGAAAATCTCTATGGCACCTTGCTCAAGAGTAAAATTAACCGTGAAAAGAGTAACTCTTTCCGGTAAAGGAACCAACCCTAGCTTCCATGCAAGAACAATTCCGAAACTGGAGGCACCACCGCCACGAATCGCCCAAAACAAATCTTCGCCCATGGATTTCCTATGAATAATATTTCCATTACCATCCATGAAATGAACATCCAAAACATTATCGGCACCTAATCCGTATTGGCTCAGAAATTTGGGGTGGTTGTTCAATTTTTATGTAAGGGTGGTCACAGTGAGACTTTCCCTATGTTCGATGGTCCACGCAATTTTGAAGACCATGTGTTCATGTCGTTTGCTTTGATTAAACGCAACCATTACATCGCGCTTGAGTTAGCAAAAGGCGCTCCAATGCCTGCACTGAATGGAACGTGGCGTGATTTTCGAAATGAACAGGCAATGGAGTGGGAGACGTTGTATCAAGATCATCTACAAAGGGTGCAAATAAGAAGAGACTATGTTGACTTAGGATAGCTTATCGTATGTTATTGTTTTATCATGTATACGAATTATTTAACGGAAAAAATTGTTGTATACACTAATTTATACTTATGATAAGAATGTACTTTTTTTATAAAAAAAAACACAAATATCAAGCTTAAAATATATAAAACACCAAAAAAAACTAAAAAAAAATGGATGACATTGGGTCGTGGGGATCCCCATGGCCCATCGAATGGTTCTCCACGGCCCATCTAGGCCTCTACGGCCCGTCCACTGAACTTCTCCACAACCCGTCAAGCCCTCCACAACCAGTTGGAACAACATGGTCGAGCATCTGGTACACCCATCGCGCGGAGTTGACCCGAATGCACTTCGGGCGATCGGTGCTGTGGAGAGGTTTTTGGAGTGGATCCCCGACGACAGCCCTTGGGATCAGATGTTTGCTGACCTCCACCAGGAGGTGTATCGTCCCATTACGATCGAGTTCATCTCCACATTCCGCTATGATTCGCTCCCAGCCGGTGCGGATCTCGATGCCGAGCATGATCCAGAGATAAAATTCAGGTTATTTGGACAGCTCGACACATATTCGATCGACGAGTGGGCTACGATTTGCTGCTGGTACAGAGAGGACGAGCTCGTCCAGGATATATATGTACACTACAGCCTTGACCACATTGCCAGAAGACATGCTGATGGCGTGGTGGCCCACTATCGGTGGTCCAGAGTTTGGGGCGGACGGCAAGAGGTATTATTATTTTCAAAACATTATTCTTATTATTTTGTAGTTTTAAGTGGCGTTTTATGTTAAACATAAGGCTCGCCTTATGTTTAAAATAAGGTGTGCTTTATGTTTAATAGTTTTGATAATACATTGTTTAGATAGTTTGTATCTGTTTAGAATTGATTGTTTGGGATTTTGTAGACGACTTGTGTTGTCTGGTTCGTACAAAAATAGAGGAAACTTTGCCAAAAATTTTATAATGTTATTATTATCCTGTGCAGGTCGGATAGGGCCATAACATCTGGGACCCTTTGATTCGTTACATACACCGTGTGGTTAGCTGGTCTATTGCCGGACGGTGTACCTGTAACGAAAGGGTCAATAAGATCGACCTTTTCTATCTGTACTGCATCCTCAGGGGTAGGCCGGTTGCCCTGCATAGGTGCTTTGCTGAGTACATTGCTGGCTACCCTCATAGGCATACATCGGGGGGTATTCCAGTCGGGGGGGTCATCACCGCCATAGCGTTGCATGTTTGCCTGGCCGACTTGTGGACTCATATTGAGGATCACCTTTTACCACCTCCGATGAGGCCAAGGTATGATTATTATTTATTTATTATTTATTGTAAATTATTATTTATTATTATTTAATATTATTATTATTGTTGTGCGTTTCAAGCCGCTAAATATACAGACTATGCAGCAGATGAAGGTGGCGGCTAAGGTCCCACGCAGCAATCCACCCGTATATTACCAGCGCGCTTGGGGTGCAGCTGGCGGGCATTTTATACCACAGCCGCGGGTACATATTGAGTGGCCGATGGCCGAGGAGTTTCAGATGCCACATGTTGCTGAGGGCGAGCCAGAGGTGGATGTAGAGATGGCGGATGTGCATCCTGTTGCCGACAGCATGCTCCTCGCGTTTATCACGCCATTAGGTTGCCTGGTACCGCGAACCAGCTACATCAGCAGGTTCTGGACCGGATGGGGGAGATGCAGTCTGATATTCGGCAGGAGATGCAGGAGATACGGGGTGATATGCGGTGGTTGTTAGAGAGCGAGAATGAGAGACGAGTTTTAGCGGGTTTGGCGCCGCGTACCCTTCAGGGTAGGGCGTCCAGCAGTCAGCAGGCCGGTCCGTCCGGTGTATCTCAGGGGCCGAATGATTAGTTGTTTATTTATTTGGATGTTAGTATTGTATGAACATTATGCTTTATTATGTTTAGTTGTTTGTTTATTTGGATAATATTATTGTATGTAAATGGTTGAATATTATGCTTTATTTTGTTTTATTGTTCGTATCTTGTGTTTTGTTTAGTTCAGCAATATAAACGTTAATGTTTACGCAACGACAATTATATCATTTTATAAGGATAATTCTATTTATTTTTAAAAATAACATCCATATAAAAAAATCATATTATACAAATAACAAAAAAAACATTTATAAAATACCAAACATTCATATTCACATCTCTAGCCCATCTTAAACACCCACACTACACTACTTTTTCACAACTCACACTCAACACCAATCATTGCCCATCTTAAACACCCACACTACACTTCTTTTTCACAACTCCCACTCAATACCAATCATTGCCAATGATTATCAATCATTGGTAAGCATATAGACGGTCCATGGAGACCCCCACGGCCCGTCATTTTCTAATTTTGGCCCTTCAAGTCCCGTGGAGGCCTCCACGGGCTGTGGAGGGATGTCTAAATAAAAAAACACCCATGTCTGAATATCGCAAGCCATACTTAATATATAGTCTAGCAGGATGAACAATATAATAGATTCAGTCATTGGTATATGGTATATAATGCTCCAAGATCTAGTTCCACAAATCTGAAAAAGGCACCAATAACACCGGTATACTTTGTGGGTGTCTAAAGAAATTCTCTGGATCAACTTTGGCCTTAATTCGAATCAACTTCTTAAAGTTCTCTTTTTTCCAATACCTCTCTCCCCAAATGCTTGCTTCTTCATACGTAGCATTATCAACACCCAAATCAAGATCAATGTAGTTGAAATATGCCTCCCTCGGGTTCTTGGATACATACGGTTCCAAAGTCTTATCAAAGCTTCGGAGCCAAGCTATCCGCCTGCGCGATATCAGTGTCTTGTCCGAAGGCTGATCTGTTAAGTTCACCCACTTGAACACCTGGTACAACACTCCAGCTCTATGAGGATACGGGATTGCTGTTTCCGAGTACTCCTCCATCTTCCCCCCAAAGGTGTACATAAACAAAATCTCTGACTTGTCGTTTTGAAACATCTTTCTCCATATCTTTCTAAGACCACTTTTTGGAATTGGAGTCCGGACATAGGCTGATTTTCCTTTGGAGCTAATCCTACGAACGGCTGATCGGTTCACAAGAACCTCGGTCGGGGTCGAGGTGGTAAAGCCTCCAAACTGAAGGGTAGTCTGGATCATTCGTACTTCTTGGCAAACTTCTCGTGTCACCTTGAGCTCAGGGAAACTTTGGTTCAACAACGGAAGCAGTGTTGCAATATTGCCTAGATAAAGACCGTCAAAGGTCATTCGTATGGTTTTGTTGGCAGTGTTTGCTATATTTTCACTGTTAAGCTGAACCCTTACTAGTAAATCACGATCAGAATTAGGTAACACATATTGATATTTATAGAAAATCTCTGTGGCACCTTGCTCAAGAGTAAAATTAACCGTGAAAAGAGTAACTCTTTCCGGCACAGGAACCAACCCTAGCTTCCATGCAAGAACAATTCCGAAACTGGAGGCACCACCGCCACGAATCGCCCAAAACAAATCTTCGCCCATGGATTTCCTATCAAGAATATTTCCATTAACATCCATGAAACGAACATCCAAAACATTATCCCCACCCAATCCATATTTCCTCAACAGATTGCCATACCCACCACCGCCCAAGAACCCACTAATACCCACGCTGGGCCAAATAGCACCCGGAAAATACAAGGTGTTAGTCTTCTGAAAAATAGCGTAGTAGAGTTCACCGTGCAGTGCACCACCTTGGACCCAAGCAGTCCTGTCTACAATGTTGATGTCTATAGCCCTCATATTGACGAGATCAATCATGATAAACGTAACATTCGCAGTGTATGAGAGTCCCTCGAAGTCATGACCCCCGTCCCTAATCCGGATCTCATATCCATGTTTCTTGGCGCAGAAAAGAGCAGCTTGGATCTGCCTTTCGTTAGTGGGAGTAACAATGACTGAAGGTTTACGTTTGTAGGGATTGTCGAACCGAATAGGGTCGGCTGCAGCTTGCCAAACGGGTATGTAAGAAGAGTTGGCCGGGGTGAAGATGAGTTGAGTGACATTTTTTGATTTCAATTGGAGACATGTTATGAAATCTTCGGTAGTTGAAGAGAAATCGCAATCGTTAATGGAAAGAGAGAGAATCAAGAGGAAAACTGAACAAGTTAGTCGAGAGTTCTTCATGTTTTGGTAAGTTGGCGAGTGTATGGAAATCAATGGACCTCTTTATATAGAATGAAGTAACACTATGTTGGACCAAAACCATCACAAAATGTAATATTTATACGTAAGTTAAAAATATCTTGATGACTATCTCAACACATTACTAAGGTTCAAAACATCTTGACTACTCTACTTTTACAAAGGTGATAATATTTGCCCTTTAATCACAGTGAGATATGTTAGATTCATTCATTAACATCATCTACCAAACATGTTGTATGTTAAATTAACATCATATACCAAACATGATGTATGTTAATTAAGAGAGTTTATTAAAAACCAATAATAATAAAAATATAATATATTACATTACCCTTGGGGGCTTGAAGATCTCCACCAGCATGAAGCAAATGGTTGTAATTGGTTGTTTGATTAAAAAAAAACAAAATTGCCCCCTCTTCCACGCCTCACCACCTGTTGTTTTTTGAGCTTGGAGGGGAAATCCCTCCACATCTCACTCCACGTCCTGTCCTAGATGCTACCAATATCTTTTTTATTGCTCGGATTTTAGTTGGAATGGTTGATTGGTAAATTAAGCAACATATGAGTACAATTTGACTACATCTCACCCTCTTAGACGCTACCAATATCTTTTTTATTGCTCGGATTTTAGTTGGAATGGTTGGTTGGTATATTAAGCAACATGAGTACAATTTGACTACATCTCACCCTCCTAGACGCTACCAATATCTTTTTTGTTGCTTGGATTTTAGTTGGAATGGTTGGTATATTAAATTATTAGTTATTAATAACGTATATGAGATATTGAAATTTTTACCCAATTTCTTCCTTTTATGCCTCTAATGTACAACATTTGATGACAATTGTACAAATGACTAATGCACGAATTCTAGATCATTGTTTTTGAAACCGTTCATTTATTTCGCTTTCAATGGCATTGTCTTTTCCACATCCCATCACCACCCATTTTTATTGTAGGTGATTGAATGCTTAAATCTCTAATATTCTTATCCTTTCAAGGCCAATGGTCGTTCATATTCATCTTGATGAAAAATGACTTCATATTTGATCCTAGAGTTCCATTACGTGTCATAACAATTCTCAAGGTATAAAATTATTTTACTACTTGGTTATGTACAACTTATTATTATTTCTTTATTATCATTTTTCTACATTGTGCATCATTTTTACCTTTGTACTAGTGGTATTGCCCACGCGTTCATGCAGGTATTTACGGGAGTAAATTGTGAGGTGCGGTTTGATATAATCAAATTTCATCTAACATACAAATACATAATAAATATTTACTATACAATCTTGGACGTCGGTGTTTCAAATGCCAATGTCTAGTTAATGAAACTACTCGGAAATTTAGTATTACAAACGAGTTCTTATACGATTTTTTTTTCCATTAATAACAATAGGAACAAAAACATGATGTGCATTTTTGTAATGATTTACTTATCCATACTATCGTGTATACATCTCTTATAGTGACATCACTAAACCATTGGAATAAAGAACAACTATATGAACAGGTTAGATGTAGTGGTCCATGTCGCCAGATATGCGCTAACTCTACCTGTCATTAACTTGCCTTATAGTTGATCCCTTATTACAAAAGGTGTTAATGTCAAATTTGTTACACGGATTTCATTTGTCATATTCAACTACATTGAGACAAATAGGTTAAAAATGACTCAACTTAAAAGGTTCGTAAAGTCTTACTCCGTTTAGAGTTACCACGTCTATAAGGAATGAACTGGAACGTGTCTTAATGGACCGGACTCTCATGTCCCAATTCATTCATGTGGAGCTCCAGTTTTGAAATTTAAAGGTTTTACACAAATTTAGTAACTCTAAAACCTGTTTCGATTAAAATGTGCGAATCATGGACTGCATTACTTCACAAAATTTGTTTGGTCCTTTAGCTACATTTTTAGTAGTTATAATATACGATATTTGACAATGCCGCAAATTTTGAAAAGCCTTTGAATAATATATACCAGTTATCATATCAAAGAGCATTATCGTGTGCATTCTAGATACAAAGTTTACATATGGAATACTCAATTCATGCTTAAACAAAATTATTGTTGATGGAAATTGATATCAATCTTTAACACCAAAAAAAAAAAAAAATATATAGGATTGCAGAAGTTACAACATAAGACCAACTTACAGGAATTGAAGTTAAGATTTTCAAGGTATCAATGAATGGAACCCCATCATTGTTGAGTTTAGCGCGGTCAAAGAGGCTTTGTGTATATTCACCTTATGTAAATCATTTGAATAGAGCCTTCTCGTGTCTGAGTTATCAGGTGTTTGGCCGACTAAATTTCAAACTTATTATCACGATAGCAGAATGTCACTATTGGAAACATATCTTTCTCTTTGTTTACCAATGCTTTTTGATAAGGAGACTTGTATACTCCATTGCTCCCTACCTATCAATTTATTTAAACTTTAAGTCATTTGATTTCAAAACCTAAACATCCTAAGTGAAAGTAAGAATTGAGATTACCGCCATTATGATGCCAATATTTACAACGACGCTTTTGCTAAAGGTTCAGCAAACACCCATTGACCATTTTTCAAGACCTACAGTCTTGGTATGTGCCACAATCAGCCAAGAGTGTGATGGACTGAATAGCCTATATTATCAGAATGAGATGTTATACCAATAACTTTTTTCAGAGTCAAGGCGGGTAGCAATTCATCCTCCAACATAGCTTGCTCCTTCAAAAGCTTCATAAATCATTTTGCACCGAGTCCTAAAGCCATCACCATTGTTAGGACAAAAAGGATTGGTGAAACCACTTTTGCAAACCTTAGTCTAATTCACTTTCTGTCAAAATACTCTAAGTATGGAACTGCTGAAGACATAGAATCAAACTGCTGAAGAAGAGATTCAGAAGTGCTGAAGAAGAAGTCATCAGAAGTTCTGAAGTTCAAACCAGACACTTCTACTAAAGAACTACTGAAGACAAACTACTCACCAGTAGTTTGTCATTCATCAGTACTTGAACAAGATCTTTTCCACCGCCTTTGTATATCAGTAGTTTAATACTTTAGTATTTCTTTTTGCTTTATGTACAAGTTCCAAGACTGCAACTTGTTGCAACTTGTTTCTGAACTTGCTTTTTGGCAAGGTTCATGTATTTGTAAAGTCTATAAATAGAAGGATTCATCCTTCTGTTTTACACATTGATTTTAATACAAGAAATCCTTCAACTCTTATTATTGTTATTTCCATTTCGTGTTTACTGAGAATCTGCCAAAGTGTTTCATTCTCATTCAATACTTAGATTCTCAATAAACACTTCTCATTTATTAGTTCTTGATTCCAGGGGGAGTAATAACTCCTGTTGATAAGTGTAGCTATAAACTTATAAACATTCTGCTGTGCTATCACTCACCAAAGAACTTGCTAAACACTTAAGTGTCAACTAGCAAGTTCATCTAAAAGAGCAGCTTACTGATCCAACAATTAGTATCAGAGCACTGGTTTATCTGATCACACATCAATCTAACAAATTGAGAATCAGACACAGGCTCTTATTGATATTCAATAAAGGATTATAAGCTCACTTTTATCAACATCCATCACTTTAAGAGTTATTTGACAAATCAATACTCTTTAAAATGGATCCTCATAATACTGGTTCTGCCACCAAACCTGCCATGCTTGTAAGAAATGAATATAACATATGGCAAAAGAGAATGGCACATACCTTGTCACAAACCAACACAGGTTGTTGGAGATCTGTGATATATGGTCCTCATAAACCAGTAAACATAAATCTTGAAACTAAGGAAGAGATTCTAAAAGAACCAAAAGACTATACTGATGATGATTTCCTAAAACTTGAGCTTGATGCAAAAGCTTTTTCTATGTTGGCAATGGCACTCCCAAATGAAATCTATTCTGGCCTATTACATTGTGATAGTGCCAAAGAGCTTTGGGACTGCCTAAAAGAACAGTTTGGAGGAACTGAAGAGGTGATTGCCAACACCAGAGAAATCTTGGCTCAACAGTATGAAACTTTTGCTCACATTAATGGGGAAACTTTAACTCAGCAATTTGAAAGATTTTCCTCATTAATATCTGAGCTAAAACTAAATGGTCAGACCTATACAACTGTATCTATGCTTCATAGATTTTTAAGGTCTTTACCTGATAAATGGGAAACATACTCAATAGTCTTAAGATCTTCACCAGATTTTAGCTCCCTCACTCTTACAAAACTTCATGGGAGATTACTTACTTTTGAGAGAGAAATTGATCAAAAGAAAAAGTTACAAAATTCTGGTAAAACTGCTGATGACTATCTACCTGGTAGTACAGCACTATTGGGACAAGACTCACCAACTTGTTCAAATAGTTTTGGATCTTTTGACCACATTGACATAACTGCTGGGATCTCATCTGAAAGATCATTCCCAGGTTATGACAATAATGACTTTGGTCAAACTGCTGATAACATGTGTTTTATCATGGATGACTTAAATAGTTTCAGCAGTGATGACCTTGAAGAAATGGATATTTTGCACCAACTGGCCATGTTAAGTTTAAAAACAAATAAATTTTACAAAAGGTCAGGAAGGAAGTTTCCAGGACTTAACAGTTCTACAAAAATTGGTTTTGACAAATCTAAACTTAGATGTCATAAGTGTCAAAAGTTGGGACACTTTGCTAGAGAGTGTAGAAGCTCTGGCTTTAACCAATCTCAGTCTGGAAACAATTTTAACCCCAATTATAACAGGAATAATGGAACACAAGGGAGTGCACATTTTGTACAGGCACAAGCTCCACAACACCAATATGTGCCACAAGTACAATATGTACAGATGCCTGCTCAACAGATGCAGAGCCAACAATCAATCCCTCCCTTTCCAGCTGCTCAACAACCTCCACAGCAACAACAACCCTCTCAACAAAGTTTATTTACCTCAGGGTATGTTGACTGGAGCAGTCTTCCTTTTGACACCACAGAGTGCAATCATGATGCAGACAACAAAATGTTTGACATCAACTGGGGAGAGCCTGACAATGGCAGAAAGAACTTTGCCTTAATGGCATTTGAGGGATGCTCCTCAAAATCTGCCTTGTCACAGGTATCAAAAGAATCTTTGACAAAATTATGTTCAAATTCATGCAAAGAATCTTTTGCTCTCATAAGAGAGACAAATGTGCACTTACAAGGAAAAGCTAATGATTCTGAGAGAAAACTCACTCAGATAAAATGTGATTTAGAAAGAAAACTTTCTGCAAAAACAAAAGAAGTTTCTAAATTGACTAACTCTGCTATTGAAACCCAAGCACAAATCAAAATAATGATTAATGACCTAGGAAATGTCAGACAAGAGCTTGCTGACACCAAGGTCACATGTGAAAAATGGGTGGAATCTTGTAAGGGGTACCAACTATTGCTAAACAAACAAAGTGCTTCAAATGTTAGGTTTGGCATAGGGTACAATCACACTGAAACACCAACAGATTTCTCTCCCAAAACTACTGAAGATGGGAGAAAAATTGTTTCAGGTGAAACTTCTGAAGAGGAAGAATGCACATCTTTCCATGAAAACTTTCTAAAATCACACAAAGAAAGTTCTTCAGAAGCATTGATTAAACCTAACTTTAAGTCATCAGCAGTTTCAACTACATCAGGAGTTGAGAACCTGAAAACTACTGATGACCTAAAACCTATCAAAACTGTCAGAGATTTGTCTTTGAAAGAAAAGACAATAGAATGTGAAATTTGTGGTCTGTTCAACCACAAAACAGAATTTTGCAGATATAGAAAGGGTATTCAGTTTAATAAGAAAAATCAACAACTGGTTGTGGGGGAACAAATCAAAAATGATTATGTAAAAACCTTTTCTCCCAAGAAACAACAACCAGCAAAAACCCCTTCTCAGAAAAAGACAAAATCTCAACAAAAGTCTTTTTCTCAAAATTCTCCTTCAGTAGTTAGACCTAAATCATCAGCAGTTTCACAAACTGCTGAGATTAAAGATCTTATGAACACGGTACAACTACTGATGACCAAAGTTGATGGTGGTCCTCAAAAGGATACCACCATTGTACTTAATGCAAAATCCATTGCCAAAAAGACATGGATTTCTAAACTTGGTCAAGAACAAACTGTAAATGTTCTCAAGAGCAAACCCAAAGCCAAACTGGCTTGGGTTCCTAAATCTAACTAATTTGCTATATTGTGCAGAGAGTTTCCAGAGGCTTGAATAGAATTTGGTATGTAGACAGTGGAGGCTCAATGCACATCACAGGATGCAGATACCTGATAAACAATTTTATCAGTCAAAGAGATGGATCTGTGTCCTTTGGGAACAATGCTAAGGGATATGTGCTAGGACATTGCAATGTCTCCTCTGGCAAAATACAGTTTGACAAGGTCAATCTGGTTGAAAACCTTGAGTACAACTTGCTTAGTGTGTCACAAATGTGTGATAAAGGATATTCTTCCTTTTTCACAAAAACAACATGCAAGATCATATCACCAGAAGGCCAGAAGTTGATAGAGAAGATCATTGAAGATCATACTTTGTTAATTGCCAAAAGATGTGGCAATGTCTATGCAGTGGACATTGAAAAAGACAAAGTACTGAACAACACTGCTTGTTTCTTCTCAAGGGCATCAACTTCAGAAACTGATCTCTGGCACAGGAGACTTGGCCATGTGAACTTTAAAACCATAAATAAAGTCACAAAAATGGGCTTGGTCAGAGGTCTACCCTTAAAAGTATACCAGTGTCAAGAACACTGTGTATCCTGTTTAAAGGGTAAACAGCATAAGTCCTCCTATAAGTCTATTGAAGAATCAAAAACAACTGCATGTCTTCAACTACTCCATATGGACTTATTTGGGCCTGTAAAGATCATGAGCCTTGGTAAAAAGAAGTACTGCTTAGTCATCATTGATGACTACTCAAGATTTACATGGGTATTCTTCTTATTTTCCAAGGATGAGGCTGCTGAAATCATCAAGTTCTTCATTCTACAAGTAGAGAAGCAATACTCTCTACCTGTCAAAACCATTAGAAGTGATAATGGGACAGAGTTCAGGAACAAAACTCTAAATGACTTCTGTTTGTCTAAAGGGATTATTAGACAATTCAGTGTTGCCAGAACTCCTGAACAAAATGGTGTGGTAGAAAGGAAGAACAGAACTTTAATAGAAGGAGCAAGAACAATGTTAGCTGATTCTGGCCTACCTTTATACTTCTGGGCAGAAGCAGTTAACACATCATGTTATGTTCAAAATAGAGTTCTTGTTGTCAAGAGACATTCAAAGACTGCCTATGAAGTTCTTCATGGCATGAAGCCCCTTATCTCCTTTTTCAGGGCTTTTGGATGTCAATGTTTCATTTTGAACATCAAGGAATCTATTTCAAAGTTTGCTGCCAAAGTTGACTCAGGTTACTTTCTTGGTTATTCATCAACTAGAAAAGCCTACAAGGTTTTTAACTCAAAAACCAGGATAGTAGAAGAAACACTGAATGTCAAGTTCAATGAGTCAAAACAAACTCTCATTCCAGCACATCCTGCTGAACTCTTTGACCTTGACAACTTTCATTTTGAACCTGAAAAGACTGTCACTTCATCCAAACCTACTTATTTTGGTGATCAAAGGTTTGATGACGAGGATCCAGCACCATGGACTCCTCAAACAGTCATTAAGTCAACTTCAAAACCATCAGAAGTTTCACAAACTTCTGATTCAACAAATACTGAAGGCCAAACTCAAACATCTGCTTCAGCAACTGCAACTACTGAAGACACTGAAACTGCTGAACCAGATATAATAGACCTCAGCAGTTTGTTTGAAGAACATGAGCCACCAACACCTATCAGTGGTTTACAGCAACTGATCGAACACAAAGATCATCCACTTGATCAAATCATGGGTGATATTGCATCAGGTGTTCTTACAAGAAACCAGCTTTCCAACTTTTGTCTATTCTCAGCATTTATTTCACAGTTGGAACCAAAGAAGTACCAGGAAGCTCTCAAAGACAACAATTGGGTGCAGGCAATGCAAGATGAATTGCTTCAATTCAACAAGCAACAGGTTTGGGAAATCTGTCCCTTACCACCAAACAAGCAACCAATTGGCACAAGATGGGTTTTCAGGAACAAACAAGATGAAGCTGGTATTATAATAAAGAACAAGGCAAGACTGGTAGTACAAGGTTACTCTCAAGAAGAAGGCATTGACTATGATGAAACCTTTGCTCCAGTTGCAAGGCTTGAAGCCATCAGGTTATTTCTGGCCTATGCCATTTCCAACAGAATAAAAGTTTATCAAATGGATGTCAAGAGTGCATTTTTGTATGGAAAGATAAAAGAGGAAGTGTATGTTTGTCAGCCACCTGGGTTTGAGGATCCTTCTCATCCTGAGTGGGTGTACAAACTAGACAAAGCTCTTTATGGGCTCAAACAGGCTCCAAGAGCCTGGTATGATACACTTTCAACCTTTTTACTCAAAAATAATTTCACAAGAGGTGCCATTGATAAAACACTTTTCATAAAACATGTTGGAAATCATGTCTTGTTCAAATATATGTTGATGATATCATTTTTGGTTCAACAAACACAAAATTGTGTGATGAATTTAAGAAACTCATGCAATCAAAATTTGAGATGAGTACAATGGGAGAACTGCAGTACTTTTTAGGACTGCAGATTAAACAACAAACAAATGGAACTTTTATACATCAATCAAAATATGTTAAAGAATTATTAAACAAATTTTCTTTACAAGACTGTAAATCATGTTCCACTCCCATGACACCAACCACACAAGTTGAACCAGATGATCAAGGAAAACAGGTTGATCAAACCATGTATAGATGTATGATAGGTTCCCTTTTATATCTAACTGCTTCTAGACCAGATATCATGTTTTCAACATGTGTCTGTGCTAGATATCAATCAGCTCCTAGGGAATCACACCTTATTGCAGTCAAAAGAATTTTCAGATATCTGAAAGGAACTCCCACACTTGGAATTTGGTATCCTGCTTCAAGCAATACCAAGTTATCAGCTTTTTCAGATAGTGACTATGCAGGGTGTAAAATGTCAAGAAAATCAACATCTGGTGGTTGTCAATTCTTGGGAAACTGTCTAGTGTCCTGGCAATCAAAGAAGCAAACATCTGTTGCAACTTCAACTGCTGAAGCTGAATACATTGCAGCTGCAAGTTGTACATCACAGATACAATGGCTCCAATATCAACTTCTTGATTATGGAATCAAAGAGACCAAGACACCATTGCTTGAAGACAGCAAATCTGCCATTAGCATCATTCAAAATCCTGTTCAGTTTTCAAAAACTAAACACATTGAAATCAGGTATCATTTCATAAGAGATTGCTATGAAAAAGGCAAGATTGAAGTGAAACATGTAGCAACAGCTAATCAAATAGCTGACATTTTCACTAAACCCCTTGACACATCAACATTTCAGAAGTTAGTATCCATGCTAGGGATGCTAAATTTGTAAGTGTTTCTATTTATTTTTCTGCACATTTTTTGTTTTTCACTTACATCTGTTTTCAAACACTTGAAAAACTTCTGAAAAGAGAGAAACTACTGATGAACAAAACATCAGTATGGGGATAATTTCTGAAAAGTGTTTAACTTCTGATAAAATAACCTTCAGAAGTTATGAATAAAAGTATTTATAAAGTATTTCTCATCAGTTGTTAAAACTACTGAAGAGAAAATGGGAATTACTGATGAAGATAATCCTTCATCAGCAGTTTAGTCAAAAAGGGCAAATCTGACTTTTCCCATCATCAGAAGTTTGACCTAGTCGGTTTAAAACTTCTGATAAAGAGATTTTTAACCTAGGCGGTTTAAAAACTTCTAATAAAGAAGATCCAAGCGATTAAAAACTTCTGATAAATATCTTTTTTCAACACTTATCCTTTCAAACACAAATATTCCCTCCTTCTCTCTTAAGAAAGCTCTCAAACCCCTGAACCTGCAACACAAAATCACTGTTCGATTCATCAACACACACAAACCACATGGCTTTAGTTCTCAAACAGGGACACAATCTCAGAGCCTACTTAGAAAAACAAGAAGGCTGGTCCCAATACGATGAGATCATTGCTCTCGTCGTCAAATCCCAATATTTCACCGCTCTCACCATAGACCCACCAATTCATCCTGAAACTCTAAATGAGTTCTGGGCTAATGCTGAGACAGTGATGGTGGATGATGAAGTTATCTCCCTCAACTCAACAATTAAAGGGAGACAAATGGCCATAACACCGGCCATACTCTCAACCAGACTGGGGTTGAATGATGTGAATGCCCCTGAAAAGTTTGACAACTCTGCTATCCACCTAACCATGACTGAGTGTGGTTATCAAGGTACTCTCTCACAAGCTACAATCTTTAAAAAGTATTTTGAACCAAAATATAAACTTTTGTTTCATTATATTATTATGTGCTTGAGTCCTAAAACTGGGTCTTATGACCAGATGCCCTCAACCTTTCAACCAATCTTTCATTCTATTGTGAATGAAACAAATTTCAGGGCATCAAAACTTTTCTTTAATGAGTTGGTGTTACATCACAATAACAATAAGAAAAAGTTTTTGTTATATCCAAGGTTCATTATGCAGTGCATAATATCTGAACTGGGTAATGAGGTGCTTGTGGGTAAAATTGAAATTTTGAAACCCTTAACCTCACAAGCATACTCAAGGAACAACAAACAGGCTACCTGGCCAGAAGATGACCAAGGGGAACAAGCACCAGTCCCCATGGAACCCTCATCTTCCAAACCTACTCCACCAAAGGCCAAGAAACCCAAGATAACAAAACAAAAACCCACCAAACCCAAAAGAAACGCTGTTCAGGAGGTTGAGATGCCTGAACAAACTACTGTGCAATCTGCACTTCTTAAAGATGTGACTGAAACATCCTCTCAGTCTCATCCATCTCAAACCCCACCAAGAGCACCAATAACTATCCTTTTCAAAAGAAAAAGACTTAAGAAAAATATTCCAATTGACTCTTCTTTTGAAACTGCTGAACCCATTGCCCAAACTTCTGAACCAGACATCGAAATAGCCAAACTTCTCTCTGGGCTAAAAGAGAAAGTCCCATCTACACATGTCAGTCCCCATCAACCACATCAAACAGGGGACATAGACTCAGACAGTGACATGGATGTGGACACTCATAGCCCTAACCAAAGAGATGAGGATGAACCAGGGTCTCTAAGCCCAAACTTAGAAACCTTTGGTACTTTTGAGGCTGCTACTACTCATTTACCACCCAGTGGTGGACCTGAGGACAGAAGTAAAATAGCTAAGACCTCAACTGTGGCAACTACTGATGAAGGCTTCATGCCTGAGGTAGGAAATCCTCTGAACCAAGAACAAGAGGTACATGAGACAACTGAGTTGGGCTCAGCTCATGATGTAACTGATACAGTCCTCATTGAGGATGTAATCAGGGATTCAGATGATTCCATTGATTTGGATGATGTTTCAAAACACAAAACTACTGAATTGACGGCTATAAGTGAAGGTCCTGCACCTGGTGTCTCTAGGCTCAAGAAGCTAGTCACACCATCTCAGGTTAAAGCCCACTCAATCCATGATTCCCCTAGAGTGGCATCTCCTGTACAACAAGGAGATCAACCAAAAACACACCCCTCACTACAATTGCCTACCCAATTCCCTGGGCAATCAAGCATAGACCTGAACCAACTATGCAGCCCAGATGGTCCCTTGTATCACATGATGAACACCCTCATCAAAAATCACATCCAAACATACACAGCTGACTTGGAGCTGTCCATGAAGAACCAATTTGGAGTGGTACAGACGAAGATGAATGATCTGTCCAACAAGATTGATCACAACAGCAAACAGATTGCTCATCTTCAAGGTCATTTCTCCCAAGCTTCAACTTCCAAAGGTGATAAAGCCAAAAAGGGGGAGAAAATCAAGGTGCCTATGGATACACTTGAAGCCAGAAGAAAGGCAAGAGTGGCTATCCTAGCTAGAGATCAAAAAGATCAAGCCAGAAAAGAGAAACTGGCAAAACAATTTGGTGTCTCTATTCAAGAAATAGAAGATGCTGAAAAGGCTGATGAATCCCAAGGGCACAATAAAGAAACCTCTGATGGCCAAAGTTCTGATGAAGAATCAGAAAGTACTGAAGACAATCCTTCAGTAGTTGACAAACCTTCAGAAGTTGTCAAACCTTCAGAAGTTAACACTTCCAAGACTCAAACTGCTGACCCTTCCAGATCAACTGCTCCTATTCAACCAACCTCTGCTCCTATCAGGCCTACTACAACAGTTACAACAATGACTGTGCTAAAACCTTCTCCAATCTCTCAATCAGCTGAATTACTTGAGAAGAGTTTAGTTGCAGCCCAAAAGAAGGCCAGAGAAGATCTGATTTGGAAAAATCCGGAAGAAAGGGATGACTTAGATCTAAGCCATGAAGAAAAACTTCAGGCTTATGAAGCTGAACTACAAAGGCAGGCTAGCCTAGATGAGATTGCTGAACAAGACAAAAGACATCAACTGATGTCTTACATTATGAAGAACAGCAAAGTCAAAGCCCACACATTGAAGAGACTCTCTGTGGAAGAGTTGACAAGAAGAGCTCAACTTATTGCATATAAACTTGCAACAAGTAAAGACACAAAGGCCAAGAGAGCTCAGATGATAGAAGAACTGGTAGCCAATGGTTATGGTTCAAAAGCCTCAGTGTCCAAGTGGAAAGAAGAAAGATTGGTGGACACATACAGAAAATACAAGGCTGCAAGGGCTGCTAATCCAGAGAAGTTTCAAACTGCTGAAGCTTCAACTTCAGTAGTTAGAACTTCTGGTGTTCAAAGAAGACCAGCTACCCAAAGAAAGAAGTCAGAGGAAAAAGTAAAGACTGATTTCAGAATGGTATTACTAGAAGGTAATATAGTAGTACATTCTGATTTTGACATAGAAGAGAAGCCTCTGCTCACACAATTTAGGGATCCTTCCACCTTTGCATATCAAATCCAGAAGACCATCACAGACAAACTGCACACCAAGGTAGTAACTGAACATCACTTGCCAACATTTCAGATACCTAATGTGATGGAACAACAGCAGGGAAGTGAATCCCACCTGAGAGTCACTGAAGTTGAAAACATTCAACACTCAGGAGAAACCCAGGGTACCACCATGGTTCCCTACACTGCAGACTTTGACAAGTCTAAAGTACTAGTCATCAGATGGTCCTTTACTGATAACAACATAGTACTTGTGACAAGAAGATATCAAACAAGCAGGGAATATAGGTCGATGAATGAACTGAAGAAACTATCAACCAAAGACCTGCTTACAATCCAACACTTGGAACCAAGAAAAGGGTCTCTTACTGATGATCAACTAAACTAGCTCAAGAATTCCATGTTCAAAGGAATATGGAAAATTGTGAAGGACAGAAATGAACAATAAGGAATTAGTAAGGTTTTGGCTTCATCAATCCAGGGGGAGATTGTTAGGACAAAAAGGATTGGTGAAACCACTTTTTCAAACCTTAGTCTAATTCACTTTCTGTCAAAATACTCTAAGTATGGAACTGCTGAAGACAAAGAATCAAACTGCTGAAGAAGAGATTCAGAAGTGCTGAAGAAGAAGTCATCAGAAGTTCTGAAGTTCAAACCAGACACTTCTACTAAAGAACTACTGAAGACAAACTACTCATCAGTAGTTTGTCATTCATCAGTACTTGAAGAAGATCTTTTCCACCGCCTTTGTATATCAGTAGTTTAATACTTTAGTATTTCTTTTTGCTTTATGTACAAGTTCCAAGACTGCAACTTGTTGCAACTTGTTTCTGAACTTGCTTTTTGGCAAGGTTCATGTATTTGTAAAGTCTATAAATAGAAGGATTCATCCTTCTGTTTTACACATTGATTTTAATACAAGAAATCTGTGACACCCCAACCGATGGCGGAAACATCGAGGTGTCACGTAGTGACGATTGTTCAATAGCTCATGGACTAAAAGTGTAAATTTCGATACATTGATTAAATAGTTTATTACATTCAAATGTAATACAACGATTCTAAATGCCAACTAATCTGAATTACAATGAATCAAAATCTAAATATAAATCCGAAAGCTTAAAGGATGCATCTCAAAATAACCTGAAACATGTACAAAATAATTTGGTCAATACAAAAATTGTATTGGTGAGCATACCCTGTTTGTATACATATAGTAGAAAAGTGTTTCGCAATTCATGTGTTGTATACTGTTTGCAATTATGTAATAAGTAATATCCGTTCAAAACCAAACCTGAGAATAATGACTAACACATGACTAACCAACTGAATAATGAATTAACAAGACAATGACCAAGATTCTCTCAACAGAGTCTCAAGGGGGTATACCATAGTACTATTCATTGAAAAGCTAGGCCGCCCAGCGGTTAATGATTTTGACAAGTCATAGACACACCAATTAACATAAAGCAAACACACATGAGAATTGCATTAAGTATAAGAAATTGAAACTTGATTAATATATAGGTACATGAGTCACCCCAAAGTAGTAAAACAGTAAAAAGGGGAAAGATATACTCACAGTTAGCGAAAGCGAGCAAAATCCAACTTAAGCGGTCGTGAGCTAAGTAATGGGAATTCCGAGGAATTCAACCTATAATGTGTAAGCATACTAATAAGGAAATGTCTAAAAAGTCTAAGGTAACTAGGGTCTAAGGCATTAGGGTCCGCTAAGTCGATTTGGGAAATTAGAGTTTTATGATAAATTATGTTAATGTAAAAGTTGTATGTCAAAAATAATATATATCAAAGTTTGTAAATGTGGTTTAGGTAATATAATTATTACCATTTGAATTTTTAGATGTAAATATATTTGAATAATTAAGGCAAAATCATTTAGTTAATTACTTTAACTAATTTTTGTAAATAAATACGATAATCATAAATATTGAAATAAATAATGACGAATTATACAAAGATCCGACAAATAATAATTAAGACTTTCCAACCTAAGAACATTTCTATTTTATAAGAAAAATATTTATAAAATAGATATTAATTAGTATAAATAAATAAATAAATAACTATGTCTAATTAAACATAAATAAGACTAATAATTCAAGACATGATCCAAAAATGCTATTTTTATAGAAAATGAGTACTTTCTGATGTAAAGTAATGAAAATAATTTTCCCATAATTTTTATAAACTTATTTATATTTAAAACTGATTAAATGAGATTAAATCATGTTTAAATGATTAAAATAAGAAAATTAATAAAAATAAGTGTTTTCTGGTCCAATAATTTTTATTTTAGTTCATGATGATTAGAAATAATTTATGACAAATTTTGAGATAAAAACCATCAAGAATGAATTTTTTATCAATTAAATATGATTAAAACAAATTAAATAATAAAAATTATGAAAATAAACTATTTTCTAGAAATAAAAATTATGACAATTTTCTATGAGGTGTCAAGAAGCTACTCCTAAATTTTTATAATTTTTGGAGCAAAAATGAATTTATTATGAATATTTTGAGTTTAAATGAATTTTTAATTGATTAAAATGAAGAATTAAGAAAGGACATATAAAAAGAAACAAAAATCAGGAAAACTGAGGTGTGTGGGTTTCGAACCTCTGACCTTTGCTTTGGAATGCATGTGTCCTTACCACTAGACCAGATTCAGTTTGTTTGTTATTATTCTAACCAAAAATCCTTTTAACTAGTATCATAAGTTCATCTTCTTCCCCAATTCAACCATCCAAGAACCCTAACCCTAGCTCAAATCAATAAACTTGAACAACACCCGAATAATAATCTGTTTTAGAGGGCTTTTGATCAGAATAAGACGAGGAATAAAACGGCATCAAGAAAAAAAGACTTACAATCGCGTTTTAATGTTCGTATCTCGTTGTGCAGGTCCGAACGCATAACTACAAATTAAGAGGCTTCCTGGACTTGTTTTGAGTGGTTTATTTGTGGGTTTGAAAGGTTTAAACGTGCAGCAATGATTGGTAACATCAATTTGTAGTGATAAATAAGAAAAATTGGCGTTTGAACTCGAACCTTAATGGTCCGATCGGTTACGCTTTTAAAGGGCTATTATAGGTTTTTAATCATAGAAATTGATTGCAAAAGATGGAGAAACGCTCGAAAACCATAAGGACGAAGTAAAGGACATTTAATCTAGTTTATAGGGCTCGCCGGAGGGCCGGTACCGTTGCCGGATCCGGCAACCAATTGATCGGAAAAAAAAAAAGAAGCGGGTCTTCTTTTTTGTTCAAATCCTAGTTTGCCAACTTGGCAAAAATGGTCCCCCAAGTTATAAATGGTTAGAATTTATTAAAGGTTGGTTAGATTTCCTATATAAAATTTAACTTGGTTAGCTTATTTAACTTAAAAGTTTTTAAAACTTAAATTCTCTACAAAACCCATTGCGTAGACGATTCAAGATACGTGTTTAAATAAAACTTATACTCGATCCAAAACGAAAATAAATGATAAAATTTTAGTTTACTCTAAAATAAATCTTGAAAGCGACGAAATTTATAGGGGTTATAATAGAAATATGTGAAGGGCTAATGTTGTAGATTTGACGAAAAACGAGGGTGACGGTTGTCACAGTCTCCCCTTCTTTAGAAAATTTCGTCTCGAAATTTCTTTCAAGTGGAGGTTTCTATGAACAAAAGGCGTTGTAAAAGTTTAGCTTGATTTTCTTTAAGAAAAAATTTCATTATTTATGATTCGACAAAATTTAAAATAGTTGTCTAATATCTAAAGTAAAAGTTTCAAATTCTTTCGACAGTTAATCCAAAGTTAGAAAGTTGAGAGTTTAAATGAGAAAAGCTTTGGGGATGTGTAACTGGTGAGTACAGAGGCACTGATGAAACAGTCTCCTCTACTTTAGAAAGGTTTCTGACTGGACGTTATTGGAGTATGCAACGAGAATCAAATAAACGAGGGTGTAAGAGTGTACAAGGTTTGTGTTCTCTGTGTGGATGGTCAAGAGAAAGACTCTAAGAAGATGAATTGAAACTCGTGTAAGAACGTTTTTATCGAAAATGCCAGCTATAAGTCAACTATCTAATGAAGAGGTAGTAATGGGTAACGGGTCGGTTCTTGGTTAGACTCCTAGTCCATTCCCGCAGCATCGTTTATGCTTATATATAGGGTGTACCGCAGCTGACCCACCACACTCCCGATACTTTGGATTCGTACTGATTGTCTACCAACAGCCTGATTAGAATTACACACCACCCTCATGTACCTGTAAGCCCATGATTGCGTTCCGGACCGTAATCATCGATTTACCTTACACTAGGGTGTTATGCTTTTCCATAACCCTATCCTAAGTAATACTAGAAATAAATGCGTGCAATCTGAATGTAATAGCCACTGTAATGAAATAATGTTCAATCATGACATGGTTAGAGGTCCTTCCCTTTCGGGTTTACCCTTTAACCGTAATGAGAGTAACGTGTAAGTAATAGACATGGTTAGAGGTTCTTCCCTTTCGGGTTCACCCTTAACCGGTAACTTCTGTTCACATTGTTGGCCTCTAAACACCCATGTTGATAACCCTGAGGTTTACACCGTTCCCCTCGGATTGAAGAAATACTCTAATCCGAGTCGTACATGGGCACCGACTTAGATCTCATACGAGTTATCAACTAGTATGTTCGTTGACCATGATGATGAACAAAATAATGTAAAGTATAACAGGGTTTTGCTCAAAACAAGAAAGAAAATATGCATGCCAATATGCGTTCAAGTAAGTATATAAGTATAGCATAAAATTCCGACTGAAAGAATAGTATAACATAAATCGAGTAAATCTCACAATTGCATAAAATGAAAGTAAACGAGTTGAATTAATGCAAATAGTCAATGTGAAAATAATCACAAATAACGTGTTAGAAATAACTATGAATAAAAATGGTGCAATAATAAAATAATGAAATTTACGGCAAATGAATGTGCACGGAACGGGTGTATAGCCTACTGGCATGTGAGTTAAAATCTTGTAATTTAACATATATGCGTTATACTATTTTAGCAACATTCTGATAAAAAAATATGTCCATTGTGTTGTTAAACCAAAAGTTTTGCAACTGAAAGAGTGTAAGTGTAAAAGGTAAATTTTCACAGTTTACTCGACTTTGTGATATTGTTGAAAGAATAGTAGTGATGCATGAGAATAAATTTTTAGAAATCGAAGTGTGTTTTGGATTCAAAACATGTTTATTTGCAACATCTTCATAAATACACATTTTCATGTGTTTACGAGAAGTCGAGTTTGAAAAAAAAAATTATAAGACTTATTATTAGTTGCAAGTTTCTTTCGAAAACATATATTGGTTACGTCATATGAAAACAAAAGATTTACATTTGGTCTTTTTAAAATATGCAATACAAGTTTGTAAAATGTAAAATGAAACCATTTCATGAAGTATGTGTAAATCGAATGTGTTTTAAAAGACCAAGATTTAAAATGACGTGACTGATAAGATTAACGTATGTAATAGATTACTAATATTTAAGAAAATTCATAATCCACGAGATGTAGAAATAGATCCTTGAGATGTGGATTTCACTCCTAACTCAAAGATGTATTTCAAAATTGAAAACGATTGTGGAATGAAACCAATCAATAAGTTAAGGATATCACTCCCAGCTTAGTGGTTAAGTTTCTTTTTGAAGGAAATACTCTTTGAGGTGTGGATGTCACTCCTATCTCAAAGGCATATTCCTAAGATAAATAGCATATAGAGGAGTAAAACTAATCACCAAGGTATGGATACCACCCCTAACTTGATGATATCGTTTCGTTTGTGAAATACGAGCGTCTTCTTCGCCAAGCAAAATATCGAAAGAATAACGAGGAATAATCATAACGAAAATATCTTGAAAGAAAATATAAGAAACGAGAGAAGTATACACGAGAGGGCTCGTGAAAGTAAGCTTAGTTATAGACTAGGCTAAAAAGCATTCTAATAACCTAATTCCCTATAACCATGGCTCTGATACCAATCTGTGACACCCCAACCGATGGCGGAAACATCGAGGTGTCACGTAGTGACGATTGTTCAATAGCTCATGGACTAAAAGTGTAAATTTCGATACATTGATTAAATAGTTTATTACATTCAAATGTAATACAACGATTCTAAATGCCAACTAATCTGAATTACAATGAATCAAAATCTAAATATAAATCCGAAAGCTTAAAGGATGCATCTCAAAATAACCTGAAACATGTACAAAATAATTTGGTCAATACAAAAATTGTATTGGTGAGCATACCCTGTTTGTATACATATAGTAGAAAAGTGTTTCGCAATTCATGTGTTGTATACTGTTTGCAATTATGTAATAAGTAATATCCGTTCAAAACCAAACCTGAGAATAATGACTAACACATGACTAACCAACTGAATAATGAATTAACAAGACAATGACCAAGATTCTCTCAACAGAGTCTCAAGGGGGTATACCATAGTACTATTCATTGAAAAGCTAGGCCGCCCAGCGGTTAATGATTTTGACAAGTCATAGACACACCAATTAACATAAAGCAAACACACATGAGAATTGCATTAAGTATAAGAAATTGAAACTTGATTAATATATAGGTACATGAGTCACCCCAAAGTAGTAAAACAGTAAAAAGGGGAAAGATATACTCACAGTTAGCGAAAGCGAGCAAAATCCAACTTAAGCGGTCGTGAGCTAAGTAATGGGAATTCCGAGGAATTCAACCTATAATGTGTAAGCATACTAATAAGGAAATGTCTAAAAAGTCTAAGGTAACTAGGGTCTAAGGCATTAGGGTCCGCTAAGTCGATTTGGGAAATTAGAGTTTTATGATAAATTATGTTAATGTAAAAGTTGTATGTCAAAAATAATATATATCAAAGTTTGTAAATGTGGTTTAGGTAATATAATTATTACCATTTGAATTTTTAGATGTAAATATATTTGAATAATTAAGGCAAAATCATTTAGTTAATTACTTTAACTAATTTTTGTAAATAAATACGATAATCATAAATATTGAAATAAATAATGACGAATTATACAAAGATCCGACAAATAATAATTAAGACTTTCCAACCTAAGAACATTTCTATTTTATAAGAAAAATATTTATAAAATAGATATTAATTAGTATAAATAAATAAATAAATAACTATGTCTAATTAAACATAAATAAGACTAATAATTCAAGACATGATCCAAAAATGCTATTTTTATAGAAAATGAGTACTTTCTGATGTAAAGTAATGAAAATAATTTTCCCATAATTTTTATAAACTTATTTATATTTAAAACTGATTAAATGAGATTAAATCATGTTTAAATGATTAAAATAAGAAAATTAATAAAAATAAGTGTTTTCTGGTCCAATAATTTTTGTTTTAGTTCATGATGATTAGAAATAATTTATGACAAATTTTGAGATAAAAACCATCAAGAATGAATTTTTTATCAATTAAATATGATTAAAACAAATTAAATAATAAAAATTATGAAAATAAACTATTTTCTAGAAATAAAAATTATGACAATTTTCTATGAGGTGTCAAGAAGCTACTCCTAAATTTTTATAATTTTTGGAGCAAAAATGAATTTATTATGAATATTTTGAGTTTAAATGAATTTTTAATTGATTAAAATGAAGAATTAAGAAAGGACATATAAACAGAAACAAAAATCAGGAAAACTGAGGTGTGTGGGTTTCGAACCCCTGACCTTTGCTTTGGAATGCATGTGTCCTTACCACTAGACCAGATTCAGTTTGTTTGTTATTATTCTAACCAAAAATCCTTTTAACTAGTATCATAAGTTCATCTTCTTCCCCAATTCAACCATCCAAGAACCCTAACCCTAGCTCAAATCAATAAACATGAACAAGACCCGAATAATAATCTGTTTTAGAGGGCTTTTGATCGGAATAAGACGAGGAATAAACGGCATCAAGAGAAAAGACTTACAATCGCGTTTTAATGTTCGTATCTCGTTGTGCAGGTCCGAACGCATAACTACAAATTAAGAGGCTTCCTGGACTTGTTTTGAGTGGTTTATTTGTGGGTTTGAAAGGTTTAAACGTGCAGCAATGATTGGTAACATCAATTTGTAGTGATAAATAAGAAAAATTGGCGTTTGAACTCGAACCTTAATGGTCCGATCGGTTACGCTTTTAAAGGGCTATTATAGGTTTTTAATCATAGAAATTGATTGCAAAAGATGGAGAAACGCTCGAAAACCATAAGGACGAAGTAAAGGGCATTTAATCTAGTTTATAGGGCTCGCCGGAGGGCCGATACCGTTGCCGGATCCGGCAACCAATTGATCGGAAAAAAAAAAAGAGAAGCGGGTCTTCTTTTTTGTTCAAATCCAAGTTTGCCAACTTGGCAAAAATGGTCCCCAAGTTATAAATGGTTAGAATTTATTAAAGGTTGGTTAGATTTCCTATATAAAATTTAACTTGGTTAGCTTATTTAACTTAAAAGTTTTTAAAACTTAAATTCTCTACAAAACCCATTGCGTAGACGATTCAAGATACGTGTTTAAATAAAACTTATACTCGATCCAAAACGAAAATAAATGATAAAATTTTAGTTTACTCTAAAATAAATCTTGAAAGCGACGAAATTTATAGGGGTTATAATAGAAATATGTGAAGGGCTAATGTTGTAGATTTGACGAAAAACGAGGGTGACGGTTGTCACAAAATCCTTCAACTCTTATTATTGTTATTTCCATTTCGTGTTTACTGAGAATCTGCCAAAGTGTTTCATTCTCATTCAATACTTAGATTCTCAATAAACACTTCTCATTTATTAGTTCTTGATTCCAGGGGAGTAATAACTCTTGTTGATAAGTGTAGCTATAAACTTGTAAACATTTCGCTGTGCTATCACTCACCAAAGAACTTGCTAAACACTTAAGTGTCAACTAGCAAGTTCATCTAAAAGAGCAGCTTACTGATCCAACAACCATGGACCCAATTATTGAAATCGCGTAAGATACACAAAATGACTCATTTGTATTAAGATTAGATCATCATACACGGATATTGGAAAGTGTAACGCTGTTATTTAGGCCAAAAGCCCATACCAGTAACTCAAGCATCAAGTTTTCTATCAAAATTAGCTATCACATATTCCATTTCAAAATAATAGAAGGAAGTGGTCCCTTTATTGAAGTTCCTTGTAAATCACTGCACAAAAAGTTATATATGTTGAAATTTTATAAATGATTAATTATTAACAAAAAGAAAGCAAAATAACACCTTAGGCTCATGAGCTGGTGAAGTTTGTCCAGATAATGAACTCCCATATATTCACACTCTTTACATTCACCTATATAAAATAGAAATTTCATCAATATAAACTTAAATTAGATTCTAACTTTAGAAAATTCATATATCATATCAAATCAGGCAACTTACAGAAGCTTAGCAACACATTTGGAGAAGACATTGCATATGGACTAAAAGGATATGACCCCTGGTAAATAAAAACCAAATTTTAATTTTCTTATAGGGAGTAAAGAAGCTAGCAAAGTAATAAATTAAATCAGAAATAAGATTACTTAAAATTTATAAAAGAAATATATAAAGGAAATTAAAAAAAAGCATTAAGCATATGTCACTCACCTTGTTCATCTGATGGATCAAAAACATTGAACAATGTTGGACGGTGTTGCACTTAAAAACTTAAGCTGAACATTAAAAAATACAAAACTGAAAATTGGGTAATGTGAGTAAAAAAAGGAAATCAGAATCTTGTTTTTGGAATATAGGTGATACCACACTACTTGGAAGAAGCATGTTCTATTTCAATTATAACACCTGAACCATAAATCACTTTATTAACCTTGTACGACTGTCTCTTGAGCTTCGCATACAATACGACAGCTACCGACTTTGGACCTCAGGCTCACAGATGCAGAATAACCAATGGTCGGATCTTTAAACCTACTCCAAACACTACTTAGATGGTTTAGAGAATCAACATGTGTTCCTCCCGTTTGCTTTTGACACATTTGGATCTCTGGCCCCTGAGACAGTACGGTTTCTGAAACAAGTGCAAAAGGTGGTCCACAGTGACTCGCAGAGCCCTAAGAACCAAGGGTTTGTGTTTAGCCGGATAGGTTTTGCGATTCAAAAGGGGATAGTGGCGCTGCTTGTTGCCCGCTTACCCACCATTTAAATGTAACTTGTTTTGTCTTGAAAAAAAAATTATTAAAAAAAAAGACTTAACACCTAAAGCCACTTTATAGAATGATGGCACCTAGTTATGAATATTGTCCCTACTTCCAATTCCCTTACTCTATTTCCAATAAAAGTTTGCATTCTAAACCAATTGCAGCTTCTAAAACCGCCTTTAAATCGTCAATTTAAATAGTCACACTAAAGCCTCATTATAGAATGATGGCATCCAGGTATCAATATTGTTGCTATTTCCAAGTCCCTTACCCTAATTGTTAACATGTTCACCACTTTGAATCCTAATCGGAAGTCCTACCCTTTAATTATTTGAAATAAAACTTTCACCAAAATTCACAATTGTAAGACAATCAAAATTGACTGTAGCTTTATGAGATTGGAAACGACATACCTACACAAAGGTTGGACTTCATGCCGAGAGCCAAAGAAATAGAGATCCTATAAGAACACACACATATACCAAGTAACAAAATTACCACAACTGTAAAAATCGATCATAAACTAACAACCGAACAAAATCCATACCTGGTAACTATAGTGGACAGAATACAACATGATTGAGGGGCATAAATATGGAGTTTCAATTTTAACCTCTAGGGGGATTAATCAATCGACTCATTTAATTGTGGTTAATAACGTATTAACAGAGTAGCTCTTTTATTCAGGGAGTTTACAAAGTATGTGTGATATTGTAACCAGTGAATTTGGCGCAAGACAAAGCAGAGAAACAATAGTCAATAGGGGCATTAACGGAAGAATGAGTAAAAAAATAGGATTCACAAAGGGACCTTTCATATGCCATCTTAACTTTGGCACTTTTAGACGATTTTAGACATGTCTCGTACATTATAATGTAGTATAGATATAGATATAGATATAGATATAGATTTACAACAGATTGGCGTTGTTAAATGACCATAACGAGTAGAATTAAAATTTCATGAATCAATGTTTTTTGTTTTTTTATGTTCAAGCCGAGTAATAATTCTTTTCTTGATGCTTCTTAGGTAACCGTCGATATGCGTGAAGGATGGTATTATGATTTCTCACACACATTTTGATGCATAGTCACCTCCAGATTTCTACACAAGGATAAAACACTTTATGTAATGATCGTTGAACTTTTTCCATCAATGTTTTGGGACACCTCGGCCCATTTAAACTATTATCTAAACATAATACTGCCTAATTTCATGTCATTTGTGTGTGTTGATAATTTTGCCTTTGATTTCATTAGGATTCAAGAGACCTCATCATCAAAATGTCATTTTTTGCAACAAGATCAAGATAGGTAAATTTCACTGTCTAATTCCTTTTATAGGATAAATAATAAATTAGTACTTGCATATTTCATTTCACTACAGCCTCCAACGGTATTGCAGCTGCTATGCCATATTTTTGTCCCTGAAGACGCTTCCTCTACGTCTCATCCAAAGAGGGAAAACCAATTTTCCTTGGCATAATTCTCGACTATATCGAAGGTATTATTCATGCATTTTGTTTAAATAATTTGAGTGGTTAAGTGGTTATTGAAATTTATACATAGGTGTTGATTGTGTTTGTCCGCGCCGACGGTTGACAAGTTTTATTTTGTTGTTTTGGGTGGTTGCTGGAAGTTACAGAGATGCGAATCTGGCTCTTCTTGCCACATGGTGGCGGTATAAAGATAATAGATCTCTGCTTTGGGCCCGGGTGATAGATGTTATTCATGGGGGCGGGAAGCAGGTAAAAACTAACCCATGTAAATTGTTTCTTTCAAGGACTTTGAGGAATATGTGGGCTATTGAAAATGAGTTGTCGAAGTTAAATATTAATTTGCATAATCAGTTATTTAGTTGGTACAATTTTAAGAGCCGGACATTATAAAATGATTTAATATAAATCTATGAAAAAAGTTTAAATTTTTGTATCAATTAACATCACTAAAACTCAAAAAACATGTATTATCGTTCGCTTTTAGAGAAGCAATTTAAATATGTTCCTATTTCGTATTGATTTTTTGTTTTTTTGTGGTTTCCAGTTTTTTGTTTTGCAAATAACTGAAGGCCTTAGTTTTATGCCTAATTTGGTAGTAAATTCGTCATTTTGCGTTGAATCATTTAGATTTCATGGTAACTTGAATGACGATCTTTGTGCGTTATGGGTAAGGTTTATTATTAACTGAATGTCTTAATTTTGTGCCCCAACTAACACTAGAAAATCTTCTTTAGAAAACACCGGAAGAAATCAACGTAATTTACAGGTTCTCTCAAATTAAAATTGTCGCTTAGGTCGCTCATTTTGCATCTTGTAATGGGCCAATAATAGATGAGAAAGTATAGGATAGAAAGCATCCTTAACATGAGAAGTGTAGGAAGCCACCATATTTTGCCATCTGTCAACTATGGTTAACCTAATTAAACTCAATTACAGTCAAATTCAAGGGCAAATAAGATATTTTACGTATAACTGATTTACGTAAATCACGTTCTATATATGGTAACAATTTCATTATTACGTTTTTTTATTTTCAAATCCGAATTTGAATATACAACTTCAATCGATCACATTACGATTTCATAATCTCATTCAAACACATTACGATTTCATAATCACATTCAATTGATGTATTGCAGTATGTTCGGCATGTATTAGAAGTAGTTTTTAATCAGTTTTCAGTAGAATTACGTTTAATTGTTGATTTTATTTATCAGATTTAAACTTACCAGTTGATGATCCATGCATTTCTGTTGAGAATTCGATTCCAGATCTCAATAATATTGTTTTTCATGGTATATATCATGACGCTCTATTTTTGTTTCAGTTTTTTCAATTAGTTTTTAAAGTTTGATTTTGTTAACAAGTTGTTTGTGTATTTATTCAGATTTGATTACAGATGAGACTAATGAGGAAGTGGATATTCATAGTTTGAACATCATCAACGAATACAGAAGGATCGAAGGTATTTGAATTATGTTTTTGATTATTTGATGCGTTTAAATTATCAAATGTGTTTATCAGTTTTCCAAACATATATACTGAATATATATGAGTGCGTTTGAATATCATCATGCGTGCGTTTAATTCGTTCAACTATCAAATTTCCAATGTGCGTTTTAAATTTTGTTAAGTGCGCTTATTTGCAGGTGTCTCCTCTTATGTTCCTATAGAAGAGCAATTTATTAACTCATTCATTCTAGACGTCCCTGCATCAGTCAAACCTGTACTAGACATGGAGTTTCCTAGTATTGATCATGCATATGAGTTTTATAAAAAATATGCGAAGGCTACTGGATTTTTTGTTCGAAAGGGTTGCCAAGATGTGCACAAAGGTTTTCTACATATCAAATACCTTATATGCTATATAGGAGGGTTATAAGCCAGCTAAAGTAGGTCAAGAGCATTCTAAGAAAGATGTTAGGACAAGGAAAAGACCATCTATCCGGACTGGATGTAAGGCACATGTAAAACTAAGTTCTGAGAATGGCAAGACTTTCATGGTTTATGACTCTGTGGAAGGTCATAATCATGCTTTTGTATCTGAAGATGACATTCATTTCCTATCAGCTAATAGAAAGTTGACACACACTCAAGAAGAGATGACATGTCAACTGTCTTCATTGAACATGGGTCCTGTCAAAACTTTTAATATCATGAAGACCAAGTACGGTGGGTTTGAGAAAGTTGGCGCAACGGCTACTGATTGCAAGAATTTTAAAGGTGGATTAAACACTTTCATTGGTGAATATGATGCTGATATGATAGTGTCTAGGCTTAGGGATAAGAAGAACTTCTTACCAATTTTTTCTTTTGAGTTTTCTGTGGATGAAAAGAATGCACTCACCGGTTTATTTTGGGTTGATGATTATGCAAAAGAAACTATATGGAATTTGGAGATGTGATTTCCTTTGATGCAACATTTAACACCAATAAGTATGTTTTTAATTTTTAAAGTTTCATATCCAACTATTATATGTTCATAGTTTATTAAAAAAAAATCTTCTAATGCGTTGTAGGTACAAGATGGTTTTTGTACCATTTACCGGAATTGATAACCATTGTCGGAATGTGACCCTTGGAGTAGGATTGTTGTCATCTGAGACAACTGAATCATACACATGGTTGTTACAATCATTTTCCAAATCTATTGGAAAGCATCCAAAAGTGGTTGTAACCGATCAAGACCCTACCATGAAAATTGTCATCCAGTTGGTTTTCCAAAATAGGAGACACAGATTGTGCATGTGGCACATCATGAAAAAAGTTGCTGACAAGGTTAGTAACATTTTTGTATAAACTTAAAGTGTGCGTTTGTTTATATAATTGATGTATTTTAATAATAGCTTAAAAGTTTAACATTTAGTGTATGCGTTTAAGTTTCTATAATGTGCGTTTATTTTAATTCAGTGCATGCGTTCAAAGTTAACCCATGTGCGTTTATTTTGGTTTGTTTTGTTTTTAGGTGGGTAGTGCATTATGCAGTGATGATGAGTTTAAAAGTCGAATTTGTGCAATTGTATGGACAGACTCAATCAGCCCAAGAGACGTTTGATTTTGAATGGGTGCAGTTATGGTTGATTATAAACTAACAGAGAACAATTGGTTGACCGACATGTTTAGCATGAGATCAATGTGGATCCCTGCTTTTTACCAGGATGAACCTATGTTTGGCCTAATGAGGACATCATCAAGATCTGAGAGTGAAAATCACTTTTTTGCCAGGTTGCAAATTCGAAGTCAACCCTTGTTGAGTTTTTCAACCATTTTGAAACTTCACTTGATGCTCAGAGATTCAACCATAGGAAGAATGGCCATGATTCAAGGCATATTGTTCCTGATTTTTGGACTAGAAATCCTATTGAAGAAGCGGCATCCAAAATATTTACAAGGACTATCTTCTTTGATATTCAAGAAAAGATATATGCCACGTATGAAGGATTAATAAGTGTTCATATGCAAAGGGCTGAAGAAGGTTTTTTAAAGATTTATGTTGAAGATCCACAAGCACATGGTCAAGGTTTTGTTGAGGTATTTAGTGTATTTTAAATGTATACAATGTGCGCTTATAATTTTTACAGAGTTTGTTTATAATTCATACAATGTGCGTCCAAAATCAGAAAATCTGTTTTTAATATTTTTACAGGTGCTTTTCAAAAGGGATGAGGATGTTGAAGATGTTACTTCACAATGTACTTGTAGGAGGTTTGAGCAGTATGGGTTGCTGTATAGGCATATATTTTATATCCCAAGGATGCTTAAAGTTAACAGATTCCCAAAAAGGTATATTCTGAAGAGGTGGACAAAAGATGTTGTTCCAAATGAATTAAAGTATTCATTTGAAACTGGAGAATTTGGTGATGACAAGACTAAATAAGCTAAAGATATTGCTAGGGAGATAATGTTGGCTGGTGAATATCTTGCAAACACTTTAATTACTGATTTATCTGAGTTAACTTTGGTTAATGATCAAATGAAAGACATGATTAAGAAGGTTGATGAGTGTCACACCCTCAAATTACCACTTGCGGGGTTTTACCGCGAGGCGCATGACAAACCAGGATCTAAGTCAACGATCACAATAAACAACTCTATATGAAAAACGTAAACAGACATAACCATTAATTTAATAAGCGGAAGCGTTTCAGTAGCATTTAATCAACCATGCTATCATCTCAAAAGTTGTTCAAAATACTTTTATTACAAAACGTGCACTAAGCCTAGACGCCAATGCAGACCCGTGCGCCTAGTTCCGTTCATTGCTACCTTAGCGACCTGAGAAAAACATGCCAAAAAGATGTCAACATATAATGCTGGTGAGTTCACAGGTTTATTCAAAATGTTACCAAAACGTTACCATGTCCATACTATATCAATGTTACCAAGTACGCTAGCTAGGCGTATGTTTTATTACTACTACGATTGGAAACCATTACTAGACACGTTTAGCAATGTTCAGCATGTTTAAGCAGCCCGTATGTTCAGCATGATACCAATGTACCTGTTCGAGACAATATGCACCCGCCCGGCCCTCCAAGCCGACGAGTGGGGCAGGTCACGCCCAATAGATCTATCCACATTTCCCCCGTTGTGCAACCCCGCACATTCATGGTTTCCCCGGGGACTTTCCAAAAGATCGTATATCAATATAAAGTTAAAACCATAGTATGACATATGTTACCAAAACCGTTTAGCGCATGTTTTCTCCCCCAAAAGTTAAAGCAGTAAAAGTGGGGCCGTGAACTCACCTTAAGTAGCGTTCTTCAAATATAAGTAAAGATGTTTAGCCCTTGATAATCCCTCTACCGGAGATCTATCAAAATGTTCACGTAAGTGTTCCGACTAATAACCATAAGGTTATCTAGTCCCTGATTGTCCAGATCGTAACCAAGTATGTTTTAAAACGTGTTTAAATGTTTAATCGACACACTAGACCGACCCGACATCCCGTTGGTGACCCATTACCCTAACTAATCAAGTACACATAGATTACACACAAGGTTCAAGCATAAAACACTTAGTTTGTATCAAAAATCTCATTTTTGCATCAGAACGGTCGAACCAGTCAGTTATAAGTCTCCTTCGCACCTTTTTGTCTCCTTCGCCCGTTTTACATCTCGTTCGACCGTTTGATGCTTCCTTCGCCCGTTTTATCACATTCGTCCAATATAAACCCAGGTTCGACCCTGGATCCCTCCTTCGCACCATCGACTGGTCGAAGGAGGCCAGGTTCGCCCATGTTGTATAATTTTTCCTAAGAACGCTTCAAACACATTCAAAACAACCCGAAACATCATCAAACACAGCAGTCAAGCATGGATAACTTATCCCTACAAAACCCCACCGATTTCCCCCGATAATATGTCCGTTTTAGCCCTTTCCCAAAATGGTAAAGATTATGGAAACATCACTTTCATGCATGAATTATTTACCCAATTTGGAAACTTTTGAAATCGATTCATGTTTAGCTTAAATACTCAGTTTGTCGATTATCCGATCTTTCTTATTCATTCTATTGATCATAAATATTCATACATCTAGTATTAATCCAATAAAACCCCCCAAATATGATTATATCCATTCCTAACCCTAGACAACAATATTCCCTCATTAACAACAATCCTATATCATGTTTCTATCATAGATATAGCAGCAAATCAGTGAACAACACATAACACCACATAACACACAATTTACACATGTTATTCATTATGAAACCTATGTTAAATGATCATGTTTTGATTTAGAAAGATGTTTAAAAGGTTTTTAATCATAAAAACACCTTTAGAACAGATCCGGACAATTAGGGTTAGATGAAAACGAATTAAAATGCTTTTAAAAGATTTGGGATTATGAACACACCTTGGATTCTTGTTTAGATGTTGTAGATGGGTTAGATTATGAAAAAGAAGAGCAAAAACTCCTTCCTTAGTGTTTAAGATCGTTTGAGAGCGTTTTGGGACGGTTAGGGTTTGTGAAATGATGAAAAATGACAAAGGTTGGTATTTATAGTAATCTTCCTTCGCACCAATTCATTGGTCGAATGTGGTCTCCTTCGCCCCTTTCACAGGGTCGAATGAGCCCTGTTTGGTCGAAGGGAATTCCTCAAATTCCACTTCCCTGGTTCGCCCACTTGCATGGGTCGAACCAGACACTTTTCTTCTCCTTCGACCACTCGAAGTGGTCGAACCAGAACCCCTTTTTAACTAGTTTTCCAGTTTGTCGTGTTTTAACGCATTCTAACACCTCTCAACACATAAGCATGCATCCTTAGTCTATATTTAACACATTTAAGCACAGATAATCATTTACACATCATTTAAACACATCTATGTATATAATCCACCACACGACCCATAATCTACACATATACTTAATTAGTTCATGTAATGTCACCAACAACGGAACCCGGTACTAGTGTATTACCAAAACGACTCCCAATGATCCTCCAGATCATTGCACCCTGGACAATCCTAACTTGACCCGACTCAACTAACCCAATTAAGTTTGTTTATAAACGTTTCTCGCTAAGGTAGACTTAGATGTTACTAATATGTTTAAGCCGAACATGCCGGGTGTCACATCATCCCCACGTTGAAAGAATTTTCGTCCCGAAAATTGCGCAAGGTCCAAAAAGAAAGAAACGAAAAGAACAGAACGAAAAGAAACTTACCGGATGTCACATCATCCCCACGTTGAAAGGAATCTCGACCCGAGATTCATTCCGCTTCAGCAGTAACATGCCTCGATTCAAAAGCGCGCTTCAGAAAGAGATGAGGATACTTAGATTTCATCTGATCCTCCCGTTCCCATGTGAACTCCGGTCCACGGTTCGAGTTCCAACGGACTTTAACGATGCGGATTTTACTCCGACGAAGGCTACGAATCTTGTAGTCGAGAATCTCGACAGGTTCCTCCACAATGCGAAGACGATCATCAACCTTGATCTCTTCCAGTGGTACAATGAGAGATTCATCAGCCAAACACTTCTTCAAGTTAGACACATGGAAGACGTTGTGTACATTACCGAGCTCTGCCGGTAAGTCAAGTCTGTATGCCACCGGTCCAATCCGATTCAAGATTGCGAACGGTCCGACATAACGAGGGTTAAGCTTGCCACGCTTTCCAAAGCGTATGACGCCCTTCCATGGTGAAACTTTCAGAAGTACCTTGTCCCCAACCTGGAACTCTAAAGGTTTTCGACGGCGATCGGCATAGCTCTTCTGACGATCCTGTGCAGCAGCCAAACGTTGACGGATCTGTACGATTTTCTCCGAAGTTTCGTACACGAGTTCCGGACCAGTGAGCTGACTCTCGCCCACCTCGGCCCAACAAAGTGGTGATCGACATTTCCGTCCGTAAAGAGCCTCGAACGGAGCTGCCTTGATGCTAGAGTGATAGCTGTTGTTGTAGGAGAATTCCACTAACGGTAGGTGGATCTCCCAACTTTTGCCAAAATCGATAACACATGCCCGAAGCATGTCTTCCAAGGTTTGAATCGTCCGCTCACTCTGTCCATCAGTTTGCGGATGATAAGCCGTACTCATATCCAACTGAGTACCCAAAGCCTTGTGCAGAGCCTTCCAGAAACGCGAAGCGAAACGAGAATCACGATCAGAGATAATAGAAACAGGTACCCCGTGCCGAGCAACCACCTCCTTAAGGTAAAGTCGAGCCAACCGCTCGAGTCCATCGGTTTCCTTAATAGGTATAAAACGTGCCGATTTTGTCAGCCGGTCAACAATCACCCAAATCATATCATAACCACTAGGTGACCTTGGCAGTTTGGTGACAAAATCCATCGTGATTCGTTCCCACTTCCATTCTGGAACCTCTGGTTGTTGCAGGAGACCAGACGGCCTCTGATACTCCACCTTGACTTTAGCACAAGTCAAACATTTGCTGACGTAAGAAGCTATATCAGCTTTCATGTTCGGCCACCAATAAAGTATCTTCAAATCCTGATACATCTTATCGGAGCCAGGGTGAACAGAATACCGGGATTTGTGAGCTTCATCCAGAACAAGCTCGCGAAATCCCCCGAACAATGGGACCCAAACACGTCCCGCAAAATAGTGTAAGCCATCAGTCCTGAGCTCAAGATGCTTGTCAGCACTATGCATCATTTCAGCCTTAAGGTTTTCCTCCTTCAAGGCTTCCGACTGTGCAGAACGGATTTGGTCAGGCAATGACGAATGAATGGTGAGCTGTAAGGCTCGAACACGGCGAGGGTTCGCAGACTCCTTCCTGCTCAAGGCGTCCGCCACAACGTTCGCCTTGCCAGGATGGTATTTGATGGCACAGTCATAATCGTTTAGGAGTTCAACCCAGCGACGCTGCCGCATGTTCAACACCTTCTGGTCGAAAATATGCTGAAGACTCTTGTGATCGGTATATACTTCACACTTGGTACCGTACAAGTAATGTCTCCAGATTTTCAACGCAAAGACTACCGCACCCAGTTCCAAGTCATGAGTAGTGTAGTTCTTCTCATGAACTTTGAGTTGGCGAGAAGCATAAGCAATAACCTTCCCGCGCTGCATCAACATGCAACCGAGACCACGAATAGAAGCATCATAGTACACAACGAAATCATCCGTACCCTCAGGTAGGAATAAGATAGGTGCAGAACAAAGTTTAAGCTTCAGCATCTGAAATGCTGATTCTTGTGGTTCATCCCAGTCGAACTTTCGATCCTTCTGGGTAAGAGCAGTGAGGGGTTGAGCGATCTTCGAAAATCCCTCAATGAAACGACGATAATAACCCGCAAGACCTAGGAATTGCCGCACCTCAGATGGCGTCTTTGGTGCTTCCCAGTCTTTAATAGCTTCGATCTTAGCCGGATCGACATGAATTCCCAGTTCATTCACCACATGTCCTAGGAATTGAACTTCACGCAACCAAAAATCACACTTCGAGAACTTAGCATACAACTGCTCCTGTCTCAAAAGTTCCAAGACCAACCGTAGATGTTCCTCATGATCCGCCTTGTTCTTGGAGTAAATCAGAATATCGTCAATGAACACGATGACGAACTTATCAAGGTAAGGCTTGCAAACGCGGTTCATCAAATCCATGAACACCGCCGGTGCGTTAGTGAGACCAAAAGGCATGACCAAGAACTCAAAATGGCCATAACGAGTGCGAAAAGCAGTCTTCTGAATGTCAGCTTCCCTGACGCGCAACTGGTGATAACCGGACCACAAATCAATCTTCGAATAATAACTGGAGCCCTGAAGCTGGTCAAAGAGATCATCAATGCGAGGAAGAGGATAACGATTCTTGATGGTCACTTTGTTCAGCTCTCGATAATCAATACACATACGAAGACTTCCGTCCTTCTTCTTCACAAACAAAATAGGAGCTCCCCACGGGGAAGAACTCGGCCGAATGAAACCCTTTTTCCAAGAGTTCCTGTAACTGGCTGGATAACTCTTGCATCTCAGGAGGTGCAAGACGATACGGAGCTCGGGCAATAGGAGCTGCGCCCGGGGTGAGATCAATACCAAACTCAACCTGACGATGGGGAGGAAGACCAGGTAAATCATCAGGAAACACATCAGAGAAGTCACGAACCACCGGGATATCCTCGATCTTCTTCTCATCGTCAGTAGAAACGTTAACAAGTGCTAGAATGGCCGAACAGCCCTTCCGAAGATACTTACGGGCTTTCATGCTAGAAATGATACTCAGCGGAGCACCGCTTTTCTCGCCACGAACCGAAAGAATCTCTCCATCAGGGAGAGGGATCCGAATAACCTTGTCAAAACAAACGATCTCCGCGCGATACAATGATAACCAATCCATGCCAACCACGACATCAAAACTACCCAGAGGTACCAGCATAAGGTCAATGGGGAAAGACAAACCCGACAGTTCCAAGCGACATTCCCTAAGGGTGTGTGTCGCTTCGATTTTCTTACCATCAGCCAATTCTATTAAGTACTTAGCCTCTAAAGGTGTGGGTACTATATCTAGCAATCGACTAATATCCAAAGATACGAAACTCTTATCGGCACCAGAATCAAATAAGACGGAAACATAGTGATCATTAAGAAGGAACGTACCGGTAACTGTGTCTGGATCCTGCCTAGCCTCTGCAGATCCAATGACGAAAGCACGTGCAGTCCTGCCTCCGCTGCCATTGTTCCCGTTACCGTTCCCGCCCCTCCCATTATCGCCCTGCTTCAGTTTGGGACAGTCACGCTTGAAATGTCCCGTGTCACCACAGTTATAACACCCCTACCTCCCCTGAGTCCCCTGAGCAGCAGGAGCAGGAGTAGCCGCAGGAGTCTGAGTTGGGGTGAGCGCCACCTTGCAATCCTTGGCATGGTGCCCCAACTGATGGCACCGATGACAACGAGCCCTATCACAACTCCCAGAATGATGAAAACCACACTTGTTACACTTGGGATGCTTCCCAACATACCCACCCGTCTTCGACCCAGAAGAAGACCCAGATGTATCAAACTTCTTCGCCGGCTGAGCTGGCACCACACTCTTCCCCACACTCTCCCACTTCCTCTTGTTCCCCTCAGCAACCTTCACTGTAGCACCCTTGGGTGGCAAAACGCCTTCTGCCACCTTCAGGTTAGTCATCCGATGAGCTGATCGGACAACTTCAGCAATAGTGGAAAGATTCCCAGCAGCCACCAACCCAGCAATCTCGGGCACTAGTCAAGACACATAGTGCTCGATCCTCCTGTACTCGGGTGTGTGTAAGTCAGGACACAACACCGCCAGCTCGTTCCTCCTCACAGTGTACTCCTCAATCTCCGACCCAACCATCTTGAAACTCCAGACCTCATGCTCCAACTTCTGTATCTCCTCTCTCGGACAGTACTCACCTCTCAAAAGCTGCACAAACTCCGCCCAAGGCATAGCAATAGCCTCTCCCAATCCCACGTTCTGAGTAGTAGCATTCCACCACGACAATGCAGGCCCCTCAAATGTCGCAGTAGCATACTTCACTCGGTCCCCAGCAGGACAGTTACACATAACAAACACAGATTCCACCTTCTCCAGCCATCGGAGCAGTCCCACCGCTCCCTCAGTTCCAGCGAAGCTATGGGGCTGACAGTCCCGAAACTTCTTATAAGAGCACTGAGGTGGAGGTGGATTGGCACCAACACCTGAAACATGGTACACGAATGAAACACAAACGAAAGGACACGAAATCCAAAAATGAGACAAGGTTGACAGAAATCAACTCACCACCCATGGCATTAATTCCAGCCTGGAAATTAGCCAAACCATGCAACCTCTGTTTGAGGCAATTGAAAAATCTCAGGAAGATCCCAGTTCCTCTCTTCCACCTGTCACTGAGAGTATACTTCCACATGTGACTGGCCCTGAGAATATTCAATCTGCTATCCCACAAACAGAAGAGGAGGTTACACCACCTGAGTTCAATGCAACTCTAGGTGAGTTTTCAAGTGGAGCAGCCACTACTGATGTAGAGACCACTGTCTCACATCAGGACAGTGATTACATAGCTAAGACTCCCTTGAAGGCAACAACTGTTGAAGCCACTATAGTGTCTCCAAAAATAGTTGGAAGTCCCCAGTACCAAGAAAAAGGGGCATCTGATTCACCTATTAGGACTGAATCAGGTAGAACTACCACTGGTAGGGACTCAGATGATCCTATTAACTTAGGAGATGGGTCAAAATACCAAGAATTGACGGACAGAGTTTCTGTAATTGAAACCTCTGTAGCTGACATCAAATCTGATGTTAAGCTTATACTGAGCTCTATTGCGGATCTTTCCAAGAGTCAACCATCAACAGCTGATATAGCCAGTGAGTTATGGAAATCAGTTTCCCCCATCATCATAGCTCACAGAAAACTGGCTGATCAGACACATGAGACTTACATGGCTGAGATCAGGAATATGGTAGATGCAAGGTACAAAGATACCCATGCTGATATTAAAGCCATCAAGGACCACCTGCTGAAGACTACTGGCTCTGCCCCTACCACCATCCTCAGGGATGAAAATGATGATGCTTTCACGGCTGATGATGCCAAAAAGGGGGAGAGTGGCAGAGATAGGCTACCAAAACTAGATCCTTTTGGTTGTCCTCCTTCTCAAAAAGGCCAAGCCAAGTCTGCCAAGAAACCAGAGTCTACCAAATCAGCTCCACAACAACAACAACAACAACAACAAGCAACACCAACAGCACCACCACAACAAACCACTGAGAAGAATAAAGCAGTAGATGACTCTGCAAATATAGAAGCTGAAAAGGCTGCTCAAGAAAAACAGAAAAGAGCTGACACCTTGGAAGTTAAAGCAGAATCATTAATTGAACTCAAGAAGAAACAACAGCTGGAAACTGAAGATATGGGATCCTCTAAAAGGATGAAAAGACCTGCTAAGCATGTTAGAAAACCACCATCTAAGTTAAACACCTCTGTTGACAAAACCACTGCTACTGAAACCACTGCCACCCAAAACACTGCTTCCCAAACCACTGTACCCAAACCAACATACACACCTTAACAAACAACCACCAAACCTACATCACCAGCCAAAACCCCAACATCTGCTGGTTCTACTAAAAGGCCAACAGATGTTAATCCAACCACTGCTACCAAATCACCATCACCTAAAATCATGTACACAAGGAAGAGAAAATCAACCTTTGTTGTACATGATGAAAACATACACACATCACCAAACACCATCTCAACTGCACAATCCACTCCTCCTATCACAGCTATTCCAATCACATCATTCTCACCACACACATCCAAGTTCAGATCCCATAGACCACCACCAACCATTACACCATTGGTTGTTCAGTATCCCCTTGAACTTGATCTACTCAAGGGGGAATTACAATCCTTCTATAATACTGAACAGCCATCAGACAGATCCTTCCCATCTCTCCCAAATTTCCCTGTTCCCCTCAACATTGATACTTATCTGAAATACAAGGGTGAACAGGTGGATGCCATCATCAGGGAGAAATGCAAAGGGAAGGATGACAGGACTGCTCAGGGCATCCATTCAGCAGAGCTTAGCAAACTCAGAAGGATTGAAGACTTTGCTAAGACCCTGAGCAACTCCATGTCCTCCATGCCTCTCAGTGTTGACTTGGAAAAGGAGGAAAGGGAATCTCTTCTGGAACAGATTATGGCAACCAAGCCTTACAAAGCAAACAAGAAGCAGTTCAATGGTTGGACCACACATGCTTTGAGAGAAGAACTACTCAGAATTGAAGAAATGGCCAAAGACCCCAAGGCTAAAGTCTCTACTCCTAACTTTGGCAAAGGCAGAGACCCAGTCAGAGCCTTGAAGTTTAAAAGGATGAGGCAAGAGATTGTAGCTGCCAACTATGGGGAGATGAGGTCAGTTTCTAGATGGTCTGAGTTAAGGTTGGTTGAGACATACAAAAGTCTGGAAGAAAACAGAAAGAAGGATCCCAGCCTACCAAGAAAACCAGTTTACACTGATGAGCCAATGATGAAGAGACCCCAACAGACCTTTACCTTGGACAGCTTACTTGACACCTCTGACCTAACAACTGCTGCAAGAAGACAGTTCAAGAAACAGAAGGAAATGTCAGAGGAAGATCAAAGAAAGTTTGCTGATACATTCATCAAGGAAGGACTCTTCAATCAAGTCCATTTCTTCTCTGATCCTACAACAGAGAAGCTTAGAGAACTCATTGGAAGACCACCTTCACCCAACTCATCAAGAATAAAACTTCAGCTCAGCAAATCCACTGACTCAAAAATTCTAAAGTGGAAAGTCAACAAAGACAACCATGAATTGACATTGCTCAGGTCAGATGGAAGGGTTCAGAAGATCAACATGGATGATGCTTACACCCTATGTGCAGAAGATCACCAAACATTGCTAAATCTGGACCTAGAAAGAGATGAAGAAGACTTGTTTGCTCTGAACTTTGAATTACAATTCAAAGGTCAAATCAGAGAAAGTCTGATGAGAAATAAAGATCAATAAATAAAGCTGAGTTTTGGCATCATCTGTTCTAGGGGGAGATTGTTGGGTCTGCTGACCTGGAGAAGAACAGATGATTAGAAAGCCAAAATATGCTAACAGTTTGATCCTTTGAATAAACAGTCTTTACAACTTACTTCTCCCAAAAGACTGCTGACCCTAACAACTGTTCTATCCAAACAACTGCTTAACAACTGTTGATACAAAGAACTGCTGAATAAACAACTGATGAAGAACAACTGATGACCAAAGGTCTGATGAAGAACAACTGCTGATTCAAGTACTGAAGACCAAAGCACTGCTGGAACCAACAGCACTTAGGCTCCAGCAGTGGATACAAGACCATCAGAGTTTTCCTACAACAGCTGTTTAATATCAGTGCTTTCAATGTAACAGTAGTTTGTAATTGGCAGATGTTTATGTTTGTTATTCTGTTAGAGGTCACTGTCTTAGGTGACGTCAGCTTAGGTCATCAGTGCTTTGAGTCTGTCTATAAATAGAACAGTGCTTGTACTGTTCTATTGCATCACACACACAAACATTCTCTCAGACAAACACTGTGTGATCAGGCTGAGGGGGAGTAATTGTACGATTGTAATCTTTTAGATAAATGAAAGCTTTCGATCTGAAAACATTTACTCTCTTGTTTTGATTAACAGTTTATTATTCCGCTGCACTTTCATTCTATTTTCATTTCATTATTACCATATTTAGTTAAACAATCAAAACAATCAAACTCAGATCCTAACAGTAGGTAAGAACCCAAATAAAAACGGATGATGTAACGGAGAAGCATGATGATGATGTAAGGACACCCCAACAACGTTAGTACATATCCCATTAATAGACCCAAAGTATGTGACCGTCTAGTGTGTGCGACTCGGCTATAGACCAGACTCTACATGCAGTCCAAGTTCACTATAACCTGGCTCTGATACCAATCTGTCACACCCTGAAATTACCACTTGCGGGGTTTTACTGCGAGGCGCATGACAAACTAGGATCTAAGTCAACGATCACAATAAACAACTCTATATGAAAAACGTAAACAGACATAACCATTAATTTAATAAGCGGAAGCGTTTAAGTAGCATTTAATCAACCATGCTATCATCTCAAAAGTTGTTCAAAATACTTTTATTACAAAACGTGCACTAAGCCTAGACGCCAATGCAGACCCGTGCGCATAGTTCCGTTCATTGCTACCTTAGCGACCTGAGAAAAACATGCCAAAAAGATGTCAACATATAATGCTGGTGAGTTCACAGGTTTATTCAAAATGTTACCAAAACGTTACCATGTCCATACTAAATCAATGTTACCAAGTACGCTAGCTAGGCGTATGTTTTATTACTACTACGATTGGAAACCATTACTAGACACGTTTAGCAATGTTCAGCATGTTTAAGCAGCCCGTATGTTCAGCATGATACCAATATACCTGTTCGAGACAATATGCACCCGCCCGGCCCTCCAAGCCGACGAGTGGGGCAGGTCACGCCCAATAGATCTATCCACATTTCCCCCGTTGTGCAACCCCGCACATTCATGGTTTCCCCCGGGACTTTCCAAAAGATCGTATATCAATATAAAGTTAAAACCATAGTATGACATATGTTACCAAAACCGTTTAGCGCATGTTTTCTCCCCCCAAAAGTTAAAGCAGTAAAAGTGGGGCCGTGAACTCACCTTAAGTAGCGTTCTTCAAATATAAGTAAAGATGTTTAGCCCTTGATAATCCCTCTACCGGAGATCTATCAAAATGTTCACATAAGTGTTCCGACTAATAACCATAAGGTTATCTAGTCCCTGATTGTCCAGATCGTAACCAAGTATGTTTTAAAACGTGTTTAAATGTTTAATCGACACACTAGACCGACCCGACATCCCGTTGGTGACCCATTACCCTAACTAATCAAGTACACATAGATTACACACAAGGTTCAAGCATAAAACACTTAGTTTGTATCAAAAATCTCATTTCTGCATCAGAACGGTCGAACCAGTCAGTTATAAGTCTCCTTCGCACCTTTTTGTCTCCTTCGCCCGTTTTACATCTCGTTCGACCGTTTGATGCTTCCTTCGCCCGTTTTATCACATTCGTCCAATATAAACCCAGGTTCGACCCTGGATCCCTCCTTCGCACCATCGACTGGTCGAAGGAGGCCAGGTTCGCCCATGTTGTATAATTGGTTGGAGAGTCATTAACTCAATAGTTTGAGAGGTTTAATTGCTTAATTAGTGAACTAAAATTGGTTGGTCTTACTTACCCTCATTCAACCTTGAACCATAGGTTTTTAAGATCATTACCAGACAAATGGGACACTATTGCTATTGTGATGAGAAACTCAATTGGATTTAAAGACCTATCACTGACCCAGCTTCATGGTAAGCTCTTGACCTATGAGAGAGAGCTTAACCAGAAAAAGAAGCTCCAGGACTCTGGAAAAGTGTCTGGTGACTATGTATTTGGGAATACAGCACTTTTGGGTCATGATGAGGTGCCTGGAAACACTAAGGATCAGAGTTATGATCATTTCATTGACATAACTTCAGGTTTTAACTCAGGTTTTAACTCTGATTCTTATTCACCAAACTATGCTTTCACAGCAAGTGGTGGTGATATCCAGGCATCTGACAACATATCCTTTGAGTATGATGACCTGAAATACTTTGATCCTGATGATTTGGAAGAAATGGACATTATGCACCAATTGGCCCTTCTCAGTGTAAGAACTAATAATTTTTACAAGAAAACTGGGAGAAGGTTTTCAGGGTTAACTGGCAGATCTAAGGTTGGGTTGGATAAATCTAAGATAAAGTGTTACAAATGTCATAGACTTGGTCATTTTGCTAGGGAATGTAGGGGTCAACATGGTACACCTATGATAACCTACCCAAATCAAAGACCACAGACCAACACTTATCAGAATTCCTATAATGCCCCTGGACCAAATGTGCAAAACACTGCTCATTTTGCACAGTCCTCAAACACTGTTCCCGTCCAGTATGTCCAAACCACTATTCCTCAGATCCACTATGTGCAAACACCTGTTGCTCAAGCACCTGTGCAAACGACTGTTGCTCCATCCTCTGCTCCTGCAGAGACCAGTCAACGGAGCTTCTTTGCACAAGGCTTTGTTGATTGGAGCAGTCTACCTGATGAGCTAACAGATGAAAATTTTGCACTAGTTGCCAAAGCTGAAAATGAACCAGAAAACTTTTGTTTCATGGCCATGGTGGATGAGATTGAATCTGAGGAGGTGGTAACTGAATCTGATGTTGTGACTGATGATGTTGTTAGTGAAGTTGTTACAGGTGAAAAACCTGAAGAAGAGGTTGTGAATCTCTCAGATCCCTGGGGTGCATCTGATGACTGTGAGTGCAAGTGTGATTGTGCATTGATGGCTGCTGCTAAGGTATCTCCTCAAATTCTTAAAGAGTTGTGTTCTGACAAATGTGTGATAGCATTTGCTAACATCAAAGAGGTGAATGAAAACCTTAGAAAGAAAATTTTGGATGATGAAGTTAAATTTGAAAAACTTACAAAAGATTTAAAAACAAGTTTAACTGCAAAAGAGTCTGAAATAAGCAGCTTAAAACATGAAGCAACCATAACCAAAGACCAGCTCCAAACTATGATAGCAAAATATCAAAGTTGTAAGAGTGAGCTTGAGTCCACCCAAGTTGAATGTGAGAAATGGGTGGAATCATGTAGAGGTTTTGAAATGTTACTCAACAAACAAACTAAAAGTCATGTGAAGTTTGGCTTTGGCTTTGAAATCACTGCTCCAGCTTTTGAAAACACTGACAAAAAGAGTCAAAAGTCTGTTGAGGTAATACCAACAAACCTGCAGGGTCAAGAGATTAAAATCACTGAACCAAATGGTAAGAAAATTGTTCTTGAAAAACCAGAAGGTTCCTCATCTTTTACTGAACTTGAAAAGTATGAATTCAAACCTACTTGGTCTGATGAGTGTGATACTCTTGAGAACTTTAAACATGTTGATTTCAAAACACCTGAGGGAAAGACAGCTCCTCAGGCAAAGGTCATCCCCTTGGCAAAAGTCATTCCCCAGAAAAATCTTCCAGCAGATGCTCAATCATCTGCTGAAAAGAAGGCTGAAAAGGGGAAGAAGAAAGAAAAGACTGTCAACTTGTTCTGTGATTTCTGTGAAAAGAAGAATCATGTCACCAAAAACTGTTTTCTTCTAAAAGCATATGACATTAACAAAGGAACAAGTGAATGTGATTCCAAAGCCACATGCTCAATATGTGGGAAAAAGAATCACAAGACCAAAGAGTGCTTGTATCTCAAAAATTTTGATGTTAAAATACAAGAATACAAAGCTAAAACTCTTGCAAACCCTGTGGTTAGTACTTCAAAAGGAAAGCCCAAACAGACCTTCACCCCTGTCCAAACATCTGTTACAAAAAGGCTTGAAACATCTGCTTCTAGAGATGTCCAAGTAACAGATGCTCCACCCACAAGCAAATACCCAAGAGGTTATGGTCAACCTCCATGTCACAGTCTGCCACATGTTTATGAGGAGCCAAAAAGACCCTCTAAACCAAGAGTGAACAGAAATCCATATGGGTATTATCATCTGTCAGGAAGTGATCAAACAACTGCTGCACCAAGTGTTGACATTCAAGCACTAGCAAATGGTCAGCAGCAGTTGTTGAACTTAATTCAGAAATTGGTCCAAACCACTGATCACCTTCCAAAGCTTGAGTCTGAAAGGTCTGAGGACCCATCCAAAGCCAACTTGGCTTTGGACACTCACCAAAACTAATCATTTACTGATGTGCAGGGAGCTTCTGCTTGTTTAGATAGTCTTTGGTATGTAGATAGTGGAGGCTCTAGGCACATGACAGGATGTAGAGCCCTTCTTCTGGACTTCTTGGCTCATGGAGGGGGTGATATATCCTTTGGTAATGATTCAAAAGGTAAGGTGTTGGGTTCAGGGACTGTACAAGCTGGAAAACTCAAGTTTGAAAATGTCAATCTTATTGATAATCTCAAGTTTAATCTTCTGAGTGTCTCATAAATGAGTGACAAAGGTTATGGCTCATTTTTCACAAAGAAAACTTGTAAGATTATTGGGCCAGAAGTGGTGAAAAAGATTGATACCATTATTGCTGAGAGCAAAGCACAACTTGTTGCTCATAGAAGTGGCAATGTGTATGTTGTTGATATGTTAAAGGACAATCCTATGACAAATGTCTGTCTATTTTCTGCTGCCTCCACTAAGGAGACAGAATTGTGGCATAGGAGATTGGGTCACACCAACCTTAATACTATCAACACACTCTCCAAACAAAGCCTTGTCAGAGGCTTACCATCAAAAGAGTTTAAAATGTGATGAGCATTGTGTTTCTTGCTTAAAAGGGAAACAACATAAAACCTCTTACAAATCCATTGATGAGTCCAAAACTAGTCAGTGTTTACAACTGTTGCACATGGACTTGTTTGGCCCTGTTAAAATCATGAGTCTAAGAAGAAAGAGATTTTGTCTTGTCATAGTTGATGATTTTTCTAGGTTTACATGGACTTACTTTTTACATTCTAAGGATGAGACTGCAGGTATATTGAAGGACTTTGTCACCAAAGTTGAAAAACAATATGACTTGCCAGTAAAAGTCTTCAGGAGTGACAATGGAACAGAGTTTAAAAACAAGGAGTTGGATGACTTCTGTGTGTCAAAAGGGATTGTGAGGCAGTTCAGCATCCCAAGAACACCAGAACAAAATGGGGTGGTTGAGAGGAAAAATAGAACTCTTATAGAAGCTGCAAGAACCATGCTAGCAGATTCTGGCTTGCCACTGTCCTTTTGGGCAGAAGCTGTAAACACTGCTTGCTATGTTCAAAACAGAGTTTTGATCAACCCCAGACATCAAAAAACTGCTTATGAAATTTTGTTCAAAATCAAACCATTAATTTCATTCTTCAAAATCTTTGGCTGCCCATGTTTCATTTTAAATCTCAAAGATTCCATTTCAAAATTTGCAGCCAAAGTAGACTGTGGTTATTTTCTGGGATATTCTTCTACTGCCAAGGCCTATAAAGTGTTTAACACAAGGACCAAGACAATAGAAGAAACTCTGAATGTAAAGTTCAATGAACTTTCATCCCTAAAAATCCCTGCAAACCCTGCTGAATTATTTGATTTAGATAAATTCAAATTTGAAGATATCACTGTTAAAACTAACTATGCAGGTATTCCACAGTCTCCACAGCAAGATTACAGAACAGATGTTGTGATCCCCAGTCACTACAAAGTCTATTCTGCCTCAGAGGAAGCAGCTGTTCAAAACAATTGTCAAAACTCTGCCACAGTTGTGTCAACCCCTGTTGGCCAGTCTTATCCTCAAACCACTGCTTCACCCCTCACAATCACTGACCTATCATCTGTTGACAAAAGTCAATCATCTGTTGACAAAAGTCAGTCAAGTTTCACCCCACTTGGACCCATTCCTCCATTACCATTCCAAACATCTGATGGCACTACAGAAGTACCAACAGATGTTACACCAACAGAGTCACCAAACCTCTGTCCATCACCTCAAAATGCCATTGTTCCATATCAGGGAGATCTTATTTACTTAAGAGCTCATCCACCAGACCAGATCATTGGCAACATCAGAGAGGGTGTGCTAACAAGAAGCCAATCCTCAAATATTTGTCTTTTTGCAGGTTTCTTATCCCTCACACAACCTATCAAGTACCAAGAGGCACTGAAAGACAACAGTTGGGTAGAAGCCATGCAAGAAGAACTCCTTCAATTCAAAAGACAACAAGTATGGGAGCTTGTACCACTTCCTAAGGATGTTTGTCCTATAGGAACAAAGTGGGTCTTCAAAAACAAGACTGATGAAAGGGGTATTGTTGTCAAGAATAAAGCCAGGCTTGTGGTTCAAGGCTTCAGACAAGAAGAAGGAATAGATTATGATGAGACTTTTGCTCCTGTAGCAAGACTAGAAGCCATCAGACTTTTTTTTAGCCTTTGCTGTCAACCACAACATAAAGGTGTATCAGATGGACATCAAATGTGCTTTCCTTTATGGCAAAATTCAGGAGGAGGTCTATGTATGTCAGCCACCTGGTTTTGAAGACACATTCCATCCTGACTATGTCTACAAGCTCAACAAAGCTTTGTATGGACTCAAACAAGCACCAAGGGCCTGGTATGAAACTCTTTCCACATTTCTCTTATCCATTGGCTTCACAAGAGGTAAAATTGACAAAACTTTATTTCTTAAATGGAAAGGGAAACACTTAATGATTGTTCAAATATATGTGGATGACATCATTTTTGGATCCACATGTAACCAAATGTGTGAAGAGTTCAAAAAACTCATGACAGCAGAGTTTGAGATGAGTGCCATGGGTGAGCTTCAGTGTTTCCTTGGTCTTCAAGTGAAACAACTGCAAAATGGCACATTCATTCACCAAAACAAATATGTAAAGAATTTATTAACCAGATTTGAGATGAATGATTGTAAGCCATGTAGTACACCCATGAGTACAGTCAAGCTGCTCACTATTGATGACAAGGATGAACTGGTTGATCAAACACATTATAGATGTATGATTGGGTCTTTACTGTACCTAACTGCATCTAGGCCAGACATTATGTTTGCTACCTGTGTCTGTGCCAGATCCCAAGCTTCACCCAGAAAGTCATACCTTATTGCTGTGAAAAGGATATTCAGATACCTCAAAGGTGCTCCCACACTTGGTATCTGGTATCCTGCTAATGGAAACATTGAGCTTTCAGGTTATTCAGATAGTGACTTTGCTGGCTGTCACACCACAAGAAAATCCACATCAGGAGGGTGCCAATTTCTAGGGAATGCCTTAGTTTCATGGCAAAGCAAAAAGCAGGCAGCTGTTTCAACTTCAACAGCTGAAGCTGGATACATTGCTGCTGCAAGCTGTACAGCCCAACTCATGTGGCTTCAAAATCAACTACTGGATTTTGGGATAACTGCACTTCAGACTCCACTCATGTTGGACAGCCAAGCTGCTGAAAATATCATCAAGAATCCAGTCTCTCATTCCACTACCAAACACATTGACATAAGACATCATTTTGTCAGAGACAGCTATGAAAAATGTTTGATTTCCTTGCACCATGTTCCAACAGAGGATCAGTTGGCAGATGTGTTAACAAAAGCTTTAGACACATCTACCTTTACAAATCTGATTTCTAGAATTGGTATGTTAAACATGGATTAAACAAATAAATTTTTCAATAAATCATAATAAAATGTTTCAGAAAATCAACATTTGTTAAATAGCTGTTTGGTTGAAAAATCTGTTTATAACATCTGATCAGATAAAACAACTGTTAGTTGAAAAATCTGTTTCAGAACATCTGTTCAGATAAAACAACTGTCTCCTTATATATTTATACTATATCTATAAAAAAAAACAGTTGGATCCATCAGCTGTTTGTATCAGTTGTTTGCCAAACACAGCTGTTCTCCACCAGATGTTTCATCCATCAGATGATTGCCACGTCTGCTCATATAAGCAGAGGTTTGGCCACATCAGCGGTTTCATTGAGCCTATAAAAACCCTGTTTTACCACAACAGACGTTACACTGTCTCATTGTATTCAAAATACTGAAAACCGCCTTCTTCATTCTCAAACCCTCCATCAAACTTCAATCATCTTCATCTTCGAAATCCATTACAATGGATCTTCAAGCCAAAGCTACTCACAATTGTCTCCCCTATCTGATTAAAACAGATGACAACGCTTCATTCCATTCCACCATCGACATTTTTCTAAACTCCAAATACTTACCCATCTTAACTGCTAACGCCCCCATTTATCTTGATACTCTCCAAGAATTTTGGTTGAATGCTGAGTTTCTACTCCAAGACAAAAAGCCTACTTCCATTATTTCCAAAATTGGAGAAACCAGTATCGTAATTACCCCTGAAACCATATCCACAACCTTCACACTGAATGACCTGGCAGGTAAGGACTCCTTTACTAAAACAGAGCATCACACTGAGTTCCAAGAAAGAGGGTATGATGGTCAAATGACAGGATCAACTCTTTTCAAAAAGTTTTTCCCTCCAGTCATGAAATTTTTCTTCCATACTCTTCTTCTTTGTGTCTCTGCTAAGTCCACATCCTTTAATGAAATTCCATTAAGGATGCAATATCTGGGTTATGCCATGTTGTCAAACTCTGACTTCAATCTTTCCCAGGGATTGTTCATGGATTTAGTATCAAATGTGAAAGCAGTCAAGTCTGGGTCAAACAATGCTTTTCTTATCTACCCAAGAATTCTTAGTGTAATCTTACAAAAAGTCTTACCTGAAAAAGTTTTCAAAAAGGGTGATGCAATGCAAATGAAAAGCTTAACTGATGAAACTTTCACTAGAATGTTGGGTGGAAGCACCCAAGAAAAAGTGTCTAAAGTGTCAAAAGTTTCTAAAACACAAACAAAGAGGACAAAGACAACAACTGTTGTCAAAACCTCTGTTGTTGAGCCCACTGCTCCTGGTGATCATGGCACTACATCCAGTGCTGTGAAACCCACACCAGCCACTTCCAAAAAGAAACATCCATCCACAAAAACCACCACTCAACCACAAATGAGGCTTCTGGATGTTGAGGTACCAGAAGAAACCTCTGTTGCACAACAAAAGCAACCTGAAACCACTGTTGTTACTTCCTCACAATAGTTGGATATACCTCCACCTGACCAAACTCCTCATGAATCCTCTCAAAAGGATCATGTTGTAAGCCAAGGGGACACACATCATGATACATTTGAGTCACTTGACCAAATGTTCACAAGCCCCTCTCCCAGGGCTAATTCTCTTGTTACTCCTCCACCCTCACCATCACATCATGTCCCACAAACCATGCAACCTCTGTTTGAGGCAATTGAAAAATCTCAGGAAGATCTCAGTTCCTCTCTTCCACCTGTCACTGAGAGTATACTTCCACATGTGACTGGCCATGAGAATATTCAATCTGCTATCCCACAAACAGAAGAGGAGGTTACACCACCTGAGTTCAATGCAACTCTAGGTGAGTTTTCAAGTGGAGCAGCCACTACTGATGTAGAGACCACTGTCTCACATCAGGACAGTGATTACATAGCTAAGACTCCCTTGAAGGCAACAACTATTGAAGCCACTATAGTGTCTCCAAAAACAGTTGGAAGTCCCCAGTACCAAGAAAAAGGGGCATCTGATTCACCTATTAGGACTGAATCAGGTAGAACTACCACTGGTAGGGACTCAGATGATCCTATTAACTTAGGAGATGGGTCAAAATACCAAGAATTGACGGACAGAGTTTCTGTAATTGAAACCTCTGTAGCTGACATCAAATCTGATGTTAAGCTTATACTGAGCTCTATTGCAGATCTTTCCAAGAGTCAACCATCAACAGCTGATATAGCCAGTGAGTTATGGAAATCAGTTTCCCCCATCATCATAGCTCACAGAAAACTGGCTGATCAGACACATGAGACTTACATGGCTGAGATCAGGAATATGGTAGATGCAAGGTACAAAGATACCCATGTTGATATTAAAGCCATCAAGGACCACCTGCTGAAGACTACTGGCTCTGCCCCTACCCCATCCTCAGGGATGAAAATGATGATGCTTTCACGGCTGATGATGCCAAAAAGGGGGAGAGTGGCAGAGATAGGCTACCAAAACTAGATCCTTTTGGTTGTCCTCCTTCTCAAAAAGGCCAAGCCAAGTCTGCCAAGAAACCAGAGTCTACCAAATCAGCTCCACAACAACAACAACAAGCAACACCAACAGCACCACCACAACAAACCACTGAGAAGAATAAAGCAGTAGATGACTCTGCAAATATAGAAGCTGAAAAGGCTGCTCAAGAAAAACAGAAAAGAGCTGACACCTTGGAAGTTAAAGCAGAATCATTAATTGAACTCAAGAAGAAACAACAGCTGGAAACTGAAGATGTGGGATCCTCTAAAAGGATGAAAAGACCTGCTAAGCATGTTAGAAAACCACCATCTAAGTTAAACACCTCTGTTGACAAAACCACTGCTACTGAAACCACTGCCACCCAAAACACTGAAACTACCCAAAACACTGCTTCCCAAACCACTGTACCCAAACCAACATACACACCTGAACAAACAACCACCAAACCTACATCACCAGCCAAAACCCCAACATCTGCTGGTTCTACTAAAAGGCCAACAGATGTTAATCCAACCACTGCTACCAAATCACCATCACCTAAAATCATGTACACAAGGAAGAGAAAATCAACCTTTGTTGTACATGATGAAAACATACACACATCACCAAACACCATCTCAACTGCACAATCCACTCCTCCTATCACAGCTATTCCAATCACATCATTCTCACCACACACATCCAAGTTCAGATCCCATAGACCACCACCAACCATTACACCATTGGTTGTTCAGTATCCCCTTGAACTTGATCTACTTAAGGGGGAATTACAATCCTTCTACAATACTGAACAGCCATCAGACAGATCCTTCCCATCTCTCCCAAATTTCCCTGTTCCCCTCAACATTGATACTTATCTGAAATACAAGGGTGAACAGGTGGATGCCATCATCAGGGAGAAATGCAAAGGGAAGGATGACAGGACTGCTCAGGGCATCCATTCAGCAGAGCTTAGCAAACTCAGAAGGATTGAAGACTTTGCTAAGACCCTGAGCAACTCCATGTCCTCCATGCCTCTCAGTGTTGACTTGGAAAAGGAGGAAAGGGAATCTCTTCTGGAACAGATTATGGCAACCAAGCCTTACAAAGCAAACAAGAAGCAGTTCAATGGTTGGACCACACATGCTTTGAGAGAAGAACTACTCAGAGTTGAAGAAATGGCCAAAGACCCCAAGGCTAAAGTCTCTACTCCTAACTTTGGCAAAGGCAGAGACCCAGTCAGAGCCTTGAAGTTTAAAAGGATGAGGCAAGAGATTGTAGCTGCCAACTATGGGGAGATGAGGTCAGTTTCTAGATGGTCTGAGTTAAGGTTGGTTGAGACATACAAAAGTCTGGAAGAAAACAGAAAGAAGGATCCCAGCCTACCAAGAAAACCAGTTTACACTGATGAGCCAATGATGAAGAGACCCCAACAGACCTTTACCTTGGACAGCTTACTTGACACCTCTGACCTAACAACTGCTGCAAGAAGACAGTTCAAGAAACAGAAGGAAATGTCAGAGGAAGATCAAAGAAAGTTTGCTGATACATTCATCAAGGAAGGACTCTTCAATCAAGTCCATTTCTTCTCTGATCCTACAACAGAGAAGCTTAGAGAACTCATTGGAAGACCACCTTCACCCAACTCATCAAGAATAAAACTTCAGCTCAGCAAATCCACTGACTCAAAAATTCTAAAGTGGAAAGTCAACAAAGACAACCATGAATTGACATTGCTCAGGTCAGATGGAAGGGTTCAGAAGATCAACATGGATGATGCTTACACCCTATGTGCAGAAGATCACCAAACATTGCTAAATCTGGACCTAGAAAGAGATGAAGAAGACTTGTTTGCTCTGAACTTTGAATTACAATTCAAAGGTCAAATCAGAGAAAGTCTGATGAGAAATAAAGATCAATAAATAAAGCTGAGTTTTGGCATCATCTGTTCTAGGGGGAGATTGTTGGGTCTGCTGACCTGGAGAAGAACAGATGATTAGAAAGCCAAAATATGCTAACAGTTTGATCCTTTGAATAAACAGTCTTTACAACTTACTTCTCCCAAAAGACTGATGACCCTAACAACTGTTCTATCCAAACAACTGCTTAACAACTGTTGATACAAAGAACTGCTGAATAAACAACTGATGAAGAACAACTGATGACCAAAGGTCTGATGAAGAACAACTGCTGATTCAAGTACTGAAGACCAAAGCACTGCTGGAACCAACAGCACTTAGGCTCCAGCAGTGGATACAAGACCATCAGAGTTTTCCTACAACAGCTGTTTAATATCAGTGCTTTCAATGTAACAGTAGTTTGTAATTGGCAGATGTTTATGTTTGTTATTCTGTTAGAGGTCACTGTCTTAGGTGACGTCAGCTTAGGTCATCAGTGCTTTGAGTCTGTCTATAAATAGAACAGTGCTTGTACTGTTCTATTGCATCACACACACAAACATTCTCTCAGACAAACACTGTGTGATCAGGCAGAGGGGGAGTAATTGTACGATTGTAATCTTTTAGATAAATGAAAGCTTTCGATCTGAAAACATTTACTCTCTTGTTTTGATTAACAGTTTATTATTCCGCTGCACTTTCATTCTATTTTCATTTCATTATTACCATATTTAGTTAAACAATCAAAACAATCAAACTCAGATCCTAACAGTAGGTAAGAACCCAAATAAAAACGGATGATGTAACGGAGAAGCATGATGATGATGTAAGGACACCCCGACAACGTTAGTACATATCCCATTAATAGACCCAAAGTATGTGACCGTCTAGTGTGTGCGACTCGGCTATAGACCAGACTCTACATGCAGTCCTAGTTCACTATAACCTGGCTCTGATACCAATCTGTCACACCCTCAAATTACCACTTGCGGGGTTTTACCGCGAGGCGCATGACAAACCAGGATCTAAGTCAACGATCACAATAAACAACTCTATATGAAAAACGTAAACAGACATAACCATTAATTTAATAAGCGGAAGCGTTTCAGTAGCATTTAATCAACCATGCTATCATCTCAAAAGTTGTTCAAAATACTTTTATTACAAAACGTGCACTAAGCCTAGACGCCAATGCAGACCCGTGCGCCTAGTTCCGTTCATTGCTACCTTAGCGACCTGAGAAAAACATGCCAAAAAGATGTCAACATATAATGCTGGTGAGTTCACAGGTTTATTCAAAATGTTACCAAAACGTTACCATGTCCATACTATATCAATGTTACCAAGTACGCTAGCTAGGCGTATGTTTTATTACTACTACGATTGGAAACCATTACTAGACACGTTTAGCAATGTTCAGCATGTTTAAGCAGCCCGTATGTTCAGCATGATACCAATGTACCTGTTCGAGACAATATGCACCCGCCCGGCCCTCCAAGCCGATGAGTGGGGCAGGTCACGCCCAATAGATCTATCCACATTTCCCCCGTTGTGCAACCCCGCACATTCATGGTTTCCCCCGGGACTTTCCAAAAGATCGTATATCAATATAAAGTTAAACCATAGTATGACATATGTTACCAAAACCGTTTAGCGCATGTTTTCTCCCCCAAAAGTTAAAGTAGTAAAAGTGGGGCCGTGAACTCACCTTAAGTAGTGTTCTTTAAATATAAGTAAAGATGTTTAGCCCTTGATAATCCCTCTACCGGAGATCTATCAAAATGTTCACGTAAGTGTTCCGACTAATAACCATAAGGTTATCTAGTCCCTGATTGTCCAGATCGTAACCAAGTATATTTTAAAACGTGTTTAAATGTTTAATCGACACACTAGACCGACCCGACATCCCGTTGGTGACCCATTACCCTAACTAATCAAGTACACATAGATTACACACAAGGTTCAAGCATAAAACACTTAGTTTGTATCAAAAATCTCATTTCTGCATCAGAACGGTCGAACCAGTCAGTTATAAGTCTCCTTCGCACCTTTTTGTCTCCTTCGCCCGTTTTACATCTCGTTCGACCGTTTGATGCTTCCTTCGCCCGTTTTATCACATTCGTCCAATATAAACCCAGGTTCGACCCTGGATCCCTCCTTCGCACCATCGACTGGTCGAAGGAGGCCAGGTTCGCCCATGTTGTATAATTTTTCCTAAAAACGCTTCAAACACATTCAAAACGACCCGAAACATCATCAAACACAGCAGTCAAGCATGGATAACTTATCCCTACAAAACCCCACCGATTTCCCCCGATAATACGTCCGTTTTAGCCCTTTCCCAAAATGGTAAAGATTATGGAAACATCACTTTCATGCATGAATTATTTACCCAATTTGGAAACTTTTGAAATCGATTCATGTTTAGCTTAAATACTCAGTTTGTCGATTATCCGATCTTTCTTATTCATTCTATTGATCATAAATATTCATACATTAAGTATTAATCCTATAAAACCCCCAAATATGATTATATCCATTCCTAACCCTAGACAACAATATTCCCTCATTAACAACAATCCTATATCATGTTTCTATCATAGATATAGCAGCAAATCAGTGAACAACACATAACACCACAGAACACACAATTTACACATGTTATTCATTATGAAACCTATGTTAAATGATCATGTTTTGATTTAGAAAGATGTTTAAAAGGTTTTTAATCATAAAAACACCTTTAGAACAGATCCGGACAATTAGGGTTAGATGAAAACGAATTAAAATGCTTTTAAAAGATTTGGGATTATGAACACACCTTGGATTCTTGTTTAGATGTTGTAGATGGGTTAGATTATGAAAAAGAAGAGCAAAAACTCCTTCCTTAGTGTTTAAGATCGTTTGAGAGCGTTTTGGGACGGTTAGGGTTTGTGAAATGATGAAAAATGACAAAGGTTGGTATTTATAGTAATCTTCCTTCGCATCAATTCATTGGTCGAATGTGGTCTCCTTCGCCCCTTTCACAGGGTCGAATGAGCCCTGTTTGGTCGAAGGGAATTCCTCAAATTCCACTTCCCTGGTTCGCCCACTTGCATGGGTCGAACCAGAAACTTTTCTTCTCCTTCGACCACTCGAAGTGGTCGAACCAGAACCCCTTTTTAACTAGTTTTCCAGTTTGTCGTGTTTTAACGCATTCTAACACCTCTCAACACATAAGCATGCATCCTTAGTCTATATTTAACACATTTAAGCACAGATAATCATTTACACATCATTTAAACACATCTATGTATATAATCCACCACACGACCCATAATCTACACATATACTTAATTAGTTCATGTAATGTCACCAACAACGGAACCCGGTACTAGTGTATTACCAAAACGACTCCCAATGATCCTCCAGATCATTGCACCCTGGACAATCCTAACTTGACCCGACTCAACTAACCCAATTAAGTTTGTTTATAAACGTTTCTCGCTAAGGTAGAATTAGATGTTACTAATATGTTTAAGCCGAACATGCCGGGTGTCACAATGAGAGCAGGTTTAAGAGACCTAGCCAGAAGAAGTATGACATATATGCTTCTCTTCTTGGTTATGAGAAACCATCCGAGTTCGAACCCACTATTCGACTACCTAATGGGATCAAGAACAAAGGTCGTGGTAAACAGAAGCGTATCAAGTGTAGCAAGGAAAAATAAGTTAGTCGAATGGGTAAAAGGAAGAGAACGTGCAAGATATGCGGAGAGAAAGGCCACGATCGACGTAAACATCAAACGGATGGTGGTTCAACTCAGCCACAGGTTGAACAAGAGGATCAAAATGTTAAAGATGACTTTGAAGATAATGAAGATGTTGAATTAGAAGATTCTGATGATCAGGAATAGTTTGTAGATTCATTTTTTATACACATGCATCTGAACATTATCACGTGCGTTTACAGTTTGGTTTGCTACACAGCTTTTTAATGTTTTTGTACGTGCGTTTGAATATACACAAGTAGGGGTGCAAATGAGCTGAGCAACTCACGAGCTACTCGAGATCGGCTCGGTAAATAGCTCAAAACGAGCCGAGCCTTATCGAGCTCGAGCCAAGCTTGAGCCTAAAACAAAGCTCGTCTACTTATCGAGCTCGAGCTCAAGCCTGGCATATGAAGCTCGCCAGGCTCGTCGAGCCTAGTATAATATTAGGTTTATTAACATTTTATACCATTACCCCACATTTAAAGTTGTTTAATAAACGACCGAGCCGAGCTTTGACTTATCGAGCCTAAAGGAGCTATTATATATATTTTTTAATTTAATATATTAACTAATAAACACTAAACGAGCCGAGCCCGAGCCGAGCCAAGCTCGAGCTTGAGAAACTACTAACGAGCCGAGCTCGAGCTTTAAAAACAAAGCTCGAACCGAGCTCGAGCTTTTATAAGTTAATCGAGCTCGAGCCTGGTCGAACTCGGGCTCGGCTTGTCTCATTTGCACCCATATACACAAGGTACGTTTAGACAATAAGTACAAATGCGTTTAAAGTAGATATATAGTGCGTCTATATCATTCAAGTCATAACAACTTACATTACATCCACCATACATCACCACCATCACAACCACCATCATAAAACAACCATTAAAACACACAAAAAGAATCATCTGAAATCAACCACAAACAACCACCACCCAACCACCACCATAATAAAAAAAAATATTTACAAACTTAAAACGCTACCACAAAAACCACCCCAACCCATCCATCATTTGCCACCCAAGATGTTGTCACTTGCCTTCGGTTTTGCTGCCATGTTTCTCATGATGCATTTCTCTGTGTTGCTTAGTGTTTGACAAATGAGATTATCAAAAGCTACTTGGGTCTGGAGTTGCTCTATTGCTGCATCCCTAAATGGTGATTTTTCTTCACTGAGTAGCTTCTCATGAAGATCCATGTTCTTCATAGACTCCCTGAGGACCTCACTTTGCACACATAAAACCACACAGGAAGAGTTAATATCATCTCTTACCCCAGAGATGGAATCCACCATGATCAGAGTTTTCACTTGAATATTGTTGATTGCATCTGTGTAGTTATCTGCCATTTTTAGTGTTTTATTGGGTATGTGAGGCTTATGTATTGATAGTGTTTATTTATAGACAAAAAAAACTTAATTACATATGATATGTGGTAGTTGAATATTGAATTTCAAGAATTAACTATATTCATTACCAATCAAATCATGTTTCAATCATTAGTAAGATATTTTGATTTTTTACCATTAAAATATTCATGTAACTAGATATTTTGATTTTTTTTACCATTAATAAGATAGACAACTTGGATTTTTCATTATTACATGTATGAAAACAAAAAAAAAATATTCTATGAATTTGTAATTCATGTGCGTCTAGATTATACAGTAAGTGCGTTTAAAATTGACAATGTGCGTTTGAACATATGAATGTGCATTTGTTTGTTTGTCCCACCAAATGAACTTTAAACGCACGTTACCTATCGAACACAAATGTAACGTGCATATAAAATCCTCAGTTATCACCAACATCATCGTTTTCGTCTGCAACTTCTTTTAACCTAATTTTTATGTTTATCCTTCTTCTTGAAACAAAATCAAAAGTATTTGACAACTAATACGAGCGTTTATTCATAATCCTATGTTTTTCGTTTGATTAATCGTCCTAGTATAATCCTCTATTTTTTTTATTTTTAGATTCAAATATTGATCTTACGTTTTCGTTCAATGTAATCAACTTTTTTTTGTTATTTTGATTGTGTAATTATTCGGAATTTTAATCGATTTGAAACGATGAAAAATCAGGTTTCGATTGATGTCTGTTGTTTCGATTTGAAAAAGTTTTAAACGTTTTTCCTAATTTACCCTTGGTTAGATTAAGACAACTATGATTAGGGTTGTTAATTATCATCATGCCACCGCCTATATCTAAAGGCTGAGAATGCTTCCTTTGCTTCTCACGTTAAGGTTGATATGTGCGTTATCTCTTCCCATAATAGATTATATGACCTTGCATTATTTGTAGGAATTAGCAACTTATAAAAGTTAACGAGTCAAATTGTTGTCTGCATAATTGATCGAATTGTAGTAGACCTTATTCTTATGTATAAAAGACTTTTAGTAATATTTAAGTTACAAAAGTCACTATGTAGAAATGCTATAAAACAGAAAACACATATATGTGTGTAGGATACTCAACTGCTCTTTGTGAGTTCATATTAAAAATTAATTACGTGAACCCGACACACAAATTTTCTAAGAAAAACATATTCGTAGCAAGATGCGGACATTACCACCAGACATGTAGATATACCATAATCAAAGGAATAAATTTGTACGTTTTGTCTTATCAATATTTTGTTAAGACAAATGTAGAAGAGAGGTGGGTGGGGCCACGTCTCCACTTGAATTGAGCCACACCAACCCATCAAACCAATTTGCTCATGTCACCGTTTCTTTTTCCTACACACACGCAATAGGTGGGCCGCCTGACCCATTTTATAGGCCCCACGAGGCTTACTCAGACCAAGATTAGGATTGGGTCCCACGTTCTGAGGAGAAGGCCAGTGCGGCAGTGCCCAATCACCCATTCACTTGTCGTGAGTGAAAGTCGTAAAATTTGTTTTGAGTGAATAATGTCTAACACATTACCCCGACCAAATCTCATTAGCAAGAGTTTCAAGTCTTGAATATTTTCTGAAAATGAACAAATATGTTGCGGGTAGTACTCTTCAAGGATGATTGGATGGAACAGAACTAGAAAGATCATTTTCTCAAGACATGAAATGATGTATCAAAATGAATAAATATGTTGCGGGTAGTACACTTCAAGGATGATTCGATGGAACAGAACTAGAAAGATATCATTTTCAAGACATGAAATGATGTATCAAGAAGATAGTCCTCTATATTTTCATCTCTCTTATCATAAATTTGTCTCTATATTTTCATCTTTCTTTCCTTATCAAAAATTGTACAAAGTATATTCATTTTGTAGCCACACAAAATATATATTTTAATCCGCATTAAAAGATATTAATCATATTAAAACAGATTCAATATGGTAAAAATTTGATTAAATGTTCACTCTATCCAAACACAATTTGATATGGAGAAAGTGGATCAACATCCGATAGTATCACAGTGTACAAACCTAAAAAACTGTTACCTCAACGCTAATCAGATTCACAAACCTCCATAAAAAATTTTGTTTTTTCACCATGTGCAAACCCCCGTAAACCCTATTAAAAAATATTATATATATGTGGGCCATTCTTGACGGAGGGTGAGCTAGGCGATAAACCCTGCCCCCCCCCCCCCCGAGAGCGGGCCCAAAGTAAAAGTAGTTACAAGGCGAGTTTGTTTTCACGTACGGTTGTGAAGTTGAGTTATGCGGATTTTGGAAAGGATTTGATGACAGATGAGACGGTAGGGAAGAGCAGCACCGGTATCGATGATAGCTTCAAAGGTGATCCGACGAAGCATAGTGACTCACACTCTGTTCCAGAGTTTAAAGGATGGAAGGGAAATGATTGGAAAGAAGTGGGAAAAAATGTGTTCTAGAGTTTTTTGTAGGAGGGAAAGGGAGGGAATGAGAGGGATAATATAGAGGTTTTTAGGGTGATTTTCAATCTTTCCAATTTGAAAGGAAGAGGAGGGAAAGGAAGTGGAGGAGATCCTTTCTCTTCCATTCTTTAATGAAACTCTGGAACAGAGTGTCAGAAAAAAAACGGAACGGAGGAACAAGGAGGAAGAAACACATGACTCAATGTTACTATCATTTATTTATTTATTTATTTTGTTATAACCCACCTTAAATTATTTACTATTTTACCATGCTAGTAAAATCCTTATTGACAATGATATCCAGTCTTACTGGTTTGAGGTAGGGTGGGTTTTCCCTTAAGGGTTTCTATCCTGGGGATAGGTCACAGGTTCGATCCATGCACACCACAAAAAATTCCCCGTGACGGTTTGAGCTTAGGCAAGGAGGACACCGGTATGTGGGTAGAAATTCGAACTTGGAACCGCTAGGTTAGGGTTGTACAAAGATTTCCACTGAACTAAGCTTAAAAAAGGGTAAACACCTTATTACTTTATTATTTCTTTTCTTAAGCAGCTCTGACTAAATTTTTAAAAGCAGGTTTTAGTCAAATTCATTTCTGTTATAAATATATATTATTGTGGTTATCAATACCTTATATAGATTAACTTCTTCTCCAAGATTTCATCTCCTATATATAGTCATTGTATTCTATTGTAATAGACACACCTATCAATGATATAAACATCTTTCTCCCTACTACATCTCTTTCTTGTATTGTTTAGCTATTAGGCTTGTTTTACAACACGTTATCAGCACGAGTTGCTTTTAAGTTGGATCTCATTATCACAAGCATTAAATCTCTCTAAACGTATCATCAACATCATCGCAGGTGAAGGTATTATCTTTTTTAAATTGTGTGCACCTTAATCGATATCTCTTTTCCTAAGGTCCTACCATAGGTTGATTAGATTTGTGTATGTTTAAATGGTTTCATCTATGTTTGAGGGGACAATAAATGTTTTCGGTAATATTTAACAAATAAGGAAAATGAATTCCGCATGAATTTTGAAATAGCCACCAAAAGTCGGCTAAACAATTACATGCTCTAAATTTACACTTATGTAATTTTTATTACTTGATAACTTTAAGTTTACCAACTAAAGAATTAATTTTATGATTTTTCCGAATCATGTGAAAGGTTTGTTTTATAATATTTCTATATATGATATTTGTTTTATTGTTATATATGCATTATTTATTTGGTAACCGGATATGGGTTACTGGCACCATCTAGCACCATTTTGTGTTTTATGTTTAGATCAATACCATCAAATTTAAATACTATAATTTGGTGAAAGAATATTTTACTGCAAATAATTTTTTGTAGAGTATTATAATTTCTAAATCTAATGAAACCAATTTACAAACAAAGTTCTCTTTACTTCTAAATGGTATTATAATATAAGTAAAATATTATACTTATGTGTTATTATTATTCGCATACATGTTCATATAATAGAAAAAGATACACAATTTTATTTAGAATAATATGACACATGTAGTATCATATTTCATAAATGAATAAGTTTCATAAACTTCTTTTCTAGTTACTAGACATTTTTGTGTTGATACAATCATACTGCATTTTTCATATTGATCTTTAGTTTTTTTTATGTCGCACATGATTAAATATATCTACATCTGTGCGTTATATTTAGAGTGTAAATTTTCAGTTATTGTCACGACATGTTTTAATGGTGACATATTTTATATAGAAAATTAAGTAATTTATAAGTAAAGTTGCATTTTAATGTATATCCATGTTTAGAGTGTAAGGTAGAGATCAAGTGTCTTCACTATACATAAAATCCTTTGGCCTTGCGGCTGTTTATAATCTAATGAACATGATTGAACCATGAATACATTAAAATTAATATTGATTTCACCATTTCATATATATTTCAATTTGTCAGAAGTGACATATATTGATAAGTTATATTGTGACTTCATAAATACTCTATATCCTGCATATTATTATTTGTATAGTGCTGAATAAAGTAAACCAAAGTTGTAGTTGATTGTCAATCTCATGAAAGAGTATAAATATGCTTAGATATAACATCCGAAGTCTCACACTCCCAAAATATCATTATCTTTCTTTAGAGGGTCGTAAAGTTTAAGACCGATAAACATGACTCAATCATGTAATTATTTCTCATGTTATACTATGTGGTGAGAAGATTAATTATAAGGAAAAATCAGATAAATTTTTTCCATCTCATGAGATATGCTCCTGAAGTAGCAATATCATTAAAGGGTATGAAATGTTTGAAATGATTTTTATCAGTATGTCATATAGCATAATGAAAAACCATGAAACGTGTTTGGTTTTACTAATATATATGAAGTGAATATATATTGATCATTGTGATCATAGAAATCATTGAAAAAGTTGTAATGATTGTCATATAAATAATGAGATCGGTCTTCAAAAATGCAACGATGATCCTGTTAATAATGAGATTGACCACCATATGTGGCAAATAAAGGAGTGATTATATAACATGATAGTTTGAACTTTGAAGCTATGATACATTCTCTCATATCTTATTTTTCGTATTACATACGTGCAAGTAATACATATCCAATCATAAACCAAAAGTTTTTGGATCATAATTATTTAATTCGTTGGCATGACCGGTTAGACCACGCCGAGTCAATGATGATGTGAACATAATGAAGAATTTAAAGATTCTTCAATCTTGATACATAGCATGTAATGTGTGATTTTAAGCAAAATTATATATTTGCCATATAAAGTAGGGTGAGTATCCCTAAATATTTTGGAACTGATTAAAGGATACGTATACCCTAACGTGATACCATTTAGTATTTAAAATCGATGCATCGTCTAAATGGTTATCAAGTACGCAACCTGAAGTTTGCGTGATTTATGGCTTATCTAATAAGATATCAAGCACATTATTCCAAAATGGCATATTTGGTGATTTCAATTCCTAAGTATTGAAATACTAGTAGCTTATGTTCATACACATATGCTTTTGTTGAGACGATCACTAAACGTCTACTATTGATCGCAACGTCAATGATCATGAGAGCAAAATTTCATGTTTATATTTGAATAAATGTGATTTTAGATGCAGTAACATTTATTCACATTAAGCCAATACGTGGTAATAGTTTCTTCCCATTATAGTTGGTTTTTTGTCAGGAACCAAATATTGCTCATCTAATATTTTTTGTTGTGCGACATATATTGAAACTGATCCACCATAACGCACAAAGATGGGACCTCAAATGGTGGTTGGGATATACGATAATGAATAGAGCCTTTAATGTGGTATTTATTTATGGCTCAATTAATTGTTATCCATCTTAATGGATTAACATTCCCAAAATCAGGGGGAGATAAAAAGCAGTTGGTAATGAAAGGAGTTAGTATGAGTTATAATTGATCCTCAAAAATGAAGTTCGAACATAATTCCAAAGCATAACTCATTTACAACGATTAACAAATCATTTACTAGACACATTAACTCACCTAAATATGTGGACTAGCTAATTAAGTCACATATACCAACTGCCAATGCTCCAAATAATCTTATAAGTCTTTTGCACGCCTGAAGCGTGATAGACTGTTCGATTCCATGAATATAATCCTCGTGAAATTGGAGCAAGTAATAAAGATGGTCAAGTTGAGGTTATAGTAAAAAAGGTCTTCTGAGGAGACATTAGACATGATGGTTCCAAAAGAACATCAGGTACCTGAAAATAAAGAGATCTCATGTTATAATATCATGTCTACGAAATGTATGGAATCGAAAGAAAATTGACGTCGTTATAAACTTTATGTAATGTAGCGCTTGAAATGAGGATCAAGATGTAAGATCTTCCTATTAAAGAATACAATGAAATGATTGGCCAAAATGGAAAGACGCAAATACGGCAGAGTTGAATTCTCTATTGAAAAGGAAAGCTTTGGACCAGTAGTCCATACAACAAAAGTTGTAAAAGATATTGATATGGAAAGGTCTTTGGTGCGAATCAACATTTAAAATGAAAATGTTATAAGGCAAAATTGGTAGCACAAGAATTTCGCAAAGACCCATTATTTTTAAGAGGGGACGCATTCTCCAATGGTGGATGCAGTGACTTTCCAATATTTTATTAGTCTGGTAATATAAAAAGAGAATTGATATGCGTCTTATAAATGTTATGTTTAATTTGATACTAAAAGTTTACATGGAAGTACCTGATGAGGGATTTAACTTGTCAAAATCTTGTAACGTAAGTTCTTGAGAACGTTATGATCGGAATAAATAGATTCAATTGTGAATACATTATGTTTGTTATATGATGGAATTGAATACAAGTGGAACTCCTCATGAGTATCCTAAAGCAACCGAGTGCTTTAAAAGGTAATATGAAACATCGTAGGATGTAATTATTGTGCACCAATACACCACAAGTAATAAACTGAACCTGGTGATTATGATACTTCAATGTATAAGAATGGTACAATATATATTGGAGAAATAGATGTTATTGTTCTTCCAATTAAAGAGTGAATGCACCTGCGTAATTGGTCAAGATGGGAAAGTCCTTGATAGATTGATGATGCCTAATGCATTGATATCAATACCTTAAGAAACATTTTGTAAAGTTAACAAAATACATATGGACTAAAATAGTCTGGTTGAGTTTATAAAACTCATGATATATCCCGATAAAGAGCAACATAAGCTTGATAGTATTATCCAGCTTTTATCAAAAGTTCTCTCTTAAAAGTTCACTCGCAGTTTACAGTAATGATGTCTAAGCATTATCGAGAGACTCTGTAGAACTTTTAAAGGGGGATTTTTTTTTTGAAAGTACTTGACATAGTGCACTTGTTGCTTGACCTACAATTCGAGTATATGTGTAATGATATGTTTACCAATCCATCAAAGTATATCTTGAAAAGATGTTGAGACATTTTACAGTGAACATAGCTCATACTTAAAGTGCATTAAAGGTTGTCCAATTACTTGATATGGAAAATTATTCATTTCATCTCATACCAAAGTAGAGATTTTCATTCTAGAAGTACCATAGTTAAATGCACATTGTAACGACCCAGGTGGTGCAGCGGATTAGCATTGACAGGTTTAATTGTAATGATTACATTAAACTGAATTTCAATACCAATGAAATACATAAAATGTAACCATAGTATCCTCTTCTTATCCAGATCTTCTATTCGTCAGCTTTCTCTTTAATACCTCGTATAGATACCTGACCACATGCTTAAAGTACATTAGTATTTTCATACTAGTGAGACATGCCGAAGTTAGACATACTGATAATAATAACTCAAGTTTAACAAACATGCAACTCTTTCTATATAGTTCGGTCATTCTAAGGTGGAATATATTATCGATGGAGCACCATACAAATGCTTATTGTGGTTCCAAACCTCTACTTGGTTTAAAAAAATATATTCCCATGAGTATAGATCGATTATACATGGTCCCGTAGCCTCTAATCGGGCCGGGTCTATACTCTATGATACCGAATGGATCCACTCTACGTAGTTTCTATTTGACCGAATTCTATTATTTCTATTAACAACTCGATAACACTTTTATAATATAAACCATATAAAATACTTTGATAACGACTAGACAAGCATGTAATCAGCCCAAAAGCTTTATAAAGAGAAAGGGTCATGTACTCACCTCTATTATATTCTCCCGGATTCTGTAGTCTATTTCTTAACGGTATATTCTCCAAATATTGTAACTAATATGTTTTATAAACATTAACGCGTGCAAGGCTTGTGCACGTGATAACGCCGGGGACAATCCTTTATATTTTAATACTTTGTATTCTTTTGTATATAAATATATATATATATATATATATATTTGTTACTCAGTTTATTATCGTTATTCTGTCTAATATTGTCGGGTTAATATTTATCGTCCCACACGTTTCACGTTTATAATAATAATAATAATAATAATAATAATAATAATAATAATAATAATAAATATAATAATAATATAATAACCTCTCGTCTTTATCTTCGGGTATTTGAACGGGTGTTGACGGGCGATGACGGGTTCGAACCCGGGATAGATACACGGACTGAATCAACCGGGTTTCAACTTCTCATGTGGATCGGGGTTCGTGTTTAACTCTTCGCCACCATTAACAGAGGGGGTGACCAGATTGATCGGACCTTGGGTAAACAAAGAGGTATATTATAGATCATCAAAAATACCCACACACACATATATATATATACACACATGAGGATGACTGGTTTGATGGTTATTACTGTGTTACGACGAGGACGAGAGATGGCTGTGTAACCGGTTCGGAGAGGAGCTCTGTAACAGAGCCGGTAACCGTGACCGGTTGTTTGGAGATAGTCGGAACAGCGGGTGCCGGGTGATGAGTGGTCAACTGGAACCATCGGGTAGTTGGTTATCGATAGCTGGGATATCTCCGGTGGGTGGTTGCTTGAAGGTGACCGGTTTAGTTAACAGGGAAGAAGTGGTTTGTCGGGTATGATCAAGACCCGGTCACCAATGATAAAGGGTGACCGGAGAAGAAGACTTGTATAGGTGGTTGTTATCGGGGTGTTTGGAACCGGTACGGTTTATCAGAGACGAAGACGTAGGTTGCCGGAAAAGGATACAGCCGGAGAAGACGACAGGGAAAGGAAGGGTTGTTGTTTGGTTGCTGGCGAGCAGAATCGGCAGGAGATGGAGCGGCCGGAGGTTGTGACCGGTACCGGGGCTGAAGGTGATGAACCGGGTGTTGTTAGAGACTGTTATGGTTTGTCAGAGGGTGTTTGGTCGGAGAAGACAACCGGAGAAGGTGACCGGTCCGATGGTGTTCATCACTCTCTCTTTTAATTTTATTGGTGACCTCCAAAGATGAAGTGCATGTATGTGTATATATCATATCTTATGGTGCAGGAATGCATGATTATAGAATGATGGAGATGGACAGGTGGTTGGTTTATAAGGTTGAGTGAAGCTTTAGAAAAGGGAAGTGGCGTTGGTGTGCGTTAGTTTGAAGCAGAGGATGAATGCATGAGAGCATGTGAGGAACTAGCTAGTAGGAGATAAACTTGTAGTACAGAAGAGAAGGTGTGGATTTGTCTAAAACATCAAGTGGGCCTGGAGGGGTATTGGGCCGGATAGACTTGGTGGGCTGAGATGTTTAACGGGCTGCGTTTTATTGGGTTACATTAGGAGAGCCCATTAATTATAAGTTGTTATCTTGGATTTCTATTTGGGTGGGCTCAATATTATGGGCCGATTTCCGTTGGGCCGGATTAGCTTAGTTATAATATTAGATAATAATTTTAATTAATCATAGATTATATACATATAATCTCGGGTACTTAACAACGGGTGTTACACACATGGGCGTTAGTGTCTTACTAGGTATTCATGATTATTAAATCTTCAACAGGAACTTATTATCATAATATATAGCCTATGTCAAGCGAGAAGACACTGGAATGAGTTAAAACAAATATTTCAGGTATGAGCGATATTTGATTATATTTTACTAACCCACGAAAAAAAGTTTGGTTAGTCTTGTAGATGCGGGGAATATAACACATCACATTTGTTGATCTTATTACTTTATTTACGAGAAGAGGAGACATTAGTTTTACAAATAGAGTTCAAGTTAAAGAATTGCACTTACGAGAGCAGGGACTAAAAGTTTGGAATATCATACATCAATGTTCGAATTAAAGATTTTCACGTCAAGTGATCAAGACGCAATTCATTGACTACAAAAGATTTGAGCAAATTCTACGGAGATCTACACATGTCACTTAGAGAATAGATGTTTTTATATGAGGGAGAGCATTATACAAGTTGCACTCTTTTTCCCTTCACTAAGTTTTATCCCATTGGGTTTTCTTAGTAAGGTTTTTAACGAGGCAACATTATCAGGGGGAGACAATACGCGCTGCACTCTTTTTCCCTTAGCTATGGTTTTGTCCCACTGGGTTTTCCTGGCAAGGTTTTTAACGAGGCAGCATCTCCAAGCGTATGAAGTTGATAACCAAAGGGGAGTGTTATAAATATATATTATTGTGGTTATCAATACCTTATATAGATTAACTTCTTCTCCAAGATTTCATCTCCTATATATAGTCATTGTATTCTATGGTAATAGACACACCTATCAATGATATTATTGATAACTATTTATTTAATAAAAATATAATATATTTATGCTTTGATTTGTATCGTTTGAATAGATTATTTATTAAGTTAATATATATATATATATATATATATATATATATATATTATTTAACTAGTGTGGTGCCTATGCGCTGCGGTGAAAACAACATTTAAATTGGTTCGGTTAAGCCATAATCAATTAACCAAAATATTTGTGCTGGTGTGTGGCATAATCATTGGCGGGGCTTGAACTGCATTTTCATGTATTTTTCATGTCTTTTCATATGTTAATTTGTTTGCTTGAAAAATGTTCAAAATATTTGACTAACTTTTTTAAGTTTATAATTTTGCATAAGTTTTGTTTTTGGTAATTAACCAAACGTAATCGAACCGAACCGATAACCGACTTAACCGGTCGGTTTTGGTTATCTATTTTTCGTATAACCGAACTTCGGTTATTGGTTTTAGTTATGTGTAAAAACCGAACAACCGATAATTGCTCACCCCTACTTTCAAGCAACCAAGCTTGAGATGAGTTCGAACTCAAATTTTCAAATTTGTAGATGATTTCGAGCTGACTCGTTTATCTCAAAGCCAGAGCCCAAAGCCCCCTATTTGTTCAAGCATGATCGACCCATTCATATGCCGTTATAAATTCAAAATATATAGATAAACAATTTAAGATCATTTGCATTGCTATTGAGAGTTCTGTTTTGGTCATCGGTGAATATATTAGTTGTGTACATCTTGAGGCCACATTAAAACATGATAAGAGTGTGATAATTAGGCTATACGCTATACCTGCCGTGAGAGGGTCGTAGAAAGTCCATGTGGCCCGTGACATAACCAACACACCAGAGGCGAAGGATGTTGAGGGCCACGGGTAACCCTCCCCTGTTTTTTGGCGCAGTGGTATAAATTTAAGATTTTCGTAGGTAAATCGAGTCTGGGTTGAGTCCGGCCCCTGCCGATTTGCCACTACCGATCAAAAAAATTGAGTCCGGCCCTGACAATATCTCAAATCCCAATTGTCTTTTCATTCTACAAAATAGACACTAGGTTAGAGCCCCGTGGGGACTCACGGTGCAAACCAAAGTAAATTAAAAATAATATTAAACCAAGTGTTGTATTATTCAAGTTGGGTGTAAGGCAAACCAATCAATATATACAACATAATATTAACATGCAATTCCAAAACAAACAATCAAATACCATGAAAAAAAAACCAAAGAAAATGTTATACATGCATTGGTAAGTTCACATATTAGGCAGTATTATAAAGAAAGATTACTAAAAAAAGAGGGATAAAGACAATATGACGTAAAAATCAAACATTATCAAATTTCTCTTTTGGCCTTGCGCTTCTTACTTTCACGTTTTTCCAATTTGCAAACTGAAGTTAGAGTAAGGACACCTTCAGTCTTAATGTACCTAAATGTGACAAAACTACCATTTTCTATCCCATTTTCCTTCAACCATTCACCCCAATTTTCAATAGCAAACCTATAATCCCCTTTTGACTTTTTCATACGAAGCGACATCTGAAGTTCAATATCATCAAGACTCCTTACAGTTATAAGCAGACTGCTTTGTTCAAGTTTCGTCATCTTAACAACAGCCTTTGGCAGACGCTAATGAAACAATAAACATATAATCATATATAATGAAATATACACTAACATATGAGTAAGTAAACTTTTGGAATAAATTAGTAAGGATGTTAATATAAATAAAAAAATAAAATACTCACAATGCAATCCCTAGCAATAATAGTGAAGTCATGATATTGTTTAGCATTTAATTTAGCAATCATCTTTTGAAAGCGGTCATATCCTGTATCACTGTCCTTGACATGACGAAGTTCCTCTTTTGAAATTATAGTTTGATAACCTTCAAACCCAAAAATCTTTAGCTTGATCTTTAGTTTATCAACTTGTTGAAAAACCATCAGGTATGGAACCAAAGGCAAGCTTTTGAATAAATTTGACCAGCCGTTAATAAAGACAAAGTGGTTTTCAATTTTTTCGACAATCACTTTCTTCTCAATCACATCATTCAGAAACACTGATACATCCTTCTTTTCCAGTTTGAGGTAATTCATTTTTTTTGCAAATGAATCAGGAATGACCTGCAAAGACAGTGAATAAATAACTGTATATGACTAAAATAATTATATCCTTTAACTAATTGGATGCAAACAATACCAAGAAGTAAGGTGTATCTTGGTAAACGTGATGTGCAAGTAACTTAGCATGTCATTTCTCGTTATCTAAAGGTGAAGCAATTATATTCTTGTTGTTATTTTGGAAATCATCAGCATAAGTCCATTCAGTATCAAAAGGGAAAACATCAAGCTGATAAGTATGTGTATCATATGGGCTAAAAACCAACAAATCTCCTTGATTTAGTTGTAGGTCCTCAACCATTTTCATCCAACCTTCGGAGAATACCGGTTCATTATTATTTGTAGTTACACGTACTTTGTAATACCGATCACAATCAACTTTTATATCAAAATGACAATTTTCTGAGATAGTTTGGATATATCGGCTAATATACCGATACGGTAAAACCTGCATATATGTAAAATATATCAAACAATAACATGTACTTTTAAGAATATATACTTTAAACAATGAATAACATTAGATTTGTAATACCAGAAACTGCTTGTCATGGATTCCAAGTTCTATATAAAAGGATGGAAGCATCTTCAAAATTTGTGTATAGATAGGAAATCATTTATGATGTTATAAACCATATCGATTAATAATTTATCATTATGGGTTTGAAATTGTCAAACATTTTAGTATATGTACGTTGGATTTGATAACATGTTGGTTTAATTTTATAAGAAAATTGAGTAGTTAATGTACAATCCAATTGACAAACCGTACAGTAAAATGTCAAATCATTATTTAGTAAATTTCCAAATCCATTGTAATAAGTACAAAATTTGATGAAATTTTCTATTGTTATTTAAAGATTTCATGTTAACGTGTCTAGTAAAAAAACAGGTGGTAAGGTTTCAATCGATAACTGGGTAAGTTCTGTAATGAACGTCTAAACAAATAAAATGTTAAGAAAATTATTTGAAGATTAGTGATAAATGAAGTATATCTGTTTGTAATATATGTTTGTATTATAAGTTAAGAACCTGAACATAAGTTTAGTATAACAACCAATAAACAAAGCAAAACTGGAAATTCGTATAACAACCAAACAAAAATCGTATTTCAACATAAAAACCAAAAAATAATATATAACAACCAAGAATCATCGCAACATAAGAAAGCAAAAGTGCAAATAACTTTTAGAATTGAAGACGATAATTCCTGTTTTCAGTAGACGCATACCCTAAAAATAAACGAAAATTATTAACAACATTCAAAACAAAAAATTATTTATTTATAAAAAAACAGATGTTAACACGAAATTTATATGAAAATTAGCCGTGAATTAAGCAAAATAATATGATTAATAATCGAAATAAAAAAAAAACATAACAATATCAAATAATAATATAAGAATACAGATAGAACATTACCTCGAATTAAGGGTTTGAATTATGTTAGTCGATATAATATAAATGGTAGATGAATTACAACTGCGATATAATGTGGTTTTTAAAGACATATTGAGGTTTAGGGTTTTAAAGATTTCTGGTAGGATTGAAATCTTGAATTTTCGAGAAAGAATTATTACATTAACTGCTAAAAATAAGGACATCTACATTGATACATTTATTAATAAAACTTTAATATTTTTACCTGTATTAATGTACCTTTATTACATTTCCATTTTTATAATTCAATTAACTTTAAATTTTTAGCAAAAAGTCTAATTTTTTTTGTTTAAATTCGGAATATTAATAGGAAATTATGGAAATATTAATAAATGTCATTAATTTCAATGGTGGAGAGATTAATTTTTTGTTAACATACCTTTGTAAAAACCGAAATTTTATATAAGTGTTCAATTAAATTAGATTTTTTTTTTGAATCATCTTTATGGAAATTATGTATGCTTATAATCGTAACAATATATATGTCCCAATAATAGCTTACGTAATTTATGGACAAACTATTTACATAATAGGTATACAAATTTGGAATTATTTTGTACTAAAAACTTCCGTAATATTTTTTTAACATGTTATTATCCTTTTATGATTCTTAAGGTAATATAATTTAATATTTTCTTAGAAATTTTGAAATTCAGTACAAAATATAAAACGACCGATATACGTCTCAAAAAGTAACAAACGGCTAAACATTAACATGGAAATTATATTTTTTTATTTGATTATGTAAGGCCGTGAAAAAAAAAAGATTAACATGTAAGTATAAGAGTATATCAACCAAATGACTTTTATTGAAAATTAAACATAATAACAAACATAATAAAGACATTAGACAAAATCATAATATTAAAATGAGATATAATACGAATCAAGGAAATCAGAAATAAATAAGATACGACATTACAACCTATAAAAACAAAAAAAAAAGTTTTATGAATTTTCGAAAATTATATAAACAAAATAGTGTTAGGGCCGATTTTTATATATAAGTTAGGAGTATTGTTTTTTTTTTTTTTTTTTTGTAAACTTTGGAAAATTAAGTAACCTATTTATTTTCGGAAAGTATTAAAAAATATATTAACAAAAAATAGATAAAAAAAGGTTAATGTAGTAAATAAAAATATAATATTAATATTTTGTAATAATAATCGAAAATAATAGTGTTAGGACCGATTTTTATATATAATTTAGGAGTATTGTTTTTTTGTAAACTTTGTAAAATTAAGTAACCTATTTATTTTCGGAAAGTATTAAAAAAATATATTAACAAAAAGTAGATAAAAAAAGGTTAATGTAGTAAATAAAAATATAATATTAATATTTTGTAATAATAAACAAAAATAATAGTGTTAGGGCCGATTTTTATATATAAGTTAGGAGTATTGTTTTTTTTTGTAAACTTTGTAAAATTAAGTAACCTATTTATTTTCGGAAAGTATTAAAAAAAATATGTTAACAAAAAATAGATAAAAAAAGGTTAATGTAGTAAATAAAAATATAATATTAATATTTTGTAATAATAATCGAAAATAATAGTATTAGGGCCGATTGTTTATATATAAATTAGGAGTATTGTTTTTTTTTTTTTTTTTGTAAACTTTGTAAATTTCAGTAACCTATTTATTTTCGGAAAGTATTAAACAAAATATATTAAAAAAAATAGATAAATAAAGGTTAATGTAGTAAATAAAATAAAAATATAAAATAAAAAAGTATTAAAATAATATTTACAGACAGAATTGTAGGACTTGATTACGCAATTATTAATTTTTTTTGAATATATTGAAAGTCATTAAATATTCCGAAATCTCAACAAAAATATTATACTAAGGCTCACAAATCTTTAATATTTTGAATGCATTAAATTATTAGCATAAATTATGCTAATCATATGCAGCGATGAAAAATCGAAAAAAGATTTGGGATATCATTTACAAAATTTCGTAAAAGCTGTTAATGAATGACAATAGGTTACAATAAGTTATTAATTTGATAAATTTACAAACATAATTGTAGGACTTGATTACGCAATGATTTATTTTTTTTGAATATATTGTTAGTCATTAAATATTCCGAAATCTTTACAAAAATATTATACTAAGGCTCACAAATCTTTAACATTTTGAATGCATTAAATTATTAGTTTACATTTTGCTAATCATATGTAGCGATGAAAAATCGAAAAAAGATTTGGAATATCATTTACAAAAATTCTTAAAAGTGAATTGATTAGGGACTAAAATTGAATTGATTAGCAGAAAGTAATCTTATTCATGATTGCTGAAATTAGACATAAATTAGGGAATTATTATTAGTAATTGATTTATTGTAAACCGAGTTATATATAGAATGCATAATACTAATGCTCACAAATCTTTAACATTTTGAATGCATCATTAACTTTTGACAAAACATTGATTGCATTAAATATTACGAAAAAATTTTGCTAATCACATGCAGAGATGGAAAATCGAAGTACGATTTGGAAGTTTTTTTAGAAAATTTTTGTAAAAGTAAATTGATTAGGGAATTAAATTGAATTGATTAGCACAATGTAATATAGGAAATAATCTTATTCATTCATGCTGAATTTAGTACACACTTTTAAAAGTTCAATTTGTAAGTTTCAATTAACAATTATAATTGCTTAAAATAAGAATTTAAAAGTCGTACATTTAGTAGTTGATTAAGTATATTTGGGAGTTGATTAAGTAATTACCATTATTATTTCAATGTATTGATAAGGAATGTCATTAACATATTATTATGATTATGTATTAAATCTATTAAATGTCATATTAGCATCATATGAGAGTTTTTTTAATAAGGAATTTCTTTAACGTAGCAATAAATTTGCGAATTTTCAGGATGGTTAATTGAATTGGGACTTACATCCGAAATGATTTACACATAGTTAAAACAGTAATAGTAATACGCATTAATATTAGTAAATTCATTTTAAGCCATTTGAAATGTAACAATAACTTTAAATTAAGAATGATATTATTTTAAAATCAGAAATTAATAATTATAATGGCTTAAAATAAGTCATTAATTTCATTAATTAAACGTCCTAATTTGTAGGAGTAGATTAAGGAATTAGCATTATTATTTAAATGTATTGAATGTCATTAATTAGGCCATATCAAACATATTTATAAACTTTCTATACATAATAGAAATACTAACAATTAATAAGAGAATTTTTTTCATAAGGAATGTCATTAATGTAGCCATTAATTAGCGCAAATTCGGGATGTTTGATTGATTAGGGACTTAAATTCGAATTGATTTGCAATGCAATTTTGAATAAATTAGCAAATTATTAGTAGAAATTGAATAACTGTAATGTAATTAAAATAAATTAGGTTAAAAATAAAAAAAATAAAATAACGTTCTTGTGGTGCAACCTTAGTAACAAACAGCTTGTGGTTTTCTGAACACCATTGGAAGACGCAATAGTCACCAACCGTAATATCTTCTGAAGTCAGCAAATCAGCCCATCCGATTACACTAAACCTTAACAAAACAATTATGATGTGTAAATAGATAAAAATGGGTATGTTAGTATAAGTTAAGATACAAATATGGAACGTAAATGTCCTAATTGCAAATAACAAACCTAGCGACTTCAGAAACAATCTCTACACGCACTTTTGCAGACCACGAATACCCATTTGTAAATTTAATCTTGATTTTCATTGATTAATTTAAATTGGCCAATTCAGCAATCGTTTTAGGAATTATCTGCATACCATAAACAATTAAATAATGTAACAATAAATAATATTTAGATGAATAACAATAATCCTAAAAAAGAAACGTACCAGTTCATTTGTAACACTACAACCAAAACCAGGTAAACCATCGTAGTTGGTAACTTGAAGTTGTAAGTTATCTAGAAAACCTGGTTGTTGCAAAACATTGCTATCTTCTTCTAATAAGTTGTTAGTAAGAACTTTGAAAAACTTCATTTCACGACCATTCTTGTTAAAAGTAATAACACTAAAACGGTTGTAATCCTTTTTTTCAAAACAAATTAAATCACCAATTTGGAGACGAAGATCACTTATGAATTTAACCCAACCATTACAAAAACAAAAGTCCAGACCAATCTTCTATATTGAAACGTTCCAATAATGTTTATCATCTACATGCATGATCATTGTGATAAGCCATAATCGAATCTTTATCTTGGGATGGTATTCTAGTATTCAAATGAAAAAACATCAAAACATCCAATATATACCATCCGATTCATAAACAAAAAGATGACATAAAGAAAACGAATCTGGAAAACTTTAAATATGTTCGGTTTGTGTTCAACATGTCCGACTCATAAACAAAACGATGACAATGAAGATTGTTTTTACTCTCTGAAATGGTTCCATATTATTCAAATGAAAAAACATCAAAAAATTAAATATATAACATCCGATTCATAAACAAAACGATGACATAAAGAAAACGAATCTGGAAAACTTTAAATATTTTCGGCTTGTGTTCAACATGTCCGTCACATAAACAAAACGATGACAATGAAGATTGTTTCCACTTTCTGAAATGGTTCCATATTATTCAAATGAAAAAAACATCAAAAAATTCAATATATATCATCCGATACATAAACAAAACGATGACATAAAGAAACAAATCTGGAAAACTTTAAATAATTTCGATTGTCTTCAACATGTCCGACTCATAAACAAAACGATGACAATGAAGATTTTTGATTGTCGCATTTAAAAAGATAATGAGAATTGGACAAACCTAGAAGAACAAATATTAAGGAGATCTTGAAGAAAAAATGGAAAAGAAGAATGACAAATGTAGGATTGAAGAAGAATTGTGTAGGAAGTTTGGAGAGTGATGGAAGAATGGAGGAAAAAAAATAGAAAGCCTTATTTATAGGAAAGAAGTTGGAGCTCCAAATAAAACATGAATCCATGAGACTCTCTCCTAGGCCTTCATTCAACCCAAGTGACCTCAATTATTATATAGATAGATTTAAATACAAGATGGACTACAACTATTTAGGAGAGTATCACTCCTATTTACATAAATACAATATTGCAATTTAATGAGTAATGAATAGAGAAATATGCTTGGATGATTTGAAGGCTAATATGATGGGATTGCCTATCACCCCCCGTCAATGCGAGATGGAGGTGTTGTGATTCGGAGCATTGTTCTAAATTTTTCAAACAACGGCTTTGGAAGACTTTTGGTGAAGATATATGCGACTTGGCGATCTATCGAGATGAATTTTGTGTGTAGACGACCAGCTGCAACCAATTCTCTAACAAAGTGATAGTCAAGATCAATGTGTTTAGCTCGCTTATGAGAGATGGGATTTTGACTTAAAAATAGTGCACTTTTGTTGTCACAAATTAATGTTGGAGGTCCCGGTGGTACACGCAGGAAGCTCGCGAAGATGATGAATAATCCAAATAATTTCTGAAGCCGTGTTTGTCATTGCCCTGTATTCTGATTCGCAGCTTGATCTAGAAACCGTAGGTTGCTTCTTAGCACTCCAAGATACCAAGTTTCCGCCTAGATAGATGCAATAGCCGTAGGTAGATCTTCTTGTGTCAAGACAACGAGCCCAATCTGCATCAGAAAAGCCTAATAAAACAGTGTTAGGTGGTCTATCAAAGGTTAACCCATGGGAGAGGGTACCCTTGACATAACGAAGGATGCGTTTCACAAGTTGAAAATGAGTTGTAGTGGGATTTTGAATATATTGGCTAGCCTGGTTAACAGCAAAAGAGAGATCAGGACGGGTGATGGTAAGGTATTGAAGGGCACCCACTAGAGAGCGGTAGAGAGTGGGGTCAGGGAAAGGTTGACCGGTAGAATTGAAGATATCCTTGGGTGTGAGAGGTGTGGCAACGGGTTTAGAATCGAGTAGGCCGACTTTTGAGAGGATATCATAAGCATTTTTGGACTGGTTTAGGAAAAGGCCTCTTTTAGTATGAGTGACTTCTAACCCAAGAAAAAAACTTAGAGAGCCAAGATCTTTGATTTTAAATTCTTTGTCTAGACGAGAGGTAAAACTGGTAATGAATTTATTATTATTACCCGTGATGATTATGTCATCAACATAGACAAGAAGATAAATTAACGTGGCCTCATGGTTGTAGACAAACAACGAGGGATCGGCTCTACTACATTTAAACCCAAGGGTGACAAGAAATGAACTTAATCGTTGAAACCAAGCTCGAGGGGCTTGTTTTAAGCCATAAATGGCACGATTGAGTTTGCACACATGATGAGGACGTTTTGGATCTTCAAAACCAGGAGGTTGTTCCATAAAAAACGGTTTCGGTAAGGTTACCATTTAGGAATGCATTGTTGACATCAAGTTGTCGTAATGTCCATTTGTGAATGGTGGCAAGGCTAAGAACAACACGAATGGTTGATGATTTGACAACGGGACTAAATGTGTGAGAGAAATATAGGCCCGAAACTTGATTAAAACCTTGAGCTACAAGATGAGCTTTGTAGCGTTCAATGGATCCATCGGCTTTATATTTTATTCTATAGATCCATTTGGAGCCATTGTTGTTTGTAGAGGAAGGACGAGGAACTAGATGCCAAGTATGGTTGTTGTTTAATGCTTTTTAGTTCCTCGTGCATGGCATGTACCCATTTAGAATCTTTAAGTGCAGTTTTGATTCCTTTGGGTACGTGTGAAGAAAGAAGAGAATGATGAAGAGGATGGTTAGCAAATTGTGCCATATTTGCAAAATGTTTTGGTTTGAAGATACCTGCTTTGGAACGAGTTGTCATGGGATGGTCATTAATGGTTGGAGGATTTTGAGGAGGTTGAATTGATTGAGAATCTGTGATAGGTGAATTGGAATCAGTGGTGGAGTGGGTCGTAATAGGCGAAGTGGGTTGGATGGAGTTTATTGGGTTAGGTGGTGGGTTGGGATTAGTTGGGCTTAATGGGCCGGTTTGTTGGTTGGAGTGTGAGATGTTATTGTTGGTAGGAGATTGTGGGCACAATAAGTTTAGAGGTTCAGGTGGTATCATATGGGATGTGTCTGAGCATGGATAACAAGGTGGGTCAAAAGTATTATTTGGTGGGTTTGAGGGTGTCGTTTGATTGTTTTGAGGTGTGGGTGTGGGTAGAGTATCTTCAAAGTTTGTGAATGGAATGTGGGTGTTATGGAATGATGTGGGAGTGTTTTTGAAAGGTAGGATGTCTTCATCAAATTTGGCATGTCTAGTGGTATAGATGCGGCCGGTTGAGGGATCTAGACATCGAAATCCTTTATATCGAGGACTATAACCAATAAATATACAAGGAACACTCCTAGGTAGGAGTTTGTGTTTGGTATAATCACGAAGATATGGATAGACAAGACATCCAAAAACACGTAAATTAGAGTAAGTGGGTGGTTGGTGAAAATGAATCTCGAATGGAGACTTGTTTTCGAGAATTTTGGTTGGTAGGCGGTTAATTATATAAGTGGCGGAGGTGAAAGCATCAAACCAAAGATTTGATGGAGGATGAGCATTAAACATCATTGCCAAACCGGTTTCGGTTAGGTGACGATGTTTGCGTTCCGCTCGTCCGTTTTGTGCGGGTGTGTATGGACAAGAGAGACGATGGTGGATGCCATGTTGTTGAAAACAATTTTGTACCCGATGGTTTGTGAATTTGGTTCCACCATCACTTTGAAAAACTTTGACATTTTTGGAGAATTGATTTTTAACAAAGTTTAAAAAAGTAGTTAAGATGGTGAAAAATTCGGATTTAGCCTTGAGAGGATAAAACCAAGTGAACCGAGAGTGATCATCCACAAATATAACATAATATAAATAACCATCGGTTGAGGCAATAGGTGCGGGTCCCCAAAGGTCACAATGAATTAAGTCTAAAACATGTTGCGCACGTTTGTTATTTTCAACAAAAGGAATATGTTTTGCTTTTAATAGTTCACATGAATTACATAAACCCAGTTTGGGTAGCAAGGATGTGACAAAAAAACATAACCAAGTTTATTTAAAATAGTGATGGTATCAAAAGAAACATGTCCTAGGCGACTATGCCATTTATTAAAAGATGCACGAAGATGAGAAGCGGAAAGGGCGGCAACAAGCGACTTGTGACTTTGAGTAAGAACATAGAAGCCATTTTCACAAATGCCTCTAGCAAGAACCTCCTTCGTTTTTCGGTCCTTGATATGAAAGAAGTTGTTAGAAAATAAAACATCAACAGGTGAATCATTTGTGAGTCTACTAATGGATAGTAGATTCTTTGTAAGATTATGGACCACGAGAACATTTTGTAAAGAAAGAGAATTATTTAAGTTCGTGTTCCCGATGTGGGTAACGGGCAAAGATTGTCCGTACCAAAAGTAACTCGCATGTTATCGGTTTGGGGTATAGACATATTTAGACCATGAATATTATTTAACATATGTGTTGTAGCACCTGAATCGGCTGTCCAATCCGGAACATCCGATGCGATATTGCATTGAGTGTGAAACGCATGAGCAAGATTAGCATCGAGTGGAGGAGCTTTTTGGGCATATGAAGCAAGGTTCAGACATGCGCTAGCGTAATGTCCTTCTTTACGACATAATTGGCAATGAGGTGGCCTGCTTTGATAGTTACCTCCACGTCCCCTAGTCGAGTTTGCACGACCTCGACCACGGGATGAAGAGTTTCTATTTTGTTTTGGATGATTAGCATAAAAGGCCGCTTCAAGAGGATTAGATCCATGGAGTTTTTGAATGAACATTTCTTGATTTTCCGCATTTGCAAGAAGGTCGCGAAAAGCGGGTGCTGGGTGGATGGTACGCTGTGAAGTGGAAAAATTTTCAAAGGCAGCACCTAGACCACAAAGGAACCAATGACGCTTATTTTCGTCACTGACCGGATGGCCGATAGCGGCTAGTTGATTGGTAAGGGCCTTAAATTTTCGGCCAAATTCAGTCACGGATGTGTTACCTTTTTGAAGGGTCCGAAGGGTATCTTTTAGATTGTGGATTCACTCGATTGAACAGTGACTATAGGCGTTGGCTAATGCTTGCCAAACCGATCGAGCGGTATTGTGGCCGATGGTTTCGGCCATGGCTTCTTCGGAGAGAGTGGAGTTGAGGAGAAGGAGAACCTTTTGGCCCGCCACTTTCCATTTGGTGTAATCGGGATTGAACGATGAGACATTATTGATGGTGATGGTTTCGGAAGGGGGAGAGGTTGTACCATCAACATGGTGAATGAGATTGAGATAGGTGAGAACATGAGTTATTTGCTTTTCCCAAGGGAGATAATTGGTGGAGTTGAGTTTTATGGTGATGAGATGACTAAGAGAGTGTAGGGGAACAGAGGAAAGATTTGTGGTCATAATGAAAATAAGAGGCAATGGGATGAAGAAAAAGAAACAAAACAGGAAAAAAATTTGGAGGACAGGAGATGTAGAAGGATTGGGCAGGAGAAAAAGACAAATAAAATAGTTTTGTCTTGGGTTGCTATCAACGAGAGTAAGTAACAAGGAAGAAAGAAGAATTTTTGTTTAGTGAAAGGAGAAGGGTATTGCCCAGCAAATCCCAATTGTCTTTTCATTCTACATAATAGACATTTAAATACAAGATAGACTACAACTATTTAGGAGAGTATCACTCCTATTTACATAAATACAATATTGCAATTTAATGAGTAATGAATAGAGAAATATGCTTGGATGATTTGAAGGCTAATATGATGGGATTGCCTATCAGGCCCCTCCCGATTCGAGAACCAAGCTTCGCCATTGCAATACACCATCCCCCTTCCTTTCTCGCGTGACTTCCGCGGCCACAGTCACATTCTTCACGCTCTTCATCCTCTTGTGTTTCTGACACATATTTTTTTATAAGAGGCGATCATGATAATATTATGATCCAACTTCAAAACCGAACAAGTTTTAGAGATTACCTGAACCTTGACAAGGTAATATTAGAAAATGGTGACTTCTACACATTACAAACCCTGATACTACAGCCATAGAAGATGATCCTCTTCATCCATTTGTATATAGATCTTAGTCTTTTTTTTATTGATTATCTTTGTTTGGTAAAATTTATATTTGTTATTTATCTAAATAAATTAAGTAAGTTTTATTTAAACTGTGGGGGGGGGGGGGGGGGTTGGAGGATAGTGGTGACCATATCATAATAGAGAGTAATGGAGTGGGTAGTGATAGAGGATGGAGTGATGTGACGATAATGTGAAGGCCGGAGGTTACTGATATTAGGATGGTGATGGAATAAAACTATACCCTATAGCCTTATAATAATGACTTGCATAGCTATTTGTGCAATTTGTGACAAACTGATAATGATAGAAATGACTTATAAGGGGGACGTGGTACCAACAGAAAATGTTACGGGTACCTCACTATCAGCACGGTAACACCGCCGCCACCAGTGCTGGTAGAGGTACCGTGAACCGTTTTCTGGTTCTAACGAGATCGTAATTTGGTATATTAAATGCAACGGTCGATTTTTTATGTTTTTCAATTCCATTTTGACCGTTGAATTTAATTTGTGCTTTTTAATTGTTTTCAAACGGTCATATTTTGTGACCGTTTTTATCAAAGGTTTATAAACACAAAACAATCCCACAGTTTAGTATCAAAAAAACAGAAATTATCTCCATACTTTTATGAGTGACATTGATATCGAAGATGATCAAGTTATCATTCCCCTGCTCGAAGTGCACCCGATTTTACACTCAATCGATAGTAACCTTGAGTTTCTCATGGACCTTGCCAAGCGGGATGCAGAGCAAGACACGCCAACATCTAAAAAAAGATATGTTGCATGTGATCGCGAGGGAGGCAATACTCGGTTAATAGATGACTAATTTGCCGACGTACCAAAATACACCGACGCACAGTTTAAACTAAGGTATTGCATGTCGAGACGTCTATTCTCTAAAATTGTAGCAGATGTTGAAGCAAACTTCAAATGGTTCAGAGAGGGCGTGGATGGTCGGTTTAGAAAGAGTTTTATGCCCATACAAAAAGTACCTTCACCAGTGATTCAGTGAAACAACTCGCAACCGGTAAATCCTCCAGATGAATACGATGAGTATTTATGTGTGTTTGAGAGGACCTCGCGGGAATGTTTACAATTTTTTTTAATGTCGTCATTAAGTTATACGGGGCTGAGTTTTTATGAAGACCAACAAGTCACGACATTGCATGCTTGTTCGAAGCACACGAAGACGAGCAGCGTGCTGTGACAACCGGCAAAATTCGGTCAACCGTTGACTGGATCTTGATCATGATCCCTATATGCTTCGCATATACTAAGGTTGATTTTGACTAAGTTGAGTTGTTACAAGTCCAACAAATGTCTTTCGTGAAGTTCGTGGACGTCTAGATGTTATAAAGAAAGACTGCGCGTCTTAACGCTAACGAACTGATATCGATGAGAATTCGTCAGAATGGACAAACTTAGAGTTATTACGTATAAATACGGGACGTATTTGTTGTTGAAGCGATCGGATGTGGATACGGCTTGGAGGATGGATTAAAGCGTAGCGTTGGAGAACGCGGAGAGTAACCGATATGAGAACCGGACATCGAAATGCGTGGTTTTAACCGCATTTATGCTTTCGAAATAATTATTTATTTTAAATTATTTATTTTAAATAATTATTAGTTATTAAATATCGAAAGCTATCGAGTCGTTTAAATGGAGGAAACGGTAACCGGTTAGGATAACGCGATTCTAACGGGCGCTCTGAAGGAACGCGTAGGATACCGATGTTAATTATATTTTTGCTCGGTTAACGTTATTTAAGATTACGAATAAAACCGACTAATTTTTATAATTATTTATCGAACCTAGATACAAACCGAGACGTTTCGCGAGATAACGGGTTTGACACGCGGTATCCACCTACCTAACTATAAACCCTAGTATAAAAAGGGATTACCCTTCTTCTTCCTTCATAATTTGCAGCCAAAAAAAAAAAAAAAAAAAACTCTTTCTCTCTCTAGAAAACTCTCAATCCTCTCATCTCTCTCGCATCCCTCTCCCTCCTCCTCTTTAATAATAAGCCGGCCGACCACCTCTCTGTGGTGGCGGCGGCGTGGCATTTCAACAGCCCCGAAGGGGCAGCATCTAAGGGGGCGGCGACGTGGTGGTCCGGTAGAGCCCGAAAGGGGCAGACACAGGGGCGGCGCACGCTATTCAAGGCGAAAAGGGGGCGGGGGATGGCGGCGGTGGTGCTCAGCCATGGCGTCAGGCTAGGGTGCGGAGGTGGTTGGTTGTGGCCGCTAGGTCACAGTTTGGCTTGGTTCTGGTCCGGTTCAGGAGGTGTCCGATGGTGGCTTGCATGGTGGTGCTCGGCTATGGTTGCCGAAGGCGGCGACGGCAGTTTGCTCGGGTTAGGTATGTGTTTTGTTTGTTAAGGGAATGGTGGTATTTGGTGATAATAAGGACCGATCAGTTTGCTCGGGTTAGGTATATTATTATTATTTATATATATATATATAAGTGTATATATATATTATTGATACGAAACTACGGTGACTCACGAAACGAACCGACATTGATTATATATTAAAGTAATATTGTATAGTAAAGACGGATTTGATAATGTTGTATATTGGACTGGACCGTTGGACTATATTATATAATTATATATATACATATATATAAATTATGAGGTATATAATTATACAAGTATAATTTATATAAAATGGCAAAATGTATAAAGTCTCGTTCGATGGAAATATGGATAAATATATTGAATGATATGTATTTGTAATTGATTTTTGGGTAAACTATAGACAACTTGTGTTGTCTGGATGGTATAAAAACAGAGGAAACTCTGCCGAAATTTTATAAGATCCAGAGCACAACAAGTGTAATATACTTTCCTAGAAACAAAAGTACAAAACAAATATATTTATCCGATTCTATGATTAAAGATGAGCTATACGTTTCGTAGCACTAAGTCCAACGTAGGTTACATACAAGTGGTAACAAGTGCGCAACTTGAGTACTACGTCGTATGTTAACAACTAAATAAATCGTGATTTGGTTCGTTGAGTCACACCACTTTCTAGACTCGGATTCGTACATACGAATCTAAATAGCTGGATAATATGCTTTTCGTGTTAGATCTTAAGGTGTCTTTGTTGGTAATTAGGACACAAAGATGTGAATTCATGCCCCACTTTTACTGTTTTATAACTGTTTTCGGGGTGGAAGACATACTTGTTTTATGAAAATCTGTTTACTATAAAACGTAACAAAGATTTGATTATACGGATTTGGTATAAAAGGAGATAAATTGCATAGAATTGTACAGATTGGTACAAAAAGGGATAATTTGTACGGGGAGATACAAATTGGTATTAAATGGATAATTTGTACGGGAAGATACAAATTGGTATTAAATGGATAAATGGTATTATATGTTTTTCTCGACCCTTTTCATTTAAATGTTTTCCGAACATCTTAACAATCGGGGGGATTAACATGCGGGTATGATGAATAAACTGGAAATATAGAATATATGATGCCCTCTAGTTTGTGCACCGGTGGCTACGATTCTTTCGTGACACCAGTGACGACCGACGGGTTGACACCCTCTCCCAGCACACCTTAATCATTAGCCTTCAGAAAAGGCCGTTGTTTATGTTATAGTACTATTGGGTTGACTCCCCCGTTTTCATGATTTGTCTGGGTCGAAATCTGCTTGAAAAATGAACATAAACTTTAGCAAGTCCCTCTTGGATAAGAACGGCACCTCGGGTAACAAAGTTATGGATTGATTAAGAGCCTTAGGATACATCATATGCTTGTAAGACCTAGCTAGTCTACATAATTCTATTCTAGTAATACGGAAATCATACGTCCTTTGTTTTAAAAGCTAAAGAAATATGAGTAGTTGCTTTAAAACCTGTAAATGCGACAATCGCTTTTTACTTTATAAAAACATGTTGGCATCGAACGTTTTGTTTTACTACTTCTGCTTTTAAATACATTTTAAACTATGGGAAGAAATCTCATTATTGAACAGGATGGTTCAGGTTGTGTGATTTATGGGAAGAAATCACGTCATTGAATATGGGTTACAAAGTACAAATATAAAACCATGAACTCAACAACTTTATGTTGACGTCTTTAAGTATGTCTTTCAGGTTTAGATTTTAGCAATGGCATGGTTGGAATAGGCAAACATCTTGGAACTGGAAACCTTAGAGTTTAGAAATGGCGTTTGGAGTTCAACGAGTCTTAGAAGTATATATTCCGCTGCGTAGTATTAAAGAGATTAACCCACAAGGATTTTCGGGGTGTGACACGTGCTATATCACCGGTGTACATACGCGATCCCCCAATTGAACCGATGTTCAACGACGATGCGCTTGCGGAGTTGACAGACTCCGATACGCATTTCCGACTTCAAAATGATCTCATGGAACATCTAGATGGACTTGATCTACCGTACCTCGAAGTGGAAGCCGGATAGTTTATTTTTAATTATGTGTGTTTACGTTTCTTTGTTTTATTTACTTTTAATATTTTAAGTTTATTTTATTAGTTTAATAATATGTTTAATTAATGTTTATTTGAAAGATTTCAGATAAGTGAATTAGTTGAGTGCTGCTTCTAAAAAAGTGTTTCAGTAAAGTGATATAGCAATGCATGATTGATGTGATAAAGTGAACTAAAAAGTAAAAAGTATGAGCACCCTTCCTCCCAAGTGAAATCAAACCAATGGTTTAATTTCATTTGTTTTCGATTAACAAATCGACTATTGCTCACCCTAGACACTCTTAATCACGTAACATATCATTTATTTTAATTAAAAAAGCTATATCAAAACTACACTCAAATTTAATTTCGTTTGTTTTCGATTAACAAATCGACGATTGCTCACCCTAGACACTATTAATAACGTAACATATCAATTCTTTTAATTAAAAAAGCTACATCAAAACTACACTCAAAACCCTTTTCAATTGTCTGAGCTACTATGCCGTACCGTATCAATCCCGATAAAAAAAAAATCCTGATTTTCATGTGAAACCTATTCCCAATCCTGATACCGAAAAAACCGGTTAGGTACTGGTATCGGGATTTTCGGTTTATACCGATTGATATAAAAAATTTTAAGAACATAGCAGCAGGGCAATGCAAGGTAAGGTTCTGTGTCTGATGATCATAACAGGAGGTTGGTAAGAAGAGACATGAGAAGTTGTAACCGAGTAAAGTGATAACAGTCTTGGATCACCCGCAAGGTAGCATCATTAGCAATATATCACAAGGGTTTTCAACTATGGAACTCTACCGAAAATGAACCCTATGATCTGTAGAATGCCAATAGATAAAAAGGCGGTGGTTGATTTAGTGACAATGGCTCAAAACATTTGGCAGTAGAGAACTAGAGATTAGTTACCATAACCATTGTGTAGACATCTTCGTCGGAGCTTGATGGTTGAATTGTCTCCAACTGGTAGTCATCCAGAAGGGGAGAGGTAAAAATTCTGTATTTAATCGGCATTCATCGGTAATACCGATACCTGTGACACCCGGCAAATTCTGGTTAACAACATTGTCTAGATGAAAGTCTACCTTAGCGAGTCACGCGTATATTATACGTAACGAGGGTTAGCTAGATAGCTAGAAAGGACATACGTGCATTGTCTCGGGTTGAGACAACTTACAAAACGTTTTCTAGTCCGGTTTAGACATCTAGGGACTAATTAACCTGCGGGTTATGAGATGCTTTGACTCCTTGTGTGGGTCGGGTTCTGACTCCTTGTGTGAGTTAACATGTGATTTCATGATTAGTGAACCTCGGACGTTGGTGAATAACAAACTTATGTGTCTCGGTGATATCTGACAAACTTATGTGAAAACCATACGTGATTATGTGAACCTAAACCGAACACGTTAATAAAAATTATTAAAAGTGGAGCGTGAGGTTGATTAGGGTCTTAACGCATGGGGTTACACTTGTTACGGTTCGAAACAACGAAAACGTCGAAGGATAACGCGTCGGGAGGCGAAACGAAACAAAAACGCGCCACCCGGACCTGTGAGCGGCCGCTCACAGGCTCCGAGCGGCCGCGCGAAGGGGACTGACGGGTTTAAACCGCCTCAAACTCATATTTAAACATCTTTAACTCCCATGCAGCCCTCATACTCAACCCTAATCGCCCCCTTACTGCCCCACACGAATATTTCACTCCAAAAACACCTGCTAAGGCTTAAGATCATCAATTGGGAGGCTCCAAGGCGCGCGATTGATTGATTTGAAGAGCTAAGGGTATAACTCATGATTTCTTACGCTTTTTACCTTATGTTTTATTGTAAAAATCCTATAACAAGTTTGTCCAGGTCTGATTGGATTTAATAAACATTAAAACATGAGTCTTTTTGAAGATTAAACGGATTAAACCTATTAATAAACGCGTAGTAACATCATAGGATGCTTGTTGCGCAAGTTATTGGTGTTTTGATCTTAAAAGCTTTGATCTTGACATGTTTGATAATAGGATCTGATGGGAATAGGTATTAGGAAAGTTGTATGATGATTATTAGGTATTATTGATTGATAATATGCAACTAGGGTTTGATATAATTGATGATATTGTACGATCAGAATCTGGACAGATTCTGAAAGTCGACTTGTAGGGTCTGTTTCGTGGCTTGAAAACAATTGATTTGATCGATTCTTTACATGATTGTAACGTACATGGTCTTAGCTTTTCATAATGGGCAAAACCATCGAATTTGGACGTCGTTTGAGTCGTTTTTGGAATTTTAATTGATTAGGGGTCATATCAGATTTTCGGATTTGTAAATTGGGTTAACTTTAAATGGTCATAACTTGAGATTTACAAGGAATTAGATTATGAAATTTTTACAGTAGGTCAATACTGGAAAAATAGAGCTTTTCCAAGTGGATTCATCTCGTTTGGATGAATACACAATTGTTAAGAATTTTCCTACTAAACTGACCTGTTGAGGAGATTTTCTGGACCTAGCTGTGTTGTACGAATTTTCATAATTTTTGTGTTTGGAATTGAGACAAAACAAAAATAGGTATTGTCGAGTGAATCCCAAAGTAAATTCAGTAAAAATTTGGGAGGTTAACTCACTGGTTTGCTATTTTATATAAATTCGTTTTGATGGCGCACAATCTGTCCTGAAAACACAGATTGTGTATTATGTGCTTATGTGCTTAATTGAGGTCTTAGGTGGTATGGAATTGACATGTAACTGAAGTACACTTGTCTGAGACACATACGGAATGTAGAAACTAATTGTAACCAACGTATTCACCAACGGGTCCGTAGGGTTTACTATTGCATGTAGAATCACTAGGCGTCGCATACACACTTTTGAACATTTAAAACGCCTTGGACAAACGAGTTATATGGGTAATGATATTACGCCTATACTCACTGAGCGACACTGTTATTAGGGTGTCGGTAGCATATATTGCTTGCTGTTCGGATTCTTTGCTTGCACGTTAAGGTGAGTTTACGGCCCCTCTTTTAAACTGGTTTTATACTTTCGGGGGAGAAAACATGTGTTAAAACGATTATTTGGTAACTACTGTCATACTATGGGTTTCTATTGTGTACTACACGATCTTTGGAAGTCCCGGGGGGAACCATGAATGTGCGGGTTTGCACAACGGGGAAATGTGAATAGCGCTATTGGGAGTGACCAACCCCGCTCGTCGACTTGGAGGGTCGGCGGGTGCATATTGTCTCAAACAGGAACAACAGGAACAACAGGAACATACATCGGGCATACTTTTGGTATTCGCGTTAGTAATGGTTTTCCAATCGTGGTAGTAACAAACGTACGCCTAGCTAGCGTATACTGGTTTTCGATTATTATAGTATGGACAGGTGGACTTGGTACTTGGATACAAAACCTGTAAACTCACCAGCATTTTTGTGCTGACGTAAACTTTTACATGTTTTCTCAGGTCGCTAAGGTAGCACAATGGAACTAGGGCGCACGCGTCTGCACGGCGTCTAGTTAGAGTCGCATGGTTTTCATATGTTGAACAATTGGTTTACTTTTGAGATACTGTTTTGAATAAGCTTCCGCTGTAAACGGGGATTTTAAACTATGTCTTGAAATTGCATTATGTTCATGTTAGACTTGTTTATTGTGATCGTTGGTTTGGATCCTGGTTTGTCATGCGCCTCGCGGTAAAACTCCGCAAGTGGATTTTGAGGGTGTGACAGATTGGTATCAGAGCCAATGGTTATAGTGAACTAGGACTGCATGTAGGGTCTAGTCTATAGCCGAGTCGCACACACTAGACGATCACATGGTACTAAACGTTATAGTGGGTTACGTATGGTCTTGTCGGGGTGTCTCTAAATCGTTGGTCTTTCTATGTTACATCATCCGTTCTATCTTAGGTTGGGTTACTTGTTTTCTAGGCAGTGTAGTCTATTGGAGTAACTCGTGTGCTCTTGAGATTTGTCCAAGGCTCGGACATCTCCCTTTCGCACTCCAATAGAAACACTTGCCATAAACTACCGTAGCATTACGGTGTGTAGCTGAGAGTCTATGTTCGGTGATTTGAACTTTGGACTAGGAGAACACTTGGAGGACCATGTAGAGCGGTTTATCATTTTGGGTGCACACAAAATCATAAACCGAAATGCATGGAAGCCCTAGTGAGCTCTGGGTTTGAATGGATAGTCCTGGATTGGATCTAGCTTTGATCTTGCGAACGCTAGTGGTTACCATTAGCTGTGAAACTAAATTTTCTCGTCCTTTTTGTCGGAATCATGTCTGGAGTGCGAGGAGGACGTGGAGGTGGCCGCGCTGGTAGGCGTGGTGGTGGCGGTCGTGGTGGTGGCGGTCGTGGAGGTGTGGAACCTCAAGATGACTGGGTCTGAGATTGAGAAGTATACGGTAAGGCGTAATGAGTTGGCAGTGCTGTGTCCTGATCTGCATGTGCCAGAGTTCAGGAGGATTGAACACTATGTCCCGGGGTTAGTACCGGAAATCGCAGGGTTAGTGGCTGCGGGAAATCATCCTACATACGCAGAGGTGGTCCGATCGGCTCATAGGATGACCAACTTGAAGGTGAATGAGGGTATTTTGCCTGCGAAGGGTTCGACTGTTAAGGCCCCAGAGAACAACAAGCGCAAGTGGGATAATGACGGGAAAGGATCTGGGCCAACACAGCAGGGTAAGAGGTTTGATAATGGGGGTTCTTCTTCTTCGGGTAACAAGCAGGGTGGTTATGCGGGGAAACTGCCCAAATGTAACAAGTGTGGACGTCATCATCAAGGGAACTGCAACAGTAACCGTTGTCATCGCTGCCAGCGAACAGGGCATTATGCTAAAAATTGTCGGGTTACACTTCCATCGACCCAGACCCCGACTACTAACTCAGCTCCTACTACTCAAGGGACTACAGGAAGACAAGGATGTTACAATTGTGGTGAGACTGGGCATTACAGGAAGGATTGCCCAAAACTGAAGCAGGGTGGAAACGACGGTAATGGGACAACGGGGGCGGTGGCATGAATGCACGCGCCTTCGTCATTGGAGCCGCTGAGGCTAGACAGAATCCTGACACAGTCACCGGTACGTTTCTTCTCAATAATCGCTCTGTTAGCGTTTTATTTGATTCTGGTGAAGACAAGAGTTTTGTATCCATGGATGTTAGTCGACTGCTAGATGTAGTACCCGTACCATTAGAGACCAAGTATATTATTGAGTTGGCTGACGGTAAAACGATTGAAGCTACTAGTGTCCTTCGGGAGTGTCGATTAGAGTTGTCGGGTTTATCGTTCCCCATCGACCTTATGCCGGTACCATTGGGTAGTTTTGACGTAGTGGTAGGCATGGATTGGTTATCATTGTACCGCGCGGAGATTGTTTGTTACGATAAGGTTATTCGGATTCCTCTCCCTGATGGAGAATTCCTTTCAGTGTACGGTATCAAGGGTGGTGTCCCGCTAAACATCATCTCTAGCATGAAAGCCCTTAAGTGTCTTCGAAAGGGTTATCCAGCCGTATTGGCGCTTTTATCTGTTTCCTCTGGTGATGAAAAGAAGATCGACGACATTCCGGTAGTACGCGAGTTTCCTGATGTTTTTCCCGATGATTTATCTGGTCTTCCTCCTCATCGTCAAGTTGAGTTCGGTATTGATCTTGTACCAGGGGCTGCTCCTATTGCTCGGGCCCCCTATCGTCTTGCACCTCCCGAGATGCAGGAATTGTCCAGTCAGTTACAGGAACTCTTGGACAAGGGTTTCATCCGGCCAAGTTCTTCCCCTTGGGGAGCCCCAATTCTATTTGTTAAGAAGAAGGATGGGAGTTTCCGATTGTGCGTAGACTACAGAGAACTGAACAAATTGACCGTCAAGAACCGTTATCCTCTTCCACGTATTGATGATCTATTCGACCAGCTTCAGGGTTCTAGTTATTATTCCAAGATCGATCTGAGGTCCGGTTATCACCAGCTGCGCGTCAAGGAGGCTGACGTTGCGAAGACTGCTTTTCGAACACGTTATGGCCATTTCGAATTCTTGGTCATGCCTTTCGGTCTCACGAACGCACCGGCGGTTTTCATGGACTTGATGAACCGCGTCTGTAAACCATATTTGGACAAGTTCGTCATTGTATTTATTGATGACATTCTGATCTACTCCAAGAACGAGACCGAACACGGGGAACATCTGCGGTTAGTTTTGGAACTTTTACGACGGGAGCAACTTTACGCCAAGTTCTCAAAGTGTGACTTTTGGTTACGCGAAGTTCAATTCCTAGGACATGTGGTCAATGAACTAGGGATTCATGTCGATCCAGCTAAGATCGAAGCGATCAAGGACTGGGGAGCACCAAAGACGCCAACTGAGGTGCGGCAATTCCTAGGCCTTGCGGGCTATTATCGTCGTTTCATTCAGGGGTTCTCGAAGATTGCTCAACCCCTCACCACTCTCACTCAGAAGGATAGGAAGTTCGACTGGGGTGAACCACAAGAGTCAGCGTTTGAAGAACTGAAGTCTAAACTGTGTTCTGCTCCTATTTTGTCTTTACCTGAGGGTCCTGATGATTTTGTTGTCTACTGTGATGCTTCCATTCATGGACTCGGTTGCGTATTGATGCAACGCGAGAAAGTGATTGCGTATGCTTCTCGTCAACTCAAAGTGCATGAGAAGAACTACACCACTCATGATTTGGAGTTGGGTGCCGTGGTATTCGCGTTGAAAATTTGGAGACATTACTTGTACGGTACCAAATGCACCATCTACACCGATCACAAGAGTCTCCAACACATTTTCGACCAACAACACTTGAACATACGGCAACGCCGTTGGATCGAACTGTTGAACGACTATGATTGTGCTATTAAGTACCATCCTGGCAAGGCGAATGTTGTAGCAGACGCCTTGAGCAGGAAGGAATCTACTAAACCTCGTCGCGTTCGGGCGTTGCAGCTCACCATCCATTCGTCGTTACCTGATCAACTCCGTTCTGCTCAATTGGAAGCTCTGAAGGAGGAAAACCTTAAAGCTGAAACTATGCACGGTGCCGACAAGCACCTAGAGCGAAGGTCTGATGGCCTGCACTATTTCGCAGAACGTATATGGGTTCCTTTGTTCGGGGGACTACGGGAGCTTGTCCTTGATGAGGCTCATAAGTCCCGATATTCTATTCATCCTGGTTCGGATAAGATGTACCAAGATCTGAAGGTGCTTTACTGGTGGCCAAACATGAGGTCGGACATAGCCTCATACGTGAGCAAATGCTTGACCTGTGCTAAGGTCAAGGTGGAATACCAGAAACCGTCGGGTCTCCTGCAACAACCTGAAATTCCGGAATGGAAATGGGAACGAATTACTATGGATTTTGTCACACAACTTCCTAAATCACCAAGCGGGAACGACAAGATATGGGTGATTGTCGATCGGTTGACGAAATCAGCCCATTTTCTTGCTATTAAGGAGACCGACACCATGGATCGTTTGGCTCGCCTTTACTTGAAAGAAGTTGTTTCTAAGCACGGGGTACCAGTTTCTATTATCTCGGATCGTGACTCCCATTTTACTTCTCAGTTTTGGAAGTCTTTCCACAAGGCTTTGGGTACCCAACTAGACATGAGTACGGCTTACCATCCACAGATGACGGTCAGAGTGAGCGTACGATTCAAACTTTAGAAGACATGCTGCGGGCATGTGTGATCGATTTTGGCAAGGGTTGGGAAGCTCATCTGCCGTTGGTAGAATTCTCGTACAATAACAGTTATCACACGAGCATCAAGGCGGCTCCGTTCGAGGCACTGTACGGACGGAAATGCCGTTCTCCTCTTTGCTGGGCTGAAGTGGGTGAGAGTCAACTCACTGGGCTGAACTAGTGTACGAAACTTCGGAAAAGATCGTACAGATTCGTAATCGGTTGGCGGCGGCACGGGACCGGCAAAAGAGTTATGCTGATCAGCGTCGCAAACCACTGGAATTCCAAGTCAATGACAAGGTACTTCTAAAAGTCTCACCGTGGAAGGGCGTCATACGCTTTGGGAAGCGTGGCAAACTCAATCCGCGATATGTCGGCCCATTTACGATCCTGGAACGGATTGGACCGGTGGCGTACAGACTAGATTTACCGACGAAGCTCGGTAATGTCCACAACGTCTTCCATGTGTCTAACTTAAGGAAGTGTTTGGCTGACGAATCTCTTATTGTTCCACTGGAAGAGATCAAGGTTGATGATCGTCTTCGGATTGTGGAGGAACCTGTTGAGATTCTTGATTACAAGATTCGTAGCCTACGTCATAGCAAGATTCGCATTGTGAAGGTTCGATGGAACTCGAACCGGGGACCTGAGTACACGTGGGAACGGGAGGATCAGATGAAGTCTAAGTATCCTCATCTCTTTCTTAAGGAAGCGTTCGAGTCTAGATATGTCTCCACTGCAGTTGAATGAATCTCGGGGCGAGATTCCTTTTTAACGTGGGGATGATGTGACGACTAGGGTGAATCTCTCTCTTGGTTTCTATCTTTTGGTACTTGTGCAATTTTCGGGACGAAAATTCTTTTAACGTGGGGATGATGTGACACCCGGCAAATTCTGGTTAACAACATTGTCTAGATGAAAGTCTACCTTAGCGAGTCACGCGTATATTATACGTAACGAGGGTTAGCTAGATAGCTAGAAAGGACATACGTGCATTGTCTCGGGTTGAGACAACTTACAAAACGTTTTCTAGTCCGGTTTAGACATCTAGGGACTAATTAACCTGCGGGTTATGAGATGCTTTGACTCCTTGTGTGGGTCGGGTTCTGACTCCTTGTGTGAGTTAACATGTGATTTCATGATTAGTGAACCTCGGACGTTGGTGAATAACAAACTTATGTGTCTCGGTGATATCTGACAAACTTATGTGAAAACCATACGTGATTATGTGAACCTAAACCGAACACGTTAATAAAAATTATTAAAAGTGGAGCGTGAGGTTGATTAGGGTCTTAACGCATGGGGTTACACTTGTTACGGTTCGAAACAACGAAAACGTCGAAGGATAACGCGTCGGGAGGCGAAACGAAACAAAAACGCGCCACCCGGACCTGTGAGCGGCCGCTCACAGGCTCCGAGCGGCCGCGCGAAGGGGACTGACGGGTTTAAACCGCCTCAAACTCATATTTAAACATCTTTAACTCCCATGCAGCCCTCATACTCAACCCTAATCGCCCCCTTACTGCCCCACACGAATATTTCACTCCAAAAACACCTGCTAAGGCTTAAGATCATCAATTGGGAGGCTCCAAGGCGCGCGATTGATTGATTTGAAGAGCTAAGGGTATAACTCATGATTTCTTACGCTTTTTACCTTATGTTTTATTGTAAAAATCCTATAACAAGTTTGTCCAGGTCTGATTGGATTTAATAAACATTAAAACATGAGTCTTTTTGAAGATTAAACGGATTAAACCTATTAATAAACGCGTAGTAACATCATAGGATGCTTGTTGCGCAAGTTATTGGTGTTTTGATCTTAAAAGCTTTGATCTTGACATGTTTGATAATAGGATCTGATGGGAATAGGTATTAGGAAAGTTGTATGATGATTATTAGGTATTATTGATTGATAATATGCAACTAGGGTTTGATATAATTGATGATATTGTACGATCAGAATCTGGACAGATTCTGAAAGTCGACTTGTAGGGTCTGTTTCGTGGCTTGAAAACAATTGATTTGATCGATTCTTTACATGATTGTAACGTACATGGTCTTAGCTTTTCATAATGGGCAAAACCATCGAATTTGGACGTCGTTTGAGTCGTTTTTGGAATTTTAATTGATTAGGGGTCATATCAGATTTTCGGATTTGTAAATTGGGTTAACTTTAAATGGTCATAACTTGAGATTTACAAGGAATTAGATTATGAAATTTTTACAGTAGGTCAATACTGGAAAAATAGAGCTTTTCCAAGTGGATTCATCTCGTTTGGATGAATACACAATTGTTAAGAATTTTCCTACTAAACTGACCTGTTGAGGAGATTTTCTGGACCTAGCTGTGTTGTACGAATTTTCATAATTTTTGTGTTTGGAATTGAGACAAAACAAAAATAGGTATTGTCGAGTGAATCCCAAAGTAAATTCAGTAAAAATTTGGGAGGTTAACTCACTGGTTTGCTATTTTATATAAATTCGTTTTGATGGCGCACAATCTGTCCTGAAAACACAGATTGTGTATTATGTGCTTATGTGCTTAATTGAGGTCTTAGGTGGTATGGAATTGACATGTAACTGAAGTACACTTGTCTGAGACACATACGGAATGTAGAAACTAATTGTAACCAACGTATTCACCAACGGGTCCGTAGGGTTTACTATTGCATGTAGAATCACTAGGCGTCGCATACACACTTTTGAACATTTAAAACGCCTTGGACAAACGAGTTATATGGGTAATGATATTACGCCTATACTCACTGAGCGACACTGTTATTAGGGTGTCGGTAGCATATATTGCTTGCTGTTCGGATTCTTTGCTTGCACGTTAAGGTGAGTTTACGGCCCCTCTTTTAAACTGGTTTTATACTTTCGGGGGAGAAAACATGTGTTAAAACGATTATTTGGTAACTACTGTCATACTATGGGTTTCTATTGTGTACTACACGATCTTTGGAAGTCCCGGGGGGAACCATGAATGTGCGGGTTTGCACAACGGGGAAATGTGAATAGCGCTATTGGGAGTGACCAACCCCGCTCGTCGACTTGGAGGGTCGGCGGGTGCATATTGTCTCAAACAGGAACAACAGGAACAACAGGAACATACATCGGGCATACTTTTGGTATTCGCGTTAGTAATGGTTTTCCAATCGTGGTAGTAACAAACGTACGCCTAGCTAGCGTATATGGTTTTCGATTATTATAGTATGGACAGGTGGACTTGGTACTTGGATACAAAACCTGTAAACTCACCAGCATTTTTGTGCTGACGTAAACTTTTACATGTTTTCTCAGGTCGCTAAGGTAGCACAATGGAACTAGGGCGCACGCGTCTGCACGGCGTCTAGTTAGAGTCGCATGGTTTTCATATGTTGAACAATTGGTTTACTTTTGAGATACTGTTTTGAATAAGCTTCCGCTGTAAACGGGGATTTTAAACTATGTCTTGAAATTGCATTATGTTCATGTTAGACTTGTTTATTGTGATCGTTGGTTTGGATCCTGGTTTGTCATGCGCCTCGCGGTAAAACTCCGCAAGTGGATTTTGAGGGTGTGACAATACCGATCCCGCTTAATACCGATACCAATCCCACTGACCTTGGTACTGATACCAATACTGAAATCCTTGGTTGGTGATCGATTTCGTTCGGTCGGTCAAAAATAATAAAGATATAGTATAGTGAAATTTAACTATTAAACTATAAAACCTAACTGTTTAGCTGTTTGCTTTGAAATTTAAGAAAAATGAATTTAAGAAGTTGTAACAATAATGAGAAAGAAGTAACCTCCTCCGAGCTTCTGGTTTTATGATTCACCCAAACCTGGTTAAATGATAGGATACCACATAGACATGGTTTTGTAGAACGATTCAAATCAAGTGATAACCAAACACAGGTTTTTAATAATAACCTGTATAATTCAATTACCAACCCACAAGTATCAATTACCCTCCTAGTTATCAAACTGCTCACGATGCAAGAAAACCGAATGCGAATGATAAAAAGATAAGCAATTGCAATACAAATGAATTATTTAAATGATTTAAACCACAAATATTCTTCAAACAAGTGAAAAACAATCCCAAGTACCAAATCAAACAAGTTAAAAGGGTTTCACAAACGAACCATACACCCGGAGGTGGTTACAAAGAGGATTAGCCACTCATCTTCATCATAGGATCTTCAATGATTGCTGTAGATGTTAATTGCATGAAGAATTGATTAGATTGAGGCTTGGGATGATAAAATTCGTCCTTGGGAGCTCCAAGATGGCTAGGGTTGAAGTGATTTTCGTTTTTGGAATAATTTATCTTTAAATATGGTGAAAACCCAAAAAATCGCATATGATCAGTAAATGGCGTCATGTGGCACCACTTTTCACCCATTTTGGCGCTAGGTGGCACCACCTCACTCAAAATCCCTGATGTGCGCCACTTTTGGCGCCACCTGACCCTGAAATTCCCAAAGAGAGCGCCAAACCTTGTTTTCTTCATAAAAACTTTGTTATAACTCTGTTTTCTTCGATTCTTGCGGCCACGTCTTCGTATTTTAAAGCTTTATCACATCATCATTTAATATCTTCAATTCATATCCATTTAGTTTCTCCGAAAATGCATCCAATCCACTCCTACCCTCTCCCGAAACCTTCCAATAATCTCCAATTAGTACTTTTAAGCACCGTACACCTGTAATTCACCAACAATCTCAAAGTAACCATGGTGTATGATATAAATCACTTAAAACACATAACTAAATGCATATTAACATGGTAAAACACCCTCTCATCAGTTGGTACGATACCGTTTAATATTCTCATGACTACGGATAGAATTTTTCCGAATACCCATGCCGATTTTGCTTATTCAGGTAAAGTATCCGAACAAAGGTTTATGGATTTTGGTATCGATACTAGTACTTTTATGATAAAAATGGTATTCGTACCGAATTTAATATTATTTTTTTATTTCATATTATGGAATTATGATTTTGGTGTTATGCTTTCTTGAATACGGGTACATGTACATATTTAGCCTATTAATTTAGTACCCAGGTACAAATACAAAGATTGATGGAGTGGTCGCAAAATAAAAAAACAAAGTCGTACGGGCACCGTACTGAAATACCAATACTCATACTATACCAATATATTCGGTACCTAGTCTTTTTTTTTCAAATTTGATATCGTTATTTTTGGTACCAATATGGGTATACTACGGAAAGTGTGCAGATCTCATCCTTACTCAAGACTACATGACATTACGATTATAACATGACATAACTAGATTCGAATGAAAAATCGCAAGTGGACATCGGTTTTATTGATGGGTATCTCGTTCCAAGTCTTGATTGATGATTAGTGCTTTTTTAGGGGGACGGGGCGCTATCCGATTTGGTCACAGGTAGACAATTATCAGCACAGTAACACCGTCGCCATCAGTGTTGGTAGTGGTCCCGTGAAGCAAATTCGAGTCGTAGTTAACGAGCCGTGAAGCACTCTCTCTCTCTCTCCTCCCATTTTATTTTTTAACGGTGAATCTATCCTCCCATTTAACCCCAATTTTTCTTATCATTCCATAGTGACCGTTTGCTAATTTTAGGGTTTGGAAGGTACCATGGATTGATTTTGGAGTTTTAGGGGTGGTGGTGATGTTTACAGATGGTGGTGATGATGATTAGGGGTGCAAACGAGCCGAGCTACTCGCGAACTACTCGAGCTTGGCTCGAAAAAAGCTCGAAACGAGCCGAGCCTAAACAAGCTCGAGCTCGAGCCTAAAAACCAAGCTCGTTTAGTAAACGAGCTCGAGCTCAAGCTTTGTTTATCGAGCTCGAGTCAGCCCGCGAGCCTTAATGAGCCCACTATTTATATAAATTTTAATTAAATATGTATTTAAATATAATAATCAATATTTATAAAACTAGGAATAAATAACCAAATTATATATAAAATAAGTATTACAATTAATATAAATTAATTAATAACTAATAAACGAGCCGAGCCCGAGCTCGAGCTTGGAAACCTACCTTCGAGTCGAGCTCGAGCTTTCATAACTTAAACGAGCCCGAGTTCGAGCCTGGTCAAGCTCAGGCTCGGCTCGTTTGCACCCCTAATTGATGATAGAGAAGAGATGAATATATAGTGAAGATACGGAGGGAAGAGAAGATATGGTGAAGATACGGAGAGGGAAGGGAAGATGTTTATTTGCAATTTGGGGATTCTTGGTCAACATGTTTATCTGTATAAAAAAATTTCAATTTAAATATATATTATTTATTTAAATGAAAAATAAATAAAGGAATCAGTTGAGTGTTGCATCTAAAAAACGGTTTTAGTGAAGTGAATCAGTGAAGTGATCTGGCAGTGCAAGATTGGTAGAAATTAGTGAAATTAAAAATGTTTATGGGTAGTGCCCCTCCTAACCTTTTAAGATCATTTGTACTTGTATTTTTTTTTAATGAATACAGTAGTTTTATTTATTACCTTTTTATATTCTAAATTATTATTAACTAATTTTTTATGTTATAAATTTATACATCATTTTTTAACTTAATTTAATTGTTTAAAAAATGTAATGAACTCCTCAACGCTTAGGAAACTCTACCAAAAACTTTTGGTGAAAAGTTGAAAAGTTATGATTAGTAAATTTCAAGGGATTCATTAAGTTTTTTAAGAATCCATAAAACATACAAATAAAGATACAAGTTCTTGAGAGCTTTGACTAATTAGAAATTTGGTTGGAACTTTCATCTGATTTCAAGTAAAATTTGCCGAGACGTTCAGAAGCCTTCTTAACCTAGCATAATCAATGTTGCTCATACAAAATATCAAAAAAAATATATATATAAAATTCTAAATAACTTTATCTAGTTTAATTACCTCATCGTCCCAATTTGTTCTCCAAGTCATATATGCAAGGGCGATAGTTTGCGCCACAACACCACATATCATTCCGATCCATATACCCTATCATGTAAAGGGAGTTTATTATCATAGAGTGGCCCATAAAATTAATCTATAGTTTGGTTTCAAAAAAAGATAAAGTGTTATATATGATGTACCTTAACTTGAAGAGATGTTTTATATCCGAGCAAAGCTCCCAATGGAATACCGATTAAATAATAGCAAACGAGGTTAACGATTGCTACAGTTCCTTGCATCCCTGCTCCAATTGCCACCCCTGGCCGGTGACCAAATGTATTCCTTTACTCAATAAAGGGTAAACTTTCCAAAAATGCTAAGTGTGTGGGCGTGGATCAACAAATAGGAGTTACCTGATAGTATGGGATAAATGCTATTCAGTAGAACTGAAAAAGAGAGAAGCAAAGAAAGATCTGATACGGTATCTGCAACTCTTTCATCATCCGTGAACAAGTATGCCAATTTTTGGCCAAACAACAAACAAAGAACAAAGAAGAACACCCCGATCGCCATGGAAGTCCCCAACAAGACTTGTATGGAAAACCTTACTTCTCTCGCATTTCCTCTCCCTAATTCATTCGCCACCCGAACGCTTTATACATGTAAGTTCAAGTTACAACCATAGTCACATACATGGAGAAGAAAATATATGAAAGGACAATAACATAGTGTTGGCAAACCAATGGGTCAAAAGATACACATATGTAACTATTGGAAAATTCTCAAGGAACCATCATATGATCACTCACCATGCAGCACCTAAGAAACCAAGGCTGATCATAAACTCCCACGCGTTAAGGTTTAGGCTGGAAAATAGTTGCAAAAATGAGTGTTAATTTATTTCCCAAAACTAATCAAAACATGATAAATAGTAACACAAATTGATACCAAATGGAGAAGGCGGAGATTGCAACTTCGGCGTTTTCCATGTATCCAGCGAGTAAGACTAGAACAGCATTGTACCATAACTCCAAACTACATATTAATAGCAAAAGCTAAACCACACTTTGACAATCAGAGTAAAATAATGACCATGTTTATAATCAGAGATTGTTCTTTTATATCCATCATGTTACAATTGGTGTTTCATATTTTGTATTGTTGTTTATATGAATGCCTATCTAATATGTTTGAAACATTAGAAAGAATTATATGGTAAAAACATCACATCTGTATATTTCACTTCGTTACAAGCTTATAGTTTACCTTTTCACTTTTGTAATATATTTTTTTTTTCATGCAAAAGTTAGTGCCTTTTCACTTTTGTAATATATATATTTTTTTTTCATGCAAAAGTTAGTGCCAAAAGGAATTACAAGTAGTTGGTGATTTTAGTAACATCAAGCCATTTGAAAATCAGGATTTACTTAAAGACCAAATGAGAAATTATAATAAACATTGATTCAAGTTAAGATGTATGAAGTATACACTCAAACAAAGTGATTCACACGATTTCGAAAGCTATCTAGTACAGATTTGAAATAGGTAACTTACATAAGTTGCACAGAGGATGGGTTGGTTTTAGGGGTGTTAAATGGACTATGTTATAGACTTACCAGAGCATCACACCGGAGGATATTGAGAGCTTTACAACAGGAACAAGATCCTTAAAAGCAGCTAAAGTAAATCCTTTCCATGAATTAGGACACCATCCTCCAAAAATGTATATGAATTCTCCGATCACAAGAATCCACGAAGACATCGACAGTGCAATCATGGCACCCGCAACCCCCATGTTCAGCTTATACACGAAAAGCATTGACAAAGGTATATGGATGACGAAACGAATAGCGGAAAGCCATGCAATAATCATATTCTTTAATTGGGATTGTAGATACATTTGTATAGTCAGGCTAAAGATATAGTTATAGACAAATGTGATGAACCATAAAGATATGTATCCGCCACTGTTTGCTATTGCTTCTTCCTCACCTAAGAGTTTGAAAATTTGGGTACCGAAGATCAAAATCGGGAGCAAAATGGTCAACGTAATAGAGTCAACAATCCATGATCTTTGCAAGTAAATGCCCATCATGTGGTGTTGTCCAGCTCCAAATGCTTGTCCACAAAGGGTTTCGGTTGCACTAGACATTCCTAACTGTCGATAAAATGGAAATATATTTGTAGGAAATGGTCAATATGTACCGTATATGTTGGCTCTTTATAATCTATCCAAATCTATTGACTTTAGTATCAATAATAAAATGAAAGATTGTTGTTCGCTTACAAGTATTCCGTTGATAAATCGGACGCTAAGTGTTTGAACAAGTGCGTAGCCCGCAAGATCTATGTCACTTATATGGCCAATAAATGACTGGGTGACAACGATTGTTCCGAAAGCAGAAACCCTTGATATGATACCAGGCAATGCAACCCTCCAAATCTTTTTAGATTCACTCCATATCCTTTGTGTTAGCTCACCTTCCTCCTCTTCATGTCGAATAAGCCTTGCCTCCATCTCATCACCCATCCTGAAATTAAGTGGGGTAATTGTAACATTTTTCTAACTAAATTTCATTCGAAATGAATTTTGTGTACAAATATATCAAAATAAACTTGGTTATAACTATAATTTTATAAGTTTTATGCAAGGTACCAAACACTACCGCCAACCATAAACAGCCACCTCAGCTACCAGCCTACCACCGCCTCTCTGCATCTCCGCCGTCTCATAAACACTATCACACCACCCTTCACCTCGATAGCACCACTGCCACTTTTATGTACTTTTAAGTTGATCATCTTCATCTTACATTTTACATACTAATATACTAGTGGTTCAAATTAACCCACCTCTTATCAAAAATATAAAACCGAACATCAAAGACGTGTGATTTTAAAACACTAATAAAGAGATTCAAAGTCCAAAGTTTTTAATATCAGGAGACAATTGTAATACCCGAATATGTATATATTTTCCAACATCACATGATCTAGTTGATATATATTAGATTTTACTAATAATCATAATCATCATCATTATAAGAATAATAATAAAAACACATAAGTTCAAGATAGTCGTTTTAAAAAAGCCAAAACTTGGAATAAAACAATAAGTGGTGAAGAATTGACACTTACTAGATGAGCCGCAAACGAAGCAGAAGCAGTGATCAAGATTAAAAAATGAATAAGTTGAAATCCTTCTAAGCTAAACCAAGGGATAGTAAAGGAGATGACGTGGGCATTGCTAGCTCGTTGGGTTTCTCATATAGATTCTTTTGGTATTTTTTTAGTTATATTTATTTATTTTTAGATATATGTAAGGGGGTGTTTGAAAAAGAAAATTGCTATGAAGCTGATCGAGGCGGTGGTATTGATTGGTGTGGGTCATGGAAAGTTAGACTTTGAGTTAAACTTTGTTTTTTTTTTTTTTTTTAAGACAGTTAGAGCATTCACATTCGGTCCATTAAATGTATGTGAGTGTGTCTACCAAATTATATAGGGTGAGTGTAAGTGGTTGTGAGTGAAGGAGAGAGAAAATATTTGGTGGAAGCACTGTTCCACCCTAAATATGAAAAGTTACTGTTCACCCCTATATATATTTTAATATTTTTGTAAGTAGTTGTGAGTGAGGATAGAGAAAATATAATGATAAAAGTAATATTATTTTAATTAGGAGAGAGAAGATTTAGGGGTAAAGTAGTGTTTTTTAGTGTAATTTGATGGATGAGATTTGGTGGATGGGATGAGAATGCTAGGTGGTATGACGGGACACTTGGGGTTGAGGATGGGGCTTGGAAAGCCACGATTTGGGGATTGAAAATGAGGATACTTGTTTCAAGCCGAAGGAAATGAATAAAAAAATGGGTTTTTGGGTGGGGGGCGAGATTCCTTTCAAGAGGGGGATGATGTGACGACCGGGAAAATTTTTCTTTTTATCGCTTCGTTCTCTTTGACTTCGGAAAATTTTCGGGACAAAAATTCTTTCAACAGGGGGATGATGTGACACCCGGCATGTTTGGGTCAACATTTTATAAACACATAAGTCCACCTTAGCGAAAAACGTTTATTAAACATACTTGACGGGGTCAGTCGAGTCGGAACACAGTCCGTATTGTCCAGGGTTCAATGATTTGGAGGATCATTGGGTTAGTCACACACACACACACACGTTACGAGTCCCGTTGTTGGTGAATTACATAAACTAAATTAGGTGTTATGCGTAGATTGATTCTTATATGGTGGATTATATGCAAATATGTGTTTAAACGATGTGTAGATGATTATCCATTCTTATATATGTTAAACATAGATTAAGATTGTATGTTCATGTGTTAGGATGCGTTAAAATGCGTTACATACGACAAACTGGAAAAACTAGAAAACACAGGTCCAGGTTCGACCCATAGCGTGGGGGCGAACCTAGGAAATGATCTTGGTTCGACCCTCAATGAAGGGGGAACCTGGAATATGAAAACAATAGAAGTTCATTCGACCCTGAGCAAGGGGTGAATGTGGGTACATTCGACCATGCGAAAGGGGCGAATGTGGACTAGTATAAATACCACACTTTGTCATTTTTCACCATTTCACAAACCCTAAACGCCTCTAAACACTCTCTAGCAACTTTAATCCCTAAGGAATGAGTTTTTGCTCTTGTTTTCCATAATCTAACCTACAAACATCTTCTAAACAAAGATCTAAGGTTGTCATTAGTTGGGATTATCATACACGTGTTGGATTTCTAGTTATCAGAGGACGCACTCTAAGGTGAGTTTCACGGCCCCACTCTTTTACTGGTTTTATATTTTCGAGGGAGAAAACATGTTGTATTCTTTAAACGTGTGTCACTATTTTTTCATAAAAGGCGTGTCAACTATGTTTTCATGAAAGGTGTGTCAACTATGTTTTGGTATTCACGAATTCATTGGGTTTTGGAGTATTCATTATGTTTTCGAGTATTCATTATGTTTTGGAGTATTCATTACATTACTATGCGATTTTTGGAAATCCTGGGGAGAACCATGAATGTGCGGGGATGCACAACGGGGGAAATGTGGATAGATCTATTTGGGCTTGACCCGCCCCACTCGTCGACCGGAGGTTAGACGGGTGCATGTTGTCTCTTACGTATTCAGTATTCAGTATTCATTCGGGCACGTATTCAGTCTTCACAGTATTCGAGTCCAGTAATGGTTTTCCAATTGCAGTAGTAACAGGTATTCATATGTTTTGCATGCATGTGGTCTGGATTGACCATGGGTATTCATTTGGGAGTCAGTATTCATTGGAGTCGGTATTCATTAAAAACATGTGAACTCACCGGCATTATTTGCTGACGTTTTTAGCATGTTTGTCTAAGGTCGCTAAGGTAGCAGCTGTCGATAGGCGCACAGAGTCTCACGGCGTCTAGGAATCATAAGCATGTTTTGTTAAACATTTTAGACTTTGAGTTTTACTTTTGAGTTGTAATAATACATTTTGCTTCCGCTGTGTTAGAACGGTTTTGAAACTCAATGGCAGTTTACGTTGTTTTCATATCATATAGTGTCGTTTATTGTGACCGTTGACTTGGATCCTGGTTTGTCCCGTGTAACACCCCAACCGATGGCGGAAACATCGGTATGTCACGTATTGATGATTGTTCAATAAATAATAAATTTCAATAATTGATTTAAATACATTACATACAATTGTTCTACAAGAATTTGTACATCAAAATGAATAACACTAGATACATATCTTCAAGCATTAACTCAAATCTTTAAGCAAGCTATAACCAGAAACATGTTAAGTTTGAAAATATTTTGGGTCAACAAAAATGTTGGTGAGAATTACATAGGTTTGTATATTAAATAAAAAAACGTTGTACAATTCGAGTGTCATGGCTAATCTAGTCCATATGTGAAAACAAACTATCAGGTAAATCGAGTGCATAATCAACCCTTGTGACTAGAATACTGTGGTCCATCCCATACGCATATGGTTCACTCGATTATGTTATGTGTTTGATAACAATCACCCACGCTACCTATGTAGGAGGTACACGTATCCGGGTGGGATTGTCAGTCCAATAGATCTATCATTGCATAAATGATGCCTTAAATTCTAATGCAAATACGCTTGTTTCGTGTCTTGGTTGTAAAGATAGTTTATCCCACTACCTAGACTCGCATTGAAAACAATACTCGTCTTAAAGTATTTATAACTTGACGAACCGATAATATTTTGGTTTGGTTTCCAGAAAATATATGGGTATGTATAATTATATGTATAATGTATGCTTTCAGATTCTTGACTTAGAAATAGTTAGAATGAAACATTTGAGGTAGTGAAAATAACGTATGTGTAACTTGACTTGAGTTTAATTCGTGTTGTAGATCGGGTATTATACACTATTTATACCTACATTTTTCTAGTATGATAAAATAGCGTTTTAGATCTTATTGTCACAATACTAATTATGAGGCGCTTTGGTTTTGGAGAAATCCTAGTTGTAAAATGTAGTTTTATTTAAACATAATTATATATTTAGACGTTTGGTATGTTTCTTTTATTCAATAAAAATTTGGGCAGAGTTTCCTCTGTTTTTGTAAGAAACCAGACAACACAAGTCGTCTATTTTTATCCCAAAAATTAATCGCCCAAGTTCTCATCATACAATATAGTTCAACTAAAGTTAATCAAGTCTTTGTATTAAAACAAGTGGTTCGAGTTATCAAAGCTATAATTATAATGAACGAGAGGGTATACGTTTGTTAAGTGATACATACATTTATATTTCGCCATTTAACTATTCTAATAACAATATGTATTATCAATAGTTAGTCGTTATTCTATTCGTCAAGCTAACCAAACAAATAAATAGTTTTTGTTACAACTCGGTTTGGTTCGTTTAGATTTTAGAATGAATATTTATATAAAATATACATGAAATGAATAAACTAAAGTCGTGGCGTGCGTGTTATACCTTCCCGATAGTTAAGCTCACGAACCAAACATCGACAGATCTGATTGCATTGACCGGGTTTGACCCATTGTTGACCAGAACGAAATCTGACTACAGTTGACCAGGTCCGGGTTTGACTGTTAACCAAGTCGACTAGGTTTGACCGAACAGCATAGTCCGAACCGAGCATTACCCTGCCACAACACTTCTCTGACCCGAAACAAAAGACCAGATCTGACCAGAAAAGAAAGACGAACAAGACTCGAGACCTGTCTGTTGCTGCTCTGTTTTCACGGCCAACCACCACCGTAAATACGATCGGTCCAAGGTTTTGTGACCATCTCCGGTCACTGAACCAGGAACAACCATAACCACCTCTAGTCACAACCCTCTGAACTCGAACAAAGACAAAAAAAAACGGGGGGGGGGGGGGGTTCCCTGCTGCTGCGCTGCCAGAAGACGACCACCACAGCCTCGAGACCGCCACAGCTCCAACCATTCACCTGACCCGAGCCTCTTGTCGACCTAAAACCATCATCACCCTGACCTAACCCTGGACTCGTTTCTGGGACCGACCAGACCATCCCTCTGCTGCGACTCCAACTACCATGCACCAAACCACTACCAAAACTCAAGAGAAAAAGAAGCTCACCCGGTCACGGTACCGTAAACCAGGCGAAAGAAACAGCCCTGACGCTGCTGCTAAGGGTGCCGCCGCACCACAGGTGACTAGAAATGGGTGGGTGTTGTTTATGGTTTCTTTTTTTATGGTTGCTAGGTGGTGGTTATTGTTGTTGTCGTGGCTGCTCTTCAAGAGAGGGACAAGAGAGAGTTTGGGAGGATTGAGAAAAGTGAGGGAGGAGATGGGTTGAATAAGGTGGTGGCTAGGGTTTGTAAGTGTTAGTTTGAGAAGCAGAAGGAGAGTTTATATAGATAGGGTTAAGTGTATAGGTTAGGTGGACACAGCGTATACGAACTTATCACCGACTCGAGTCTCGTTTAAATTACCTAACTTGTTTAACCGCTAAAACAGTTATTTTGTTGAATTTATTTATATAATCCTACTTAAAACGAGTGGTAGGACCATATATTAACTATATATATTCATCGTCGCCTTAAGATTTATAAGAATTTAATAAGTGTCAGTTATTTGGCACGTTATTATTGTAACAAGTTATCATTATTTTCGACACTATAAAAGTGCAACTAAATAAAATTGATTTAGTAATGAATTAAAATGTATTACTTGTTAACGGAATATTATTGTTAATGAATTAAAATCGTTTAATGATTAAAATATTAATATTATAATATTAGGGAAAAGCTGGGTGTTACATCACGCGCCTCGCGGTAAAACTCCGCAAGTGGAAATTTGAGGGTGTGACAGATTGGTATTAGAGCCAATGGTTATAGTGAACTAGGACTGCATTTAGAGTCTAGTCTATAGCCGAGTATCACACACGTTATATGGTCACACATAGTTACGAGTCGTGTCATTTGGTAAACATAGTAACCTTGTCGGGGTGTCGGTGTCCTCATCACACAGTATCGTATTATCTATCTTTGGACTATTTCTACACTTATTCTATCTTCTTCTTCGGGTTTGAAGATGAAGAGGCTTATCGCTTATACTTGGTAGTAGTTTACATTGGGGTGGCTTCGACACACTTTTGAGATTTTTCCGGGATTTGGATATCTCCCCTCTATGCTCTAATGTACATACTTGCCTACACACACACACTATCATGCACTAGTACTTCTCATAGTACACTCCTGGGTGACTGTTCACTTTGGGATCCTCGTGCGATAATAGTTTCTTTTAGGAATGTGGGTGTCAGGTGATTGGAAGTTCTAGCTAGGAGCACGCCTAGAGGACCATGTAGAGCGATTTGTTATTTCGGGTGCACACGAAATCATAAATCGAAATGAATGAAAATCTTGGTGGACTTCGTGTTCGAACTAATGGTCATGCTGGAACCATGTTCTGAATTCGTTTGCTCACACGTAGCTTGATCTGTTAGCGGTATTGAGTATCTTGTCTCATGTGTGGCAGAACATGTCTCGTCGCGCTGGTGGACGCCGTGGTGGTGGCGGGGGTCGCAATGGCGGTGGACGAGGTGGTGGGAACATCACCATGACTCGGGCGGAGTTGGAGAACATGTTACAGCAGTAGTTGAATGTTGCGTTGGCTGCTTTCCAGGCTGCTCAGCAGACCTTGGGAAATACTAATCAGGTGCAGTCTGGGTGCACCTACAAGAAGTTCATGGACTGTAAGCCCCATTACTTCAATGGGACTGAAGGGGCAGTAGGACTACTTCGGTAGTTGGAGAAGATCGAATCGGTGTTTGCTACGTGTAACTGTCCCGACGCTGATCGCGTCAAGTATGCTTCTGCTACTCTTGAGGGACACGCTTTGACTTGGTGGAACTCCACCACTGCGAATCTTGGTCTGGGTGAGGCCAATGCTATGCCGTGGTCCGAGTTTGTTCAGATGTTGAGGGCGGAGTATTGCCCAAGAGACGAGATTATGAAGCTGGAACAAGAGTTTTGGAATCTGAAGATGGTCAGGTCAGAGATCGAGGTGTTTACTGCTAGGCACAATGAGTTGGCTGTGATGTTCCCCGGTTTGGCTACACCGGAGTACTGGAGGATTGAGCACTACGTTGCTGGGTTGGTGTCGGAGATTGCTGGGCTTGTTGCTGCCGCAGATCACACTATTATGTTGGCCACTGTTCGGGCAGCTCACAAGCTGACCAACATGAAGGTTGCTGAGGGCGTTTTACCTCCGAGGGGTGCTGCTACGAAAGCCCCTGCGAACAAAAAGAGGAAGTGGAAGGGTGCTGGAAAGAGCGCTGGGTCGTCCCAGCCGCAGGCGAAGAAACAGGAGGTTGTGGGGGCGTCATTCGAGCAAAGGTCTGGGGGTTATACTGGGAAACTCCCAATGTGTGGTGAGTGTGGGTTTCATCATACGTGTGATTGTGAGAAGTTTCGCTGTCGTCGGTGCCAGCGTTTTGGTCATCATGCTAAGGACTGTAGGACTACTCTTCAGCTACAACCGGCACAGGCCACTACTGCTACTACCACTGCTACTGCTCCTCAGGGGAGGCAGGGATGTTATCACTATGGGGATAATGGACACTTCAAGCGGGATTGTTCTAAGCTAAAGCAAGGGACTGCAGGTGGTGCTGGGAACAACGAGGGTGGTGGTCGAGCTGCTCCAGGTCATTTTTATGTCATTGGCACTAGGGAGAACCAGGAGGATCCTGATACCGTTACTGGTGAGTATTCTTTTCTTGATTCTCGTTATACTTGGTATTCATGAATTCATTGGGTTTTGGAGTATTCATTATGTTTTCGAGTATTCATTATGTTTTGGAGTATTCATTATATTACTATGCGATCTTTGGAAGTCCCGGGGAGAACCATGAATGTGCGGGGATGCACAACGGGGGAAATGTGGATAGATCTATTTGGGCTTGACCCGCCCCACTCGTCGACTGGAGGTCAGACGGGTGCATGTTGTCTCTTAGGTATTCAGTATTCAGTATTCATTTGGGCACGTATTCAGTCTTCACAGTATTTGAGTCCAGTAATGGTTTTCCAATCGCAGTAGTAACAGGTATTCATATGTTTTGCATGCATGTGGTCTGGATTTACCATGGGTATTCATTTGGGAGTCAGTATTCATTGGAGTCGGTATTCATTAAAAACCTGTGAACTCACCGGCATTATTTGCTGACGTTTTTAGCATGTTTGTCTCAGGTCGCTAAGGTAGCAGCTGTCGATAGGCGCACGGAGTCTCACGGCGTCTAGGAATCATAAGTATGTTTTGTTAAACATTTTAGACTTTGAGTTTTACTTTTGAGTTGTAATAATACATTTTGCTTCCGATGTATTAGAACGGTTTTGAAACTCAATGGCAGTTTACGTTGTTTTCATATCATATAGTGTCGTTTATTGTGATCGTTGACTTGGATCCTGGTTTGTCACGCGCCTCGCGGTAAAACTCCGCAAGTGGAAATTTGAGGGTGTGACACGGGGCTTGTGCCCCCTTCCCCCTCACCCCTTTCCTTTACTTTTATTACCTTTATGGCCTAGTGTCACGTCAATTCCTCGATCAACATATCACACGTACCGATACTTTGAAAATTGCGAAAGAAATGCGTAGAAATTGCATCACAAATTTCCCACACCATATTTTCTTAAGAAATACGTTGAAAACTGTGTAGTAAATGTGTAGTAATTGGTTTCCGACGAGAGTTTTTCTAACATCAAGGTTTCGTTGCAAATGCGCAACGTATTTCGTCACAAATTAGTAGTAGATTTGTCAAAATTTGTGATGCTTTTTTTTTCGTAGAAAACTTATGTAACAAATGACCACTTTTCTAGTAGTGCATAAACCTCGTCCTTTTTGCCAAAGCACTCATGCCATGAGAAGCGGGGCATGATTGCACTACACACACTCGTACTAAACTCGTTTGTTAAGAAAATTTTGTCTTCATGAACACTTTTCGAACGAGATTTTTTTTTGTGCTCGTTTGTTAAGAAAACACTCGTGTTCGTTTTTTTAATTTTGTTCATGAGCGCACACGAACACAAACGAACATTAATGAACACAAACGAACACAAAGAAATGTTCACGAACGGTTTCAAACACAAACGGACATATATTAACTTTTGAATAAGATATAATTCACATACATAAAACATAAGCTATATCCACCCAAAATATAACTTAATTATCCAATCCAAATATACTTAGTAATTAACATAATATTGGTAAAAATAAGTAGTGTCTCAAAAAACTAAGTATACATCGGAGGTGATGGAAGAAGACGTTGGAGGTGCATGGCGGAGGGTGTCTAAGGTGGAGGGTGTCAACGCTGGAAGATAGAAACATATAATTAGCATGGATACTAAAAGTAAATTTATTGATCTCATATAGTCATACATTTACTTTATATATACTATTTATTTATTTATTTGGTTAAAATATATAATAATAAAAGAAAATAAAAAATTATAAAAATTATTAATCCTATTAAACTATCGGACAAAAACAAACATAAACGAACACGTTCACGAACAAAGGCGGCCTTTGTTCATGTTTGTTCGTGTAACTAAACGAACAAAATTGTTTGTACTCGTATTCGTTCATTTATTAAATGAACGAACACAAACGAACTTCTCACTAAACGGTTCATGAATTGTTCACTGAAAATTCAGTTCGTTTGCATCCCTACACACACTCGTGCTAAACTCTTATTTTCTTTCCCTCTGTCATGGTAGTGTCATCCTTCCCCGTAGGATATCATGTGAACACTTACACTCTGTTCCAAAGTTTCATTAAAGGATGGAAGAGAAATGATCTCCCTCCTCTTCCCTTCTCTCCAATTCCTTCTAAATTGGAAAGACTGAAAATCACCCTAAAAACCTCTTTGTTATCCCTCTCATTCCCTTCCTTTTCCTTCTACAAAAAACTCTGCAACACATTTTTCCCCACTTCATTCTAATCCTTTCTCTTCCATCATTTAATGAAATTCTGAAATAGAGTGTTAGAACTAAGCTTGTCAATACGCATAAGTTAAATGGTTTATTTTATTCAAGCAGGGAGATTTAGGATATATACAAGTTTTATTTTATTACTATCTATTTTTTTGGACATCAAGAGTTATTTAGTATAAATACAAATAATATGTTTAGATTTTATTTATCATGAATTTTAATTATTAAGTTTTTTTAATCTAGTCGTTAATTTCTGTAAATATATATTTTGTAAATATAATTTTCACAAGAATGAAGCTAAGACATCGAAAGTTTGGAAATTATCTAAGCTTTTGGAAAGAGTAAATTGTCAAATTCATCCCCAATTTTATACTAAAAATGCTAGATCCATCTAAAAAACTTTTTTTTTTCTCACTTAGGCCCTTCACATTAGTTATTCAGTTCCAAATCCAACCAAAATCCAAACCATGTTAATCTGAACTGTTAAATGGAGGGGCAATGGTCATTTACCTTTATTATTTTAATTTAGAATTTTTAAAGTGTTACCCTCTCGTTTTTTATTATAATAGAAAATCCACCCCACTCTGACTTCCAACACTGTCAACAACTCTGTGTTTAACAATGGCCAGAACCTGGTTTCTACCGGCGGAGACCACAACTCACCCACCTCAGTCCACTACCCAACGAAATCGAATCATCTCTCCAACCCTCAGTCGACCAAATCAACGAAGACAACCCAACTCGCCCACCTCTCAAATCCGGTCATTTGGTCCTTACCATCCACCATCAGTTTTTGCCAAATAAAAGTCGGTGGGTACCTAATTTTGCCAAAACCATAAAGCAGAAGCGGAATTTCCATTGTTGAGATTGGTTGTTTACAACAACTACACCACAGTCACCCGCCATCAAACACCCTAAAACCACCACTGTGGCACCACCTTCACCCTAAACCCACCACCACTGCACCATCGATGAGCTGCACCACTAAGACACCAAACCCCTAAACATTGGTGGTGCATTGCCGGACTTGCACACTTGCCTGAAAGATAATCGGACATCGATTGAGTTTGTTCTCTACATATGTGTTTGTGTGTGTGTGTATTTTGTTTTCTTTCTACTCAAATGAGGCACAAAGCCTTCCATTATATAATAACATGGATGTATGAAGAGTCTTTTATTTTTTTTTTGAACGGCCAACGAATCAATTCCGAGCACTCTCGGGCACCCTTTTGGCGAATCAGGTACTCAAGAGTACCCAGGCCACCAATTGCCACCAATTCCCGGGAAAACCCGACCACTCACCCGCCCGAAGGCACGACAGTGAAATAATCGGTAAAACCGGTCGGGATCAGGACTTGAACCCAAGCCAATGGCCGGGTCATCCCTCATTTCCCCTCCACCAATGTCCTCCAAATGTAGCTAGTGGGAATTGAACCCAAACCTCCCATAGGAAACTTTAGGCCCTCAACCAACTGGGCTACAAATGTTAGACAAGAGTCTTTTAATTAGAGACTTAATTTGAGACATAAAGACTCTAATTAAGTGACATAAAATCTCTAATTAAAATAACTAAACCCTTTTGTCACACCCTCAAATTTCCACTTGCGGAGTTTTACCGCGAGGCACATGACAAACCAGGATCCAAGTCAACGGTCACAATAAACAACTCTATATGAAGATACATGACGTTCAAAAAGACATAGTTTTCATAAACTTAAAATCAGTAGCGGAAGCATTTAACAAGTTACAATCCTTAGACCCAAATGTACCAAGTGTTTATTACAAAACATGAACTAAGTCTAGACGCCAATGCCGACCCGTGCGCCTAGTTCCATTTGTTGCTACCTTAGCGTCCTGAGAAAAACATGCCAAAAAGATGTCAACATATAATGCTGGTGAGTTCACAGGTTTGTTCAATATGATACCAAGTGTTACCAAAACGTTACCATGTCCATACTATATCAATGTTACCAAGTACGCTAGCTAGGCGTATGTTTTATTACTACTACGATTGGGAACCATTACTAGACACGTTTAGCAATGTTTAGCATATGTTTAAGCAGCCTGAATGTTCAGCATGATACCAATGTTCCAGTTCGAGACAATATGCACCCGCCCGGCCCTCCAAGCCGACGAGTGGGGCAGGTCACGCCCAATAGATCTATCCACATTTCCCCCGTTGTGCATCCCCACACATTCATGGTTTCCCCCGGGACTTCCAAAGATCGTATAGCAATACAAAGTTAAAAACCATAGTATGACATATGTTACCAAAATAGTTTAGCGCATGTTTTCTCCCCCAAAAGTTAAAGCAGTAAAAGTGGGGTCGTGAACTCACCTTAGATAGCATTCCTCGGTTACTAGTAAAAATGCTAAGCCCTTGATAATCCCTCTACCGGAGATCTATAAAAATGTTCACATAAGTGTTCCGACTAATAACCATAAGGTTATCTAGTCCCCGATTGTCCATATCGTAACCAAGTATGTTTTAAAGCGTGTTTAAATGTTTAACCGACACACTAGACCGACCCGACATCCCGTTGGTGACTCATTACCCTAACTAATCAAGTACACATAGATTACACACAAGGTTCAAGCATAAAACACTTAGTTTGTATCAAAAATCTCATTTCTGCATCAGAACGGTCGAACCAGTCAGGTTAAATCTCCTTCGCCCGCTTTTAAGATTCCTTCGCCCATCTTACCACGTTCGACCGTTTTGATGCCTCCTTCGACCGTTTTACCACATTCGCCCAAACATAATCCAGGTTCGACCCTGGATTCTCTCCTTCGCCCATTCGATTGGTCGAAGGAGTCCAGGTTCGCCCCTGTTGTACAAATTTTCCTAAAAACGCTTCAAACACATTCGAAACACCTCGAAACATCATCAAACACAGCAGTCAGGTATGGATAACTTATCCCTACAAAACCCCACCAATTTCACCAAAAAATACGTCTATTTCAGCCCTTTCCCAAAATGGTAAGAATTATGAAAACGTCACAATCATGCATGGATTCTTTACCCAATTTGGCAACTTTTGAAATCAATCCATATTTAACTTAAAATGCTCAGTTTGTCGAGTGTTCGATTTTCCTTATTAGTTCTATTGATCATAAATATTATGCATCAAGTCTAGATTCGTTAAAACCCCAAAATACCCATAACATCACCATCTATCCAATTCTAACCCTAAACAACAATAACCCAGCATAAATAACAATCCTATATCATGTTTCTATCATAGATACAGCAGCAAATCCTTGAACAACACATAACACCACATAATACACAATTAACATATGTTCATTATCATGAAAACCTATGTTAAATGATAAGGTTTTGATTTAGAAAGATGTTTAAAAGGTTTTTAATCATGACAACACCCTTAGAATAGATCCGGACATTCAGGGTTAGATAAAAACGAATTAAAATGCTTTAAAAAGGACTTAGGATCAAGAACACACCTTGGATTCTTGTTTAGATGTTGTAGATAGGTTAGATTATGAAAAAGAAGAACAAAAACTCCTTCCTTAGTGATTAAAATCGTTTGAGAGTGTTTTGAGACGGTTAGGGTTTGTGAAATGGTGAAAAATGACAAAGTTTGGTATTTATACTAATCCTCCTTCGCCCCCTGTCAGTGGTCGAAGGTAGCCTCCTTCGACCCTTCCACAGGGTCGAATGAGCCCTGTCCTGGTCGAAGGGAATTCTTTCAATTCCACCTCCCAGGTTCGCCCATTTACAAGGGTCGAACCAAAACAAAATTCCTCCTTCGACCACTCGAAGTGGTCGAACCAGAACCCATGTTTATCTAGTTTTCCAGTTTGTCGTGTTTAACGCATATTAACACACCTTAACATATGAGCATGCAACCTTAATTTATGTTTAACATATTTAAGCATGGATAATCATCTACACATCATTTAAACACATCTATGTACATAATCCACCACACGAATCATAATCCACACATGCACTTAATTAGTTTATGTAACGTCACCAACAACGGAACCCGGTACTAGTGTATTCCCAAAACGACTCCCAATGATCCTCCAGATCATTGAACCCTGGACAATCCTAACTTGACCCGACTCAACTAACTTGGTTAAGTCCGTTTATAAACGTTTCCCGCTAAGGTAGACTTAGGTGTTACTAAAATGTTTAAGCCAAATATGCCGGGTGTCACATCATCCCATGTTGAAAGAATTTTCGTCCCGAAAATTTCACAAAGCCCCAAAATAAAAGAAACGAAAAGAACGAAATGAAAAGGAAATTTACCGGATGTCACATCATCCCCACGTTGAAAGGAATCTCGCCCCGAGATTCATTCCGCCTCAGCAGTAACATGCCTCGATTCGAACGCGCGTTTCGGAAAAAGATGAGGATGTTTAGCTTTCATCTGATCCTCCCGTTCCCACGTGAACTCCGGTCCACGATTCGAGTTCCAGCGGACTTTGACGATGCGGATTTTACTCCGACGAAGGCTACGAATCTTGTAGTCGAGAATCTCAACAGGTTCCTCCACAATGCGAAGACGATCATCAACCTTGATCTCTTCCAGTGGTACAATGAGAGATTCATTAGCCAAACACTTCTTCAAGTTAGACACATGGAAGACGTTGTGCACCGGTCCAATCCGATCCAGGATTGCGAATGGTCCGACATATCGAGGGTTAAGCTTGCCACGCTTTCCAAAGCGTATGACGCCCTTCCATGGTGAAACTTTCAGAAGTACCCTGTCCCCAACCTGGAACTCCAAAGGTTTTCGACGGCGATCGGCATAACTCTTCTGACGATCCCGTGCAGCAGCCAAACGGTGATGAATCTGTACGATTTTCTCCGAAGTTTCGTACACAAGTTCCGGACCAGTGAGCTGGCTCTCGCCCACCTCGGCCCAACAAAGTAGTGATCGACATTTCCGTCCGTATAGAGCCTCGAACGGAGTTGCCTTGATACTAGAGTGGTAGCTGTTGTTGTAGGAGAACTCCACTAACGGTAGGTGGATCTCCCAACTTTTGCAAAAATCGATAACGCATGCCCGAAGCATGTCTTCCAAGGTTTGAATTGTCCGCTCACTCTGTCCATCAGTTTGCGGATGATAAGCCGTACTCATATCCAACTGAGTACCCAAAGCCTTGTGCTGAGCCTTCCAGAACGCGAAGCAAAACGAGAATCACGATCAGAAATAATAGAGACAGGCACCCCGTGCCGAGCAACCACCTCCTTAAGGTAAAGTCGAGCCAACTGCTCGAGTCCATCGGTTTCCTTAATAGGTATGAAACGTGCCGATTTTGTCAACCGGTCAACAATCACCCAGATCATATCGTAACCACTAGGTGACCTTGGTAGCTTGGTGACAAAATCCATCGTGATTCGCTCCCACTTCCATTCTGGAACCTCTGGTTGTTGCAGGAGACCAGACGGCCTCTGATACTCCACCTTGACTTTAGCACAAGTCAAGCATTTGCTGACATAAGAAGCTATATCAGCTTTCATGTTCGGCCACCAATAAAGTATCTTCAAATCCTGATACATCTTATCGGAGCCAGGGTGAATAGAATACCGGGATTTGTGAGCTTCATCCAAGACAAGCTCACGCAATCCCCCGAACAATGGGACCCAAACACGTCCCGCAAAATAGTGTGAACCATCGGTCCTGAGTTCAAGATGCTTGTCAGCACTGTGCATAGTCTCAGCCTTAAGGTTTTCCCCCTTCAAGGCTTCCAACTGTGCAGAACGGATTCGGTCAGGCAATGACGAATGAATGGTTAGCTGTAAGGCTCGAAAACGGCGAGGATTCGCAGACTCCTTCCTTCTCAAGGTGTCCGCCACAACGTTCGCCTTGCCAGGATGGTATTTGATAGCACAGTCATAATCGTTCAAAAGTTCAACCCAGCGACGCTGCCGCGTTGCATCAACACACAACCGAGACCATGAATAGAAGCGTCACAGTACACAACGAAGTCATCCGTACCCTCAGGTAAGGATAAAATAGGTGCAGAACAAAGTTTTAGCTTCAACATTTGAAATGCTGATTCTTGTGGTTCATCCCAGTCGAACTTTCGGTCCTTCTGGGTAAGAGTAGTGAGGGGTTGAGCGATCTTCGAAAATCCCTCAATGAAACGACGATAGTAACCCGCAAGACCTAGGAATTGCCGCACCTCAGATGGCATCTTTGGTGCTTCCCAGTCCTTAATAGCTTCGATCTTAGCTGGATCAACATGAATTCCCAGTTCATTAACCACATGTCCTAGGAATTGAACTTCACGTAACCAAAAATCACACTTCGAGAACTTAGCATATAACTGCTCCTGTCTCAAAAGTTCCAAGACCAACCGTAGGTGTTCTTCATGATCCGCCTTGTTCTTGGAATAAATCAGAATATCGTCAATAAACACGATGACGAACTTATCAAGGTAAGGTTTGCAAACACGGTTCATTAAATCCATGAACACCGCCGGTGCGTTAGTGAGACCAAATGGCCATAACGAGTGCGAAAAGCAGTCTTCTGAATGTCAGCTTCCCTGACGCGCAACTGGTGGTAACCGAACCGCAAATCAATCTTCGAATAGTAGCTGGAGCCCTGGAGCTGGTCAAAGAGATCATCAATGCGAGGAAGAGGATAACGATTCTTGATGGTCACTTTGTTCAGCTCACGATAATTAATACACATGCGAAGACTTCCGTCCTTCTTCTTCACAAACAGAATAGGAGCTCCCCACGGGGAAGAACTCGGTCGGATGAAACCCTTTTCCAAGAGTTCCTGCAACTGGCTGGACAACTCTTGCATCTCGGGAGGTGCAAGACGATACGGTGCTCGAGCAATAGGAGCTGCACCCGGAGTAAGATCGATACCAAACTCAACCTGACGATGGGGAGGAAGACCAGGCAAGTTTTCAGGAAACACATCAGGAAAATCACGAACCACCGGAATATCCTCGATCTTCTTCCCATCGTCAGTAGAAACGTTAACAAGTGCCAGAATGGCTGAACAACCCTTCCGAAGGTACTTACGGGCTTTCATGCTAGAAATGATACTCAGCGGAGCACCGCTTTTCTCGCCATGAACTGAAAGAGTCTCTCCATCAGGAGAGGGATCCAAATAATCTTATCGAAACAAATGATCTCCGCACGATACAACGATAACCAATCCATGCCGACAACAACATCAAAACTACCCAGGGGTACCGGCATAAGGTCAATGGGGAAAGACAAACCCGACAGTTCCAAGCGACATTCCCTAAGGGTGTGTGTCGCTTCGATTTTCTTACCATCAGCCAATTCTATTAAGTACTTAGCCTCTAAAGGTGTGGGTACTATATCTAGCAATCGACTAATGTCCATAGATACGAAACTCTTATCGGCACTAGAATCAAACAAGACAGAAACATAGCGATCATTAAGAAGGAACGTACCGGTAACTGTGTCTGGATCCTGCCTAGCCTCTGCAGATCCAATGACGAAAGCACGTGCAGTCCTGCCTCCGTCGCCGTTGTTCCTATTACCGTTTCCGCCCCTCCCATTATCGCCCTGCTTCAGTTTAGGACATTCACGCTTGAAGTGTCCTGTATCACCACAGTTATAGCACCCTTGCTTCCCCGGAGTCCCCTGAGCAGCAGGAGTAGGAGCAGTAGCAGGAGTCTGAGTTGGGGTGAGTGCCACCCTACAATCCTTAGCATGATGCCCCAACTGATGGCACCGATGACAACGAGCCCGATCACAATTCCCAGAGTGGTGAAAACCACACTTGTTGCACTTGGGATGCTTCCCAACATACCCGCTCGACTTCTGCCCAGAAGAAGACCCAGATGAATCAAACTTCTTTGCCGGCTGAGATGGCGCTGGTACAACACTCTTCCCCATACCATCCCACTTCCTCTTGCTCCCTTCAGTAACCTTCACAGCAGCACCCTTAGGAGGCAAAACACCTTCTGCCACCTTCAGGTTAGTCATCCGATGAGCTGATCGGACAACTTCAGCAATGGTGGGAAGATTCCCAGCAGCCACCAATCCAGCAATCTCCGGCACTAGCCCAGACACAAAGTGCTCAATCCTCCTATACTCAGGTGTGTGCAAATCAGGGCACAACACCGCCAGTTCATTCCTCCTCACAGTGTACTCTTCAATCTCTAACCCAACCATCTTGTAGCTCCAGACCTCATGTTCCAACTTCTGCACCTCCTCCCTCGGACAGTACTCACCTCTCAACAGTTGCACAAACTCCGCCCAAGGCATAGCAATAGCCTCCCCCAATCCCATGTTCTGAGTAGTAGCATTCCACCACGACAGTGCAGGCCCCTAAAATGTCGCGGTAGCATACTTCACCCGGTCCCCAGCAGGACAGTTACACATGACGAACACAGACTCAACCTTCTCCAGCCATCGGAGTAGTCCCACCGCTCCCTCAGTTCCAGCGAAGTTATGGGGCTGACAGTCCCGAAACTTCTTATAAGAGCACTGAGGTGGGGGTGGATTGGCACCAACACCTGAAACACGATACACGAGTAAAACACAAACGAAAGGACATGAAACCCAAGAATGAGGCAAGGTCGACAGAAATCAACTCACCACCCATGACATTAATCCCAGCCTGGAAATTAGCCATAGCCATGTTTACTTGATGCTGTAGCAAGTTGTTCAGCTCAGCTTGGGTCATGTTGATGTTTCCACGACCACCGCCTCCAGCTCGACCACCGCCGCTAGCACGGCCACCGCCGCCACCACGACGTCCACCACCGCGAGCACCAGACATGATCTAACAAATCAAGAAATCGAGGGATTCAGATTCACTTCTAGTGTCAACCACTAGAAATTTACAAGAGTTAACTTAGGGACAAATCCAAGACTATACATCCGAACTTGAAGTCCATCGGGATTTTCATGCATTTCAGTTTATTATTTCGTGTGCACCCGAAATGATAAACTGCTCTACATGGTCCTCCAGATGTACCCCTAATTCCGGACTCCGGTCACCGAATATCGTCGCCTAGTAACGTGTTACGATAGGTGCAAGTGTAAGAAGGCATGTGTGTGCTAGAACCAACAAATCAACCCCTCCTTCTCCAATCCAGAAGAAGAAGACATGAGTAGGTAAGGACCCAAATAAAAGCGGATGATGTAACAGAGAAGTATGATGATGATGTAAGGACACCCCGACAACGTTAGTACGTATCCCACTAATAGACTCAAAGTATGTGACCGTCTAGTGTGTGCGACTCGGCTATAGACCAGACTCTACATGCAGTCCTAGTTCACTATAACCATTGGCTCTGATACCAATCTGTCACACCCTCAAATTTCCACTTGCGGAGTTTTACCGCGAGGCACATGACAAACCAGGATCCAAGTCAACGGTCACAATAAACAAATCTATATGAAGATACATGACGTTCAAAAAGACATAGTTTTCATAAACTTAAAATCGGTAGCGGAAGCATTTAACAAGTTACAATCCATAGACCCAAATGTACCAAGTGTTTATTACAAAACATGAACTAAGTCTAAACGCCAATGCAGACCCGTGCGCCTAGTTCCATTTGTTGCTACCTTAGCGTCCTGAGAAAAACATGCCAAAAAGAAGTCAACATATAATGCTGGTGAGTTCACAGGTTTGTTCAATATGATACCAAGTGTTACCAAAACGTTACCATGTCCATACTATATCAATGTTACCAAGTACGCTAGCTAGGCGTATGTTTTATTACTACTACGATTGGGAACCATTAATAGACACGTATAGCAATGTTTAGCATATGTTTAAGCAGCCTGAATGTTCAGCATGATACCAATGTTCCAGTTCGAGACAATATGCACCCGCCCGGCCCTCCAAGCCGACGAGTGGGGCAGGTCACGCCCAATAGATCTATCCACATTTCCCCCGTTGTGCATCCCCACACATTCATGGTTTCCCCCGGGACTTCCAAAGATCGTATAGCAATACAAAGTTAAAAACCATAGTATGACATATGTTACCAAAATAGTTTAGCGCATGTTTTCTCCCCCAAAAGTTAAAGCAGTAAAAGTGGGGCCGTGAACTCACCTTAGATAGCATTCCTTGGTTACTAGTAAAAATGCTATGCCCTTGATAATCTCTCTACCGGAGATCTATCAAAATGTTCACATAAGTGTTCCGACTAATAACCATAAGGTTATCTAGTCCCCGATTGTCCAGATCGTAACCAAGTATGTTTTAAAGCGTGTTTAAATGTTTAACCGACACACTAGACCGACCCGACATCCCGTTAGTGACTCATTACCCTAACTAATCAAGTACACATAGATTACACACAAGGTTCAAGCATAAAACACTTAGTTTGTATCAAAAATCTCATTTCTGCATCAGAACGGTCGAACCAGTCAGGTTAAATCTCCTTCGCCCGTTTTTAAGTTTCCTTCGCCCATCTTACCATCTTCAACCGTTTTGATGCCTCCTTCGACCGTTTTACCACGTTCGCCCAAACATAATCCAGGTTCGACCCTGGATTCTCTCCTTCGCCCATTCGATTGGTCGAAGGAGTCCAGGTTCGCCCCTGTTGTACAAATTTTCCTAAAAACGCTTCAAACACATTCGAAACACCTCAAAACATCATCAAACACAGCAGTCAAGTATGGCTAACTTATCCCTACAAAACCCCACCAATTTCACCAAAAAATACGTCCATTTCAGCCCTTTCCCAAAATGTTAAGAATTATGAAAACGTCACAATCATGCATGGATTCTTTACCCAATTTGGAAACTTTTGAAATCAACCCATATATAACTTAAAATGCTCAGTTTGTCGAGTGTTCGATTTTCCTTATTAGTTCTATTGATCATAAATATCATGCATCAAGTTTAGATTCGTTAAAACCCCCAAAATACCCATAACATCACCATCTATCCAATTCTAACCCTAAACAACAATAACCCAGCATAAATAAGAATCCTATATCATGTTTCTATCATAGATACAGCAGCAAATCATTGAACAACACATAACACCACATAATACACAATTAACATATGTTCATTATCATGAAAACCTATGTTAAATGATAAGGTTTTGATTTAGAAAGATGTTTAAAAGGTTTTTTAATCATGACAACACCCTTAGAACAGATCCGGACATTCAGGGTTAGATGAAAACGAATTAAAATGGTTTAAAAAGGATTTAGGATCAAGAACACACCTTGGATTCTTGTTTAGATGTTGTAGATAGGTTAGATTATGAAAAAGAAGAGCAAAAATTCCTTCCTTAGTGATTAAAATCGTTTGAGAGTGTTTTGAGACGGTTAGGGTTTGTGAAATGGTGAAAAATGACAAAGTTTGGTATTTATACTAATCCTCCTTCGCCCCCTGTCAGTGGTCGAAGGTAGCCTCCTTCGACCCTTCCATAGGGTCGAATGAGCCCTGTCCTGGTCGAAGGGAATTCTATCAATTCCACCTCCTAGGTTCGCCCATTTACAAGGGTCGAACCAAAACAAAATTCCTCCTTCGACCACTCGAAGTGGTCGAACCAGAACCCATGTTTATCTAGTTTTCCAGTTTGTCGTGTTTAACGCATTCTAACACACCTTAACATATGAGCATGCAACCTTAGTTTATGTTTAACATATTTAAGCATGGATAATCATCTACACATCATTTAAACACATCTATGTACATAATCCACCACACGACTCATTATCTACACATGTACTTAATTAGTTTATGTAACGTCACCAACAACGGAACCCGATACTAGTGTATTCCCAAAACGACTCCCAATGATCCTCCAGATCATTGAACCCTGGACAATCCTAACTTGACCCGACTCAACTAACTTGGTTAAGTCCGTTTATAAACGTTTCCCGCTAAGGTAGACTTAGGTGTTACTAAAATGTTAAGCCAAATATGTCGGGTGTCACACCTTTAATCAAAGACATAAAACCTCTACTCAATTGATTCGTTGGCCGTTAATAAAAAAAGAGTTTAGTCTTTAATTCACCACATTATGAGTCTTCTTAATAATTATAATTTTTTAAATTATAATTTCAATACAATCCATTCACCATTTTAACAATCCCCACATGAATGGGAGTTATTCTCATAAACAATCTCATTCTGATTAAATTTCAACTGTTAAGTTTTGCATACGATAGGTAGATGTGACCCTTTGAACCTTCACTCATGTAACGCACTTAGTCCACTGGCTCTGAGTAGTTGATTTGATTGAACTAAGGGTACCCTTGATGACTTAAATTTTGTGGTCTTGCCAACTGATATGTCCCTGGATCTCCTTCATCCCCGTCTAAATCCCATCATCATACTCGTAATTGCTTTGATTAATTCTTTGACTGAAGCTAAATGATGGTGGTTGAAACGATGGATATTGAGTTGCAGAAGTTTGTGGGAATTGTGTATCATTTTGGTTCAAGGTGTTATCATCAGAAATCACTCTCACATAAGGGGAAGAGTGACTGGTCACTGTTTTTGGGTGAAAGTTGGGTCTTGTGCCGGAGATTGGCCTTGTTGTGGGTTAAACGTCTCGAAATTCGGGAGAGATGTTATTGGAGAATTGTGAGGTGTGCTTGGTTGTGGTAATGATGATGTTTGTGAAAGTGGTAGTGGGAGGTTATCAAATTTCAGGAATGGTGGAATTTGTGATGATTGCGTATTGGATTGCGATAGAGGTTCAGAAGTGGCGAATGTATTGGGTGATGGATGGTTTTGAGTGGGTGAAAACTGTTGTTCGGGCATTGGTTCAGTGGTTAAGTCAATGTTCTCCATAGATCTAAAGTGCGAAACTGGCGAGTGTAAGACTTTTTTCTCACTATGAAGTACTCGGTTCTACTGAGCTGTTTTCTCAACCTCTGGATTGAATACTAGTGAAGATGACTTCCCTGAGTGTCTTGTATGATGCATGCAACTGAAGAGTTACCTGCACAAAACCAACAAAAAAACCGAGTGTAATACTGAACAATAAACTAAACAAATAGAAAATATATATTTTTGGATTTTTTTTTTGTTTTTATTAACTATGAAAAATGAACACTTTGCGCACGACTCCCCGACAACAAATCCAAAATTTGAACAGTGTAGAAGGACCGGTCAAAAATAAAAGTTTTTGAAAAGACCAACTACTTTACTAGTTAGGGTAAGTCGGGTGTCGAACCAGGAAGAGTATTGTGGAAAGTGCACGTTTGAACAATTAAATTAAACTAGACATAAATGTAAACTTTATCGGTTTGTTTGTTGATTAAGTGCAATTAATAAAAACAACGTGAAAGAAAGTTGAGTTGTAAACAATTAGAGAAATGGTGACCTCTTCAGGATCCCGGCTAATCACTTTAGACAATTTTTTATATATTTTGCCAATTGATATCACATAGACATGATATGTGGTTAATATGATTGATAAAGAAGGTTGATTAATGACTTTGCTGACAACCGATAACTAGACCGCGACTGTTGACTCGGTTGATTATCACCTAACAATATCTTAATGACTCGTAATATTGAAAGACACAACTTGCATGTATTCAATGACCCTCGATAAGAAACCGTGTTGGTTGATGAAAACAAAAACAAGAATATCATTCAATAAACGTTCAACATCAATATTAACATAATCCACAATTGAAACCGATAGTTAGACATTCAAATCCCTATTCAATTGTTCGACAAACACAAAACCTTGTAAATATAACTAACCATTCACCCGGAGAGGTTCACGGGTGATTTAGCAACTCATCTTGATGCAAAATACGCTTATGAATCGATTATCACTTGAAAGCATGTTGATTCAGTTGAAGGATATGATTACATGATGAAGTTATGTGATTTCCCTACTTAAAATCATCCAAAAGAACTACTATTTTCGACTTATGACGGCATCCCCCGAATTAGGTTAATGTTTAGGCTTATATAATCTTCAAAAACCAACTTTCCATTTTTTCCTCTTGTTCGCCGTAGCTTACGGCTGGATCCTCAGGCCTTGCGGCCAGAAGGTTCTGACCTTCACTCGATGATTGTTGCCTTCCTTCCTCGCCGTCCCTTACGGCTAACTCCAGGACCCTTATGACGGTCATTCACCGGCCTATAAGCTTTGTTATTTGTTGTTGCTCAATGTACCTCGCCGTACCTTACGGCTCAAGGAGAAAGTGTTACGGCCAGAGAGCTCTGCACAATCCTTCATAATATTTGAACTCACTGTTGCTCATGCCTTTTGATGTTGCTACCCCAATGCTTCCTTTAAAAATGCATTCAGTGCATTTTGACTTTTCATTACATTCTTTTATTTCTTTGTTTGTTGTTTGTTGTTTGTTGTTGTTGTTGTTGTTGTTGTGGTTGTGGTTGTGGTTGTGGTTGTTGTGGTGGTTGTGGTTGTTGTTGTTGTTGTTGTTGCTGTTGTTGCTGCTGCTGCTGCTGCTGTTGCTGTTGTTGTTATACTAGCCTCCGACTCGGGTGTTTCTAGCTTATCCAAAGTTCCTCTTCAACGCTCCAGCATCCATGAACACCTATCACTTTCCATGCTCGCTTTCAAGTGTACGCAACTTGATCATTTTGCTTCGGTTCACACACGTTACACGATTCCATCTTAAGTCCATCCATTTTAGCCGCTTCACCTACGATTACACAATGTAGCATAGTTATCTTATTCATAACAATCTACTCATCCAATTCACATTAAAACAACACAATTACGCACATTAAGATTCATGTTTAACCCCGTTCATCAGGCAGTAAGTGTGTGCATCGTGAAGTGGTGGTGATGTGAGGTGTAGTGGCATGTTGTTATGGTGGGTTCAGTCTTGCCGGATTTCGGTCCAAAAACATATATATATATATATATATATATATATATATAGAGAGAGAGAGAGAGAGAGAGCCAAGAGGTATGAAGGTTGTTTGGTGGTGTGAGTATTGGGTTTTAAGCTCAATTGTTTCCTATCGGTTACACAATATTCAATTGTAATAATTGTGTTGAGAGAATTATAATAATTGTCATATCCGTTTCATCCGGTTAAGATATGCAGGAGGATAGAAGACTTTTGAATTGTCTCACGTGTTGGTAGTTTGTTTGTAAAGGCTTATTATGCTACATAGGATGCGAAACAGATAAAAGAAATTATCTATGTTTTACTTGAAATATTTTACATAGAAACGCCATGTACAAATGTTATCTCCAACCATAAAGAAAGCCTTTAAATTTCATAGCACCTATGTTTCTTATCTTTTGACAATGAAAAATGATTTCATTTGATATGATGATGCTCTATAACTTAATCTAGTTCAGGCAAATTGTCATGGGCAGTAGTTAAAAATATCAAAAATTGTATATATTCAAATTAGTATCGTTGATCAAGTGAATTTACTATTAATCAATAAACTAAACATTTAATTTTTGGAATAATTGTGTCTTACCAATTTAGTGAAATTACAATTTTCTCCATGTAAATGAATATGAAATGACTAATGTGTCTATCCAGAACCCATTATATAGTAGTATAGGTATAGATATGTAGGGTTTCCTAGGGTTTTTTTTTTTTGAAGAATCCATAAAACATATAAACAAGCTTTGACTAATTAGAAATTTGGTCAGAACTTTCATCTAATTTCAAGTAAAATCTGCAGTGACATTCAGAAGGTTTCTTAGCCGAGCATAATTAATTAATGCCACTTATACAAAATATCAAAGAATTATATAAAATTCTAAATCAATTTATCTAGTTTAATTACCTCATCGTCCCATTTTGTTCTCAAAGTCATATATGCAAGGGCGATAGTTTGCGCCACAACACCACCTATCATTCCGATCCATATACCCTATCATGTAAAGGGAGTTTATTATCATAGAGTGGCCCATAAAACTAAGATCAAGAGTTTGGTTTCAAAAGATAAAGTGTTACATATGATGTACCTTAACTTGAAGAGATGTTTTATATCCGAGCAAAGCTCCTAATGGAATACCGATTAAGTAATAGCAAACAAGGTTAACGATTGCTACAGTTCCTTGCATGCTTGCTCCAATTGCTACCCCTGGCCGGTGAAAAAATGTATTCCTTTACTCATTAAAGGGTAAACTTTCTAAAAATGCTAAGTATGTGGGAATAGATCGACAAATAAGAGTTACCTGACAGTATGGGATAAATGCTATTCAATAGAACCGAAAAAGAGAGAAGTAAAGAAAGATTTGATACGGTATCTGCAACTCTTTCATCATCCGTGAACAAGTATGCCAATTTTTTGCCAAACAACAAACAAAGAACAAAGAAGAACACCCCAATTGCCATGGAAGTCCCGAACAAGACTTGTATGGAAAACCTTACTGCTCTTGCATTTCCTCTTCCTAATTCATTCGCCACCCGAACGCTTTATTCATGTAAGTTCAAGTTACAACCATAGTCACATGGGGAAGAAAATATATGAAAGGACAATATATAACATAGTGTTGGCAAAACAATGGATCAAAAGATCCACAAATGTAACTATTGGTAAATTTTCAAGGAACCGATTGCTCACCATGTAGCACCTAAGAAACCAAGGCTTATCCTAAACTCCCACGCGTTAAGGTTTAGGCTGGAAAATAGTCGCAAAAATGCGTTTTATCTCCCGAAACTAATCAAAACATGATAAATAGCAACACAAGTTGATACCAAATGGAGAAGGCGGATATTGCAACTTGGGCGTTTTCCACGTATCCAGTAAGTAAGACTAGAACAGCATTGTACCATACCTCCAAACTACATATTAATAGCAAAAGCTAAACCACACTTTGACAATCAAAATAAAATAATGATCATGTTTACAGTCATAGATTGTTCTTTTATATCCATCCTGCTACAATTCGTGTTTCATATTTTGTATTGTTGTTTATATGAAAGCCTATCTAATATGTTTGAAACATTAGAAAGAATTATATGGCAAAAACATTAAATCTGTATATTGGACATTATTACAAGCTTATAGTTTACCTTTTTATAGAGTAATAGGTAATAGAGTGAATTGGATCAAAGGTGTTATTCTTATTATTCACAAAAGATTATATAGTGGCTACAACATTAATAAAATGGCTTGATTCTAGGAGGACTATTGACTAAGAATATTGACTATGACTAAATAATTACAAAGGCATATAGATAGGTCTTTGACTGTTGACTATGACTATTGACTATTGATTTGTGTTAATACGCCCCCACAAGATGGAGGATGCATTGGATACGCCAAACTTGGAGCGAAAGGAAAGAAACGGTGATCGTGGAAGTGGTTTGATGAGGACATCGGCTAGTTGATCCTTTGAGCTAATGTGAAAGACCTTTAAGTGACCGGCATTGACTTGTTCACGAACAAAGTGGTAATCGAGGGCAACATGTTTCATGCCGGAATGGTACACCGGGTTAGCACAAAGGTAGGTGGCGCCGGTGTTGTCACAGAAAAGAGATGGTGTACGTGTCGTGTGAAGACCGAGTTCTTGGAGAAGATTTCTAAACCATGGTATTCAGCTGCGGCGTTTGCTAGTGCTTTGTATTCTGCTTCAGTGGATGAGCGTGAGACCATTTTTTGTCTTGTTGAACGCCAGGAGATGATGTTGGGTCCAAGATATGATATATAACCTACAGTAGATCTTCCTCTATCATGTATGCCTCCCCAATCAGAATCTGAGAAAGCATGTAAATCAAGTGAGGACCATTTATTTAACAATAACCCATGCTACAATGTTCCTTTCAAATAATGGAGAACCCGTTTGAGAGCTTGCCAGTGTGACTGTTTTAGGTGGTGCATAAATTGGGAGAGTTTGTTGACAATGAATAGGGGTGTACAAAAAGCCCGCGGCTCGAGGCTCGCTCGAAAAAAGCTCAAAAAAAGCTCGTTTGAAAAGCTCGTTTGAAAGGCTCGTTTTGTTTTCGAGCCGAGCCGGCTCGTTTTGTAATTGAGCCGACCTCGAGCCAGGGGTGTTCAGCTCGTGGCTTGGCTTGATGGCTCTACATATGGCTCGGCTCAGGCTCGTGTATGTGTAATTAATATATAGATGAAAGTAATATATTTTGGCTCCAAACCCAATTCTAAAATTCAAAATTTGAAAGTCCCACCCATACTACCTATCTACCTCACCTTTTAATAATCCAATAAACCCTAACTTAGAAAAATAAAAAATATATATGTATATGTGTAATTTTATTTATTTATTTTTTGTTTTCTATTTTATAAATCTTTGAAAAAAAATTTAACGTCCTGGCTCGAGCCAGCTCGAGCTCGGCTCGAACATTTACGAGCCGAGCTCGAGCTCGACTTTTCAGCTCGACCAAAAAAACGAGCCGAGCCGAGCTGACTCGTTTTGTAATCGAGCTCGAGCTCAGCCTGGCTCGGCTCGGCTCTTCTCAGCTCGGCTAGTATACAGCCCTGACAGTGAAAGAGATATCAGGACGGGTGAAGGCAAGGTATTGAAGTGTGCCAACAAGTTTGCGATAAGGATTTGGGTCAACGGGTGGAGAGGCATCCGAGGGGATAAGCGGATCAGAGACGCTTAGGGGGTGAGGATCTCTTTGACACCATCCATTTTGAAAGTGGTTAAGATGTCCTGAATGTGACGGTGCTGGGAGAGGAATAGACCATGAGGAGTTGGAACTACTTTGATTCCTAGGAAGTGATGTAGAGGGCCTAAGTCTTTGATCGATTTTTTTTTTTTTTTTTTTTTTTTTTTTTTTTGCTTAGGGCTAGAACAAAGATGTCCATGAATGGATTATTGTTTCCAGTGAGGACAATGTCATCAACGTAGACAAGTAGATATCAAGTGTTTCCATTTGTGTTGTAGACAGAAAGAGACACATCAGAGAGACATTTTTTAAACTGAAGCTAATGAGGAAGACGGTTAATTCATTGTACCAATCCCGCGGGGCTTGTTTAAGGCCGTAGAGAGATTTCTTGAGTTTGCAAATGTGATTAGGAAAGGTCGAATTTGCAAAACCGGGTGGTTGAATCATGTACACATCCTCATGTAAGGTTACATGAAGAAATGCATTATTGACGTCTAGTTGGCGTAACGACCACCCTCGAGAGAGTGCGATGGAAAGAACAGTACGAATGGTGATAGGTTTTGTGACCGAACTAAAGGTATCAAAATAGTCCTTACCGTACTATTGATGAAACCATTTTGCGACTAGGCGCGCTTTAAATTTATCAATAGTTCCATCGGGTTTTTGTTTGGTTCGGAATACCCATTTGCATCCGATTGGATTTTGTGTAGTATGAGGGACAAGCTCCCACGTATGGTTTTGAAGAAGAGCGTTGTATTCAAGACCATTGCTTATCGCCATTGTGGATCTTTCATCGCTTGGATATGAGTAGAGGGCTCAATGGATGTAGGAAGTGGGTGAAGTATGGTGGAGTTGATGAAGTTGGAATTGTAATATTTTGGGTTATGATTGTGACACCGTTGTGGGCAAGTAAAGGTGGTAGGAGAAGGGTTAGTTGAAGGAGTTTGAGATAAGGAGGTGGTAGAGTCATTTGAAGGCTGTGTAGGTGAATTAGGTTGTGTAAGAGTGGGGGGTTGTGTAGGAGATGAGGACTGTGTATAGACAGTGGAGGACTGTGTAGAGGACAAGAGTTGTGTAGGGTTAGGGGAATGTTGTGTAGGTGTAGTAGAAGGCTGTGTAGGGTCAGAGGAGTGTTGTGTAGTATCAGGCAACTGCTATGTAGGTGCAATAGAAGGTTGTGTAGGGTCAGGAGAGGGGTGTGTAGGAGGTATGGGTTGGTTTGTGTAGGGTTTGAAGGCTTTGGAGGATTTGTTATGTTGTGAAGAAATGATTCATAGGTAACAGTGGGAGAGGCGGAGTTATTGGTATGGGATGGGAAGATGTGTGGTATGAATTCAACATGGCAAAAGTGATATAGCTTGTTGGTGGCTGGATCAAAGCATTTGTATGTTGATCTAGAAGAGGAGTATCCAAGAAAGATACATGATGCGGAGCGAGATTGTAACTCGGAGGTGTTGTATGGGCGGAGACAAGGATAGCAAAGACATCCAAACAGTTTTAGTTTGGAGTAGGTGGGAGCAACATTGAATAATATGTCATAAGATGGTTTGTTGTTCAGGATGGTGGTGGGCAGACGCTTGATGAGATAAGTGGCGGCTTGAAAGGCCTGTGACCAAAATAGTGATGGGAGTTGAGCATAGATGAGGAGGGCAAGGCCCGTTTCAACAACGTGTCGATGACGACGTTCGGCCACCCCGTTTTGTTCGGGTGTATGATTGGGTGTGGTGTAGTGAGAAATTCTATGAGTTATGAGAAATGGTTTAAGACCAATGTATTCACCACCATTGTCGGTAAATAAAGAGATAAGAGGTGTTTGAAAAAAATTTCCACTAGTGATTTGAATTGTGGAAAAAGGATGGAGACATAGGATTTTCTTTTTATCGGATATAACCAAATGTATTTAGAAAAATAATCAACAAATATGACATAGTACTTGAAGCCGTCAATAGATGTTTGGATTGGACCCCATACATCTGAGTAAACGAGTTGCAACGGTTTATTTGCAACAAATGAGTTTTTACCGAAAGGAATTTTGTGGCTTTTATTTAACGAACAAGATTTGCAATGAAAAGACTCGGTGACACTTCATTGCCATTAAGTCCTAATTTAGAAATTAAGGACTTGAAGACTTGAAACGAAGGATGTCTAAGGATATGGTGCCATGCAAGTAGAGATCTTGTTGTTGTTGCATTGATTTGAGGAGAGAGTGTGGTTGGTCCGTAGTAAACCTCATTAACTTTCACGCCCCGCATGAGATGCGCCCCCGTGCGCAGATCCTTAACCAAGAAATGATATGGAAAAAATCCAACAGAAACTTGATTAGTACGACTAAGTTTTCCAACAGAAATAAGATTATTGCGAAGAGGTGGAATGATTAAGACATCGTTTAAGAAAAGCGGTCGTGAGTTGGTGTGAAGGGTTGTTTGACCAATGTGTGTGATAGGAAGGGTTTTACCGTCACCTAAAACAATCCCATCTGGGCCACCATATTCGGAAAGAACATGCATTTGGTTGTTGTTGATGTTGTTAGTGTGATTGGAAGCGCATGTATCCCACATCCATGGAGTGTTTGGAACCGCGGTGTGAAAAGATCTATTGTTCACAACCGGGTATGAGTAGGAATCATGAGTAGAGACTTGATGTTCGCGTAGGAAACGACTAAGTTTGCGACAATCTTTCGTTACATGACCGGGTATGCTGCAAAAATAACAAAAAAAAAACATTAGTTTGGCTGTTGTGGGTCGGGTTGTTTTGAGTTTGGGTTGCGAATTTGTTTGACCACGAGGAGGGTCGGTTTTGTAATGAGGGGTTTGAGGCTGAGGAACAAGGGTTCCAATTGTAGTTACGGTTCGATTGATGAACAAAAAAGGGAGCCATTGAGGCTGCAAATCAGAAAAAAAAAAAAAAAAGATGATGATGAAAGGGTAGTGTAGGCTGCCGACAGAAGGTTGTCGAAAGTTGTGATGGATCGGTTGGCTCAAGGGAGCTTTAGCCTCTTGATACCATATAGAGCAATAGGTAATAGAGTGAATTGGATCAAAGGTGCTATTATCTTTATTCATAGAAGATTATATAGTGGCTACAACATTAATATAATGACTTGATTCTAGGAGGACTATTGACTAATAATATTGACTATGACTAAATAATTACAAAGGCATAAAGATAGCTCTTTGAGTATTGACTATGACTATTGACTATTGATTTGTGTTAATACTTTTTACTTTTGTAATATATTTTTTTTTCATAGTGATGAAAGGAATTACAAGTAGTTGGTGATTTTAGAAACATTAAGCCATTTGAAATTCAGGATTTACTTAAAGAACAAATGAGAAATTATAATAAACATTGATTCAAGTTAAGATGTATAAAGTATACACTCAAACAAAGTGATTCACACGATTTAGAAAGCTATCTAGTACAGATTTGAAATAAGTAACTTACATAAGTTGCACAGAGGATGGGTTGGTTTTAGGGGTGTTAAATGGACTATGTTATATACTTACCATAGCATCACACCGAGGATATTGAGAGCTTTACAATAGGAACAAGATCCTTAAAAGCAGCTACAGTAAATCCTTTCCATGAATTAGGACACCATCCTCCAAAAATGTATATGAATTCTCCCATCACATGAATCCACGAAGACATCAACAGTGCAATCATGGCACCCACAATCCCCATGTTCAGCTTATACACGAAAAGCAGTGACAAAGGTATATGGATGGCGAATTGTAAAGCAGCAAGCCATGCAATAATCATGTTCTTTAATTGTGCTTGTAGATACATTTGTATAGTCAAGCTAAAAACAAAGTTATAGATAAAAGGAATGAACCATAATGATATGTATCCGCCACTGTTTGCTATTCGTTCTTCCCCACCTAAGAGTTTGAAAATTTGGGTGCCAAAGATCAAAATGGGGAGCAAAATGGTCAACGTAATAGAGTCAACAATCCATGATCTTTGCAAGTAAATGCCCATCATGTAGTGTTGTCCAGCTCCAAATGCTTGTCCACAAAGGGTTTCGGTTGCACTAGACATTCCTAACTGTCGATAAAATGGAAATATATTTGTAGGAAATGGTCAATATGTACCGTATCTGTTGGCTCTTTATGATCGATCCAAACTCTATGGACTTTATTATCAATAATAAAATGAAAGATTGTTGTCTGCTTACAAGTATTCCGTTGATAAATTGGACACTAAGTGTTTGAACAAGTGCTTAGCCCGTAAGATCTATGTCACTTATACGCCCAATAAATGACTGGGTGACAACGATTGTTCCAAAATTAGCAGAAACCCTTGATATGATGCCAGGCAATGCAACCCTCCAAATCTTTTTCGATTCATTCCATATCCTTTGTGTTAGCTCACCTTCCTCGTCTTCATGTCGTCGAATAAGCCTTGCCTCCATCTCATCCTCCATCCTGAAAGTTGAGTAATTGTAACATTTTTCTAACTAAATTTCATTAGAAATGAATTTTGTGTACAAATATATTAAAATAAACTTGGTTATAACTATAATTTTATAAGTTCAATATCCTAGCTTTTTAGGTGAGCTTGACCAATTTTGAATTTTTTATTCTTTGGAAATTTGTAAATTAAAGTATTTTAATAGCGTGACTAGTATTATCTCTAAATATTTATGATCTGAAAATGATAAAAAGTTGAAAACATGATATCTTTTTTTTTTTGAAAAACCACTCATTTCGTCCAACTGCCACCCATTCGTCGTAATATGATTTATGCAAGGTACCAAACACTACCGCCAACCATAAACAGCCACCTCGGCTACCACCACCCAGGGGCGGACCCACATGGAGTGGATCGGGGTCCCCGAACACCAATGTTTTTTAAAATCTTAGTAGAAACGGTATATTGATTTTTGTAAGAACCCCATAAAAATAATAAGATGGAACCCATATAATCAAAGTGAAGGAATGGTGTGGTGGTAAAGCTCCTTACAAATAACATACAGGTAATGGTTTCGAACCATAAAGTGTCGTTTTTTTTTTTTTGGCTCTTTTTATAATTATTAAAAGAGTTAATAGCCATTTTCGTCCCTGAGGTTTGGGCCAGTTTGCCACTCCAGTACAAAAGTTTTTTTTTTTTTTTTGCAATTCCTTCCCTGAGGTTTGGATTTTTTTGCCAAATTCGTCCTTTTCACTAACCCAGTTAAAAAATCTCGTTAAGGTCAGGGGTATTTTTGTCTTTTTACCTGACCTTTTATTTTTTAATATTTTTTTATCAAATGGGGCCCACCTGTAATTTATAACACAACAATGGATCCAAACAAGCAGCCCATTAACCCACTGCACAACTTTCTTCCCCAAATAGACTCTAAACCTAACCCTAACCCCTTCAATCAATAACCTGATACATACACGATTAAAGATCTGTTGTAAGGGGCTATGAACGAGAATCATTCACGGATTAAAATGGCAACAAGATTATGACCACCACTCCCACCATCAGATCCACCCTCCTCCGCCCCCTACCCACCACGTTCATATCCTCCTTATAACCACCACTCCCACCACTTCCATACTACTGCTGCTATAAGGAGGTATGGATCGATTGAATCTAGCAATTACAGGCTTTGTAACTGTTTGTTTTCAACTACTACGGTTACCGGAGACGGAGAAAAGGCGGTTAATGATGTAGATAACATATCGGTTGCTGAAGCGAAGAAGCTGATGCGGTTAGTGAATGTGGATGCGTTGAAGCCGAAGTTTGGTACGGAAGGGAAGGAGGTGATAGGTTATTCGGAGTTGTTGCAGGTTTGTGAGAGTATCGGTGTAGCGAAATCGGTTGAAGAAGCGAAGAAGTTTGCGTGTGTGTTGGATGAGGCTGGTGTTGTTCTTATTTTTAGACATAAGGTTTATCTTCATCCTGATAAGGTATAATAATAATATTTGACGTTCTGTTGGATTATTTTGTTTGATTTGTTTGATTTTGTATTGGAATTAGGTTTGTGTTGGTTCAATTTGTGGTGTAAATGTTTAGCTAAGGTTGATAGTGGAAATAGATTGAGATTTGAAATGTTATTTGTGTTTATTGGAGGATTGGAGTATTATGAGTTGTTCTATGTCAACTGATTGGAAATGGATTAAGATTTGAAATGTTATACCTGCATCATGTTAAGGTACAGCTTACATGATTCTCTCTGTTTAATTGAATTAGATTTGTGTTTTGATTAATAGCTTACAAGATTCTCTCTGTTTCATAATCTTGTTGTGTTATAAATTACAGGTGGGTCCCATTTGATAAAAAATATTAAAAAATAAAAGGTCAGGTAAAAAGACTAAAATACCCCTGACCTTAACGAGATTTTTTAACTGGGTTAGTGAAAAGGACGAATTTGGCAAAAAAAATCCAAAACCTCAGGGAAAGAATTGCAAAAAAAAAACTTTTGTACTGAAGTGGCAAACTGGCCCAAACCTCAGGGACGAAAATGGCTATTAACTCTTATTAAAATTTAGGGTTTCTAAACAAAAGTATATTAAAATCAATGTTTTCAGAACCGGACCGGACATCAAACCGGTCTCATTACTTGTTCGTTGGTCGGACCGGTCAGACCGGTCGAACCGGGTGTAAGAACCGGATTATATTAAATTAATTATATATAATACAAGTATGGTAATAAGTAATAAATATAGTTCAGATTTATGTTTTGTTACTTCATAAGTATATAAAATATAAGTTTCATAATAAAATAATACACATACATATATAAAAATTTATTAAATAGAATAATATTATTAATTATTATTAATCATAAATATAATAATGAAAAATGAAAAAAAAGCGTTATTTGAAAGTGGAGAAAAAGACAATTATGACTTTTCTTGAGAAGGGAAAATTTTAATTTTAAATAAATTAAAGGATGGTACACTTCATCTTCATATTATCTGTAAATCTCCATTCTCATCACTCTCTCTCTCTTTTTTTATGGTTATCTCAAACATGTCACAAAGACATTTCTTACAAAATTTCCTGCAGTTCCTTTCGTTTTATGGTTATCTCCTATATTATTAGTAGATCCCATCGTCGTACATGCTCCTCTACAGTTCTCGCCGACTCTGCAACTCCTATTTAGAAGTCCGGCCCGATCGTTTTACACCGGTCTTCCGGTTTAACCACCGGTCACAGCTCCGGCCGTCCGGTTTACTTCGCAAACGGTCCTAGAGGGATGACCGGACCGGCCGGTCCGGTCCGGTTTTAAAAACCTATAAACAATCCAAATAAGTGAATAACATACCAAACAGGCAAACATAACAGCAGCCGACTCATGTTCTGTTCTCATTCATCTTACCCTTTCCTCTTCGAAGGTAATAAGGTATCAGCCAATTGCAATGTTTTTTCAGTTTAGCGCGCTACATTAGATTTTACAATAGTTCAGTGGCCATAAGTATTATTCCATAGTTCTTTTTTTTTTTATGGGAATGAGATTAGTAGTGGTATATTTATGATTAAAATGATATAATAGGTCTTTGTGCATTAACATAAAGCACTACATCAGTATATATCATAGTGTAAAAGCTAATTTTGGGACTTAGTTTGTTAAAACTTGAATATTAGAGTAAAGCTTGAGGAATTTGATTTCTTAAAGTACAGTGTAAAAGCGGATGAAGTGTCTTGCTGGGTTCGTAGGAACAACAATTTTTTTTCATTTCGAATGACATAGCATTTTTATTGTGTGCTTTTTCACGAGTAATGATTATAAATTTTTGTTATAGTACTGTATTTTATTTTGTTCTTGCCCCGACCCGAACGATGACCGAATCGAAAATTCTAACGTTTGGTTGGGAAAATTTTGATACTAAAAAAGTGGACCCCAATGGATAAAAATCCTGGGTCCGTCACTGCCACCACCTCTAGGCATCATCTGCCGTCTCCTAAACACTATGACACCAGCCTTCACCTCTTGTGTCGATAGCACCACTGCCACTTTTATGTACTTTAAGTTGATCATCTTCATCTTACATTTTACAAACATTCTACATAAACATCAAAGACGTGTGATTTTAAAACACTAACAAAGAGATTCAAAGTTCAAAGTTTTAAATATCAGGAGACAATTGTAATACCCGAATACATATATATATTTTCCAACATCACATGATCTAGTCGATATATGTTAGATTTTACTAATAATAATAATAATCCTCGTAATAATAGACAATAGTCACATATATATAGGGTCAAGATAGTCGTTTTAAAAATGCCAAAACTTGGATAAAAATAATATGTGGTGAAGAACTGACACTAGATAAGGAAACAAACAAGAGAGATGCTGCAAACTAAGCAGAAGCACTGATCAAGATTAAAAAATGAATAAGTCGAAGTCCTTTTAAGCTAAACCAAGGGATAGTGAGGGAGATTGAAGGTATATGGTATCAAAACATTACAAATACCATATTATCGCTCTCCTAGAACAGGCTTCGCCAGACGCCCATCCGCCCGTTCTACGTCAGCGGATCGTTTAGCACCCATCCGCCCGTTTTACGTCAGCGGAACGTCTGGCGTCCACTAGTCCGTTCTACGTCAGCGATGCATCTGCCGTCTGACGCGAGCATTAAACACTCGTTCCACGTCGACGGAACGTCTGGCGTCCACCCGCCCGTTCTACGTCAGCGATACGTCTGACGCCAGGCACAAGCTTTACCAACATACCTCAAGGCTTCCTCAGCAAGCTATACCAACAAAAGTGGAAGATACCTTTTTGGGCAGCCTCGGGACTCACCCCTGCCCCAAACAAAATATCTCTGACACAGCAGGCGGCCCGTCAGAGTTCCTCTCCAATCAGAGACTGTTCCCAGTCTGACGAACAGAAAGGACGACGATGTGGCAGTCTCCCAGCCAAGACATCTTCCTGACAAGCCAGACTTTCTCAACCCACCTCGAAGTCCAAGAAAGGCGTAAATGTCCACCGTCCTTGACCTACCAATGGGCGGGCACCACGTGTCCGCCGCCCATCAGCGTCCATTCACTGGGCGCCACGTATACAGTCTTCAGGACGGTAACATCCACCCTTAGTGTTTTACTTTCTCCTTTTTACCAAAATCCACTTGCACCAAATGGGATTAAGGACTTGGGCCGGATTATGGAGACACCTCTACCTGGGCCGGGCCCCATTAAGGGTAGAGGATGGGCTGAGAAAGTAGGATATCCAGGTACTATAAAAGGGGGAGCTCCTTCTCCTTTTATTGGCATCTAATATCTCACATACTTTCACTCAAGAAGCATACGAACTCTTTCGTACCTTCTTGAACCCTTTGTTTATTTTACTAACCTTTAGAGGCTCGGCTCTTCTAATTGGTAGTCTCTTAATTCCTTGGTCTTGTTCTTAGACCCTCACGTATTTTTATAAACACACTCTCTTTATAAAATACCGTAGAATCACTCACTGGGTTAGCGCCTGTTCGGTAACCCAGTATTCGTGTTTCTTCATTGGCGCCATCTGTGGCCTTACCACAAATACTCTAAACAGAACAGCTTTAACAGCTATATTCATCAAGCCCAAATCAAAAAATGACTTCACCCCCAAGAGCGTTCACCCCATCTGGAGTCGTCGAAGACATCACCAACGCCACTCCGGCATCCCACCCAACATCTGGGGATCATGACAATAACCAGCAACACCCCCTTGTCACCCCCAGAAACCTAGAATTCCACATCACCGACCCAGCACCTCCATCCGAGGAGGAGATCGACGCCCTGAACAATGACTGGTACGAGAACCAGAGGCGTATTCTAGACGCTCAGCTAGAACGACGCCGACGGACCGGCAAAGCAATTGCGGGTTCTTCCTCCAAACCACCTGCACGAACATCGGCTGCCGCCCGTCACGGGGAAGGTCCAGGGCAATCCCCTGAGGACCAGGCCCGTGCAGAGCGCAACCGGTTCGACGATGAAGACTATGACGAGAGTTCATGGGAAGACGATGCCTCCAGGGACTATCGCCATTGCCCATATTACATGCGGGAACGACTAAACAGATACAACAACGACGCCACCACAAACTTGTCACTTCCCTACAGGCCCACGGCCTTCGCGGACAAGTCCAAATTTACCAGGCGTATATCCCAAGCACCAATCCCGCCACGCCAACGCTTGCCGACCAACGTCAGAATATACGACGGTCTCATCGATCCGGAAGATCACCTCGGCATCTTCAACTAAGCCGGGGCCGTCATCGGATGGACCCTACCCGTCTGGTGTCACATGTTCGCCCAGACGCTTACCGGGGCCACCAGGGTCTGGTTTGATAACCTCCCCATCGGAAGCATCGACAGCTACGAGCAGCTGATCGACAAATTTTCACTCCATTTTAGCCAACAACGTCGTCACAAGCGCGACAAAAGCCAGATCTCTCTGTGCAAACGCAGAGACAATGAACCGCTCGAAGACTTCATCGTACGGTTCAACAAGGAAGTGCTCCAGTTGGGAACGGGGGACGAGGCAACCCGGACCTCCTTCCTGGCCAACGTCAACGACGACGGCCTCCAACACACCCTCCAAGGGAAAGATGGCGTCCCAGATTCTTGGGAAGAGGTCGTCCGCATCTCCAAACTATATGCGGGCAACCAAAAAACGATGCGCCAAAACCAACGAGGGGGCTCCAGCAACAGCCGCAACCGCGGCAATAACCGAGCATCTATCTGGAACCGCATCTCCGGCTCCACTGACGAAGGCCGATACTCAAGCTCTGGCGACGCCAGAAACATCATCGGTAACAAGCAAACTCACGATCTTCGCAACAGCGGTCGCCGAAATCAAGACTGGACCCCCCTCCCAAAAACACCATCACAGGTGCTGTCACAAGTCCTCTCAACTGGAGAGGTAACTTTCAAGATCCCAAAACCTATGGGAACAAAACGAAAAAATGTTGACACCACCAGATTCTGTAATTTCCACAAAGATGTGGGCCATGACACTGACAACTGCTACAGCCTCAAAATGGAGATCGAGGCGGCCCTACGTTCAGGGAAGCTGGCCAACTTGGTCAAGAATGTCCGCGCCGGAGCACGCCGGCAAGATGAGCCCGCCAAGGCCATCAAAGACATCAAAACACACCACATCCGCGGCGCATACAACAGACAGTGCAACATGACGTGTAACACCAAGCGGAAAACAAATCTCCCAGACATAGCGACCACGTTGCAACAATCGGAAATCACAACAGGCAGAAACTGGAGGGAGGCCCAAGTCATCCTCCCTACAATACCAGGGGGCGCAAATTCAACAACCCCACTCACCATCACAGCACTGTTCGGGCACTACCGAACTTACAAGATGATGTGCGATGGCGGTAGCAGCTTCGACATCATGTACCAACAGTGCTTCGACCAACTCGACGAAGAAGACAAAGCGCGCCTGCAACCAGACGCACCCATCGTTGGTTTCTTCAACGAGGTAATACACCCCATTGGCAAGTTTGATTTTACAGTTACACTTGATGACGGCACCCACACCCGCTCAGAAGTCTGCACCTTTCACGTCATCCCAGCCATCTCCTCATACGATATATTGCTGGGCAGACAAGGTCTGGCAAACTTCAACTCCACGGCATCAACTCCGCACCAAACCATGGGTTTTCCAACACCCACGGGGGTCGCATACATTCGAGGCAACCAAGAATGCCTCATGACAACCGACCCGATCGACAACCCAGTGCGGGAAGCCCCAACCTCGCCAAAAGAAGAAAACTGGGTTCTCAACCCGGCTTTCCCCGAACAGACCATCACCTTAGGGCGGACCCTCCCCCCCAAGTAAGAATACACCTAAAACAACTATTGGTGGCAAACAAAGACATCTTTGCCTGGCAATCATCAGACATGATCGGCGTCCCAAGACACATCGGCGAGCACCGCCTAAATACATATAAAGACGCACGCCCGGTGGCCCAGAAAAAACGGCCACTGGGCCCCAATAGAGTCAAAGCCATGAACGAGCAGGTGGACGATCTACTCGAAGCAGGCATCATTAGAAAATGCAACCACCAAATCTGGGTAGCTAACCCTGTCATGGTCCTCAATAAGAACGGGTCCTGACGCATGTGCGTCGATTACAAGGACCTCAACAAAGCATGTCCTAAAGATCACTACCCCCTCCCAGAAATTGACTTGAAGGTAAACTCCCTCGCGCCATTCAAATACAAATGCTTCCTCGACGCATATCGAGGATATCACCAAATACAAATGGCGCACGAGGACGAAGACCGAACGGCATTCAGAACAGACCGAGGGGTATATTGCTACACCAAAATGCCCTTTGGACTCAAAAACGCCGGCGCAACTTACCAACACCTCATGGACCATGCTTTCATCAACCAGATTGGCGTCAACCTTGAAGTCTACGTCGATGACTTGGTCATCAAAAGCACTCAAGAGGACACCATGCTAGTAGACATCCAGCGCACCTTCGAACAACTGCACGACATTAAAATGAAACTCAACCCGGGGAAATGCTCCTTCGGAGCTAAAGAAGGAAAATTCCTAGGCGTCATTGTCACCAATGGCGGCTTCAAGCCAAACCCGGAAAAAGTCCAGGCAATCCAACGCATGCCATCACCAAACTCAATAAAAGACGTGCAGACACTGATGGGACGCCTAGTCGCGCTCAACCGATTCCTATCAAACTACGCTTCCAAGTCTTTTCCTTTTGTCCACACCCTACGAAATGTACTAAAGAAAACACAATTCCGCTGGACACCAGAAGCGGAAGTAGCCTTTCGTGAAATGAAACAGTGTTTAACTTACTTGCCAACACTAACAGCACCCCTACCGGAAGAACCACTTACATTATACCTATCTGCGTCAGAAACAGCAATAGGCGCAGTATTACTTGTAGAACGCAACAAAGTACAAACACCGATCTACTACATCAGCCGCACCCTGGCAGACGCAGAAACCAGATACTCAACCATGGAAAAACTCGTTTTCGCACTCGTACATGCGTCACGACGACTAAGGAGATACTTCCAAGGACATCCAATCAACGTCCTAACAGATTATAGGATCAACACCGTGCTCTCCAAACCAGAACTCTCAGGACGCCTGGCGAAATGGGCAATCGAGCTCGGCGCACACACCATCATCTACAAACCAAGACCCGCAATCAAAGGACAGGTCCTTGCAGACTTCATCGCAGAAATCCCAATAGATAAAATCCAAGACTGCAAAGATGAGCAAGACCCCAAACCGATCCCAGACGACCGAGTAACCTGGTCGTTATACACGGACGGAGCCTCCAACGATCAGGGCGCAGGTGCAGGGCTTCGCCTAGTCAGCCCCGACAAAACAGAATTTACATACGTCGTTCGTCTCGAGTTCCCAAGCACAAACAACGAAGCAGAATACGAAGCATTTTTGGCAGGACTACGCCTCGCCGACAAGATGGGTGCAAGACACCTTAACGCCCATGTCGACTCTATGCTCATAGCAGGCCACATGAACGGCGTCTACAACGCCAAGGACCCAGTCATGGCCCAATACGTCGACCAGGCAAAGCTCCTTACCAAAAAATTCACAACCTGCACAATCCTCCACATCAACCGAAGTGGCAATAAAGAAGCTGACGCACTCAGCAAGATGGCTTCACAGCTTGGCCGCATATGGCCAAAGAGGTACGCATCGAAACCCTAGCACAATCTTCAGTACCGCTTAGACAGGTTAGTGTCACAAAAACGGGCGCCGGGTCATGGATGATCCGATTCAAGCATACCTGGCAACGGGCACCCTACTGCCTCAAAAGGCAGAAGCCCGAAAAATTCAATATAAATCCCAGCACTATCAACTCATGAATGGGATCCTATACCGACGATCCTACCTTGGCCCACTCCTAAAATGCATGGATACCGGAACAGCCACCTCCCTCATAAAAGAAATCCACGAAGGCATATGCGGGATCCATGCAGGTCTAAGAATGGCCGTCGCCAAAATTATGAACGCATGATACTACTGGCCAGGCATGCATCAGGACGCCGTCAAGATCATGCGCACATGCTTCAACTGTCAGCAACACGCGTCAAATACCCTGCGCCCAAAAAACGACCTGGTCCCAGTTAAGGCCTCCTGGCCATTTCAGAAATGGGTCATCGATCTGGTCGGCCCATTCCCAATGGCCCATGGAAAGATACAATACCTCATCGTCGCCGTGGACTACTTCACAAAATGGGTAAAAGCCAAGCCGCTTGCCTCGATCAGTACCGAACAAACCAAAAAATTCATCTGGGAATTCATCATCTGTCGCTTCGGCCTACCCATGGAGATCGTTACAGATAACGGAACACAGTTCACAGATAAAAAGCTCCAAATCTGGCTAACACAGCTAGGCGTCAGCCAGATTTTCACATCCGTCGCGCACCCCAAGGCAATGGGCAAGTAGAATGCATCAACAGGTCACTAGTCGAAGGCATCAAGACTCGCCTAGGGTCAAAGCGCACAGGTTGAGTAGATGAACTCCCACACGTGCTATGGGCACACCGCACCCTCACCAAGACCAGCACTGGCGAAACCCCTTTTAGCCTAACTTACGGCTCCGAGTCCGTAATACCCGCAGAAATAACATTCCCATCACCAAGGGTCCTCAACACCGCGCAAACCGACAATGACAGAGAACTACGCCTCAACTTGGATCTCTTAGACGAAAGACGTGACATCGTCGCTATACGCGAAGCAAACTACAAAAAACAATTGGAGCGCTATTACAACTCCAAGGTCAAAGCCTGCTGATGTGTGTAAATATATATATAAAAATAACACAAGCTTTAATTAAAACGACTCACCTAAAAACTACACACGCACGGCAAGTGTACCGGTCGCAAAGTAGTAAACAGATAAGACCGAGTATCGAATCCAAAGACGCGAATGCAACTCTAGATCACAACCTATACCGAATACTAGCCTAAATAAATATATACTTATGTGGGGGGTATTTTAAACTACTAATTATAAACTTAAAAGAAACTAAATATAAATAAAATAACTTTAGTTGCTTAGAGGAACAAGGGACTTGGAGAAATCGGATAGGAAGAAGGCTGGTTACTTAGGTAAAATCCCTAGACACTAGCAATAAATCCTGAATCTGGTAATTAACTTGAGACCCTATTCTTATCTAATAAACCTCCTGTCAAAGATAGCTCACTAGACTTAAGGCGGGACAAGTGTAGAAATGCTAAGATGGATCTGGATCGCCCTAGCGTACCAAAGTCCCATAGAAATCAGATTAAAACCTCTTTTGGGTTAAAACCCTTAAACTATGAAGCAGACTTAAACTCTACTGAAGAAAACCTAGGAAAACTCTAAACACGAACAAGTAGCGACTCCCGCCCTAGCGCTTGCCAACTACCGAACAATGCCTAGTTAGTTACCTAGCAAACTCGAGTTAGATTTCTCACCCTCAAGAATGGATTGCACGTTTTAGTTAATTTATTATATTAGTTTGTTATACTTGTGTCGTACTCCAACTCCAAATACTAGCACGCTAACCTAAGTTGACGAACTAGATTGATTTCAAGACCTAGGGGGTATCTCTACATGCCTAGCTCCACAAAACCAATAAACAAACTTCAAATAAAATTAACACCAACACACATATATCAAATCCAACAATAAAAATAAAAATCATGTAATCCTACACATCAAAATTAAAAACCAAGAATCATTAAAAACTGCAAATTACGTGTCTAGTTCATAAACCTAAGCAACCATAAAAGTCTAGCTACTCATGATATTTAGAAACATAAATTCAAAGTTTATAAAAAAAACAATTTCATCATGTCTATAAAAATATAGAGCGAAAACTAAACCTAACCCAAGGCTCGTTGGCTCTTGGTCTTTAACGTGCCCGTGGCCTTTTCTCCTTCCGTGCCCTTTCGCTCGTCACCGTAGTTGACCGGTTGACTTTTGCCTTCTGTCCGATTGTCCTCCCAATTTAATGAATGTGTGATATATATATTCTCCCAAAAATTCCCCCCCGCTGCCGTCAAAGAAAAGATCTATATATATCCATATGCCTTTTGTTTTTTTGTTGGGCTTTTGAGACTTGACCCAAGTCACGTTGACTTGGGTTTGTTTAAGTTTTCTAATTTTTTTTTCTATTTATTCTATTATTATAATTATTATATTATTAGTATTATCATACTCCGTGCTCTTGATTCGGGTGTTCTTGGCTTGACCAAAGTTCATCGTTTGTGCTTCAACGTCCACACAAACACCTACCAAAATATAAAATAAATAAATAAGTACTATAAATTAATAAAAATCTATACAATGACAAAAATAGGCCAACAAACGAATACACGCCTAAAACTACTAAAAACTATATACAAAAGACTCAATTATAACCAAAAATACATAAGAGAATAGATGTGTTTTACGACACATCAAACATCCCCACACTTAAACCTTTTTCGTCCTGAAAAAGAATTATGCTATGGAATCACAGTTAGGTTTACATCCAGTTTCAAAACATAGGTTACTTAATTAATAATCTACTAACGTATTGATTGCGATTGCAGGTATATTGATCCTCTTAAACCCACACCGGTTTCCAAGCCCCTTTTTATTTATGTTAAGTTCATGTTGATTAGTCTATCTAGGGTCTCACTCGAAAGAAGCCACAGTTCCTCCTAATCCCGCCTCAAGCTTATGAAGCTAAAGGAACGACCAATTGACCATTTCCCAACCGTCTTATGTAGAAAACCAAGAGAATTTAAAATCACTTTTTTTTTTTTTTTGCATACTTAACTCATAGGGTGTGACCAATCCAAGTCGCTATCCCAGTGGCCAGGCACCTTAAGCTTCAGCATTTTTTTTCATCTCAGCATACTTAACTCAGAGGGTGTGACCAATCCAAGTCGCTATCCCAGTGGCCAGACACCTTAAGCTTCAGCCTTTTTGCTTTGATTTCTAATTTTTTTTAAGTGATTAGAAATTCTAAACGGTTTTCTACTTATAACGGTGCTTCTTATACTATTTTTGGCGGTTTCGGTCTCCCCGTTTCTCCTAGATGAGAACCCACAAAATAGCCTAACATAATTAATTTATTACTTTTCAAAGGAAACCTTTCTACCGGCCGAGCCTACCCACATATCCCAAATCAGACACGTTTTCAATCAATTTTAATCTCTTATTATACATACTATTTGAAAACCGGACACCTAACTTTACCTATCATTTTCCATATTTTATATAATGCAAACTTCAAAATCAGGGACTTTTTTTTCCAGTTTTTTTTTTTTTTTTTTTTATTTTGAACTCAAAACGACTCTATATACAGACTAAACGACAGTTTCCCATCCCCACACTTAAACTCTACATTGCCCTCAATGTAGGAATAGAAAACGACTCAAAATAAAAAATAAATTCCGAATACAAAATAAAAAAAAAAAAACGAGGGCAAATTGAAAAGGACTTAGCTGGTTAATTTTTCTTCGTAAGCTCTAGTCCAATCCAGCTCGATCGTATAGCATTTTGGTCGCGATCGGCTCTGACACAATAGTAAACTCTGGGCTTGCCTTGATAAATGATAAACAGCTTCGGAATCACCCGAATGGAGATTGAGTACGGGTGGTACAATCCAAACCTGTGCAAAACGAAACAAACAAAACCCAAGCATAATACCGAACCACACAAAAATAAAAAGACTCAAACTACTAACTTAGACTCATAATATAACAACAAACAAGAAAACGTACCTGCTTGGTAGAATGGCGGTGAATGGTGGTAGAACCAAATGGGTAGAGAAAAAAAATATGGTTCTCGCTCAACGTGAAGGACACTGGTGATCACAACACGCGTTGCATGCGAAAAATATAACTTTCCGGGGTAATAGCTGGTCACATGGGGCGAACAGGTCAGCCCAGACTCCTCACGTTACATGAAAAGTCTTTTTTCAGAGAAAGTTAATTAATTTTTTTATTATTATTTTTTTTTAAGAAAAATTCTCTTTTATTACCCAAACCTCTACCAAAATTCCCATTCATAAAATATATATATAACAATAAAACATGGGATCCGCTCATGGTGAAATTTCCTCTACCCAAGCAAACACGCAAACCTGCAAACAGACTCAAAGACACAAAAAAAAAACAAAGAAAAAAAATAAAAAATAAAAACCTATGAACCACTACCGATTGACGGACCACAAATAAAAAAATTTTGAAAAGCTAGAAAAAAAAATAAATAGGTATAAATATAAATTTACAAACTCTACAGAGTCTCCCCACACTTAAACTTAATCAGGGGCTTCTCTTTATCTGGACCCGATCCAACCCATTTAATTCCACCCGGTCCATATTATTTAGAAAAATTACATTAGTGGAATTTAAAAATATTTTATCGAATTTAAATGGGTCGGGCCACCAATATTTAAATTTACCTGGACCAAACCTGATTCTTGGCATGTAATGAGGGGACTTGTTATCTCTACAACTCCTGACCCTCACCCTGTGTCGGTCCAGGTGCCTCTTCGCCTTCTCCCGTGGTGGTGGCCATGGTGGTGGCACTAGTAGCAGTGTAATATCCAATGCCTGCACGGGCCGGCTGTGGTGTTTTTCTTCTTCCACCACTGCTTCTTTCTCATCTTCCTTGTTTGGTGACACTTGTTCAAAATCTTTGTCCACTTCTGGAGCTGTCAAATCAACCAACTCGTCACCAAACTCTGCTTCCCCATCAGCTGCTTCTTCAAGCAGGTCAGTGGTGTCTTCCTCTTCCACCACTTCTTCCTCAAACAGCCAACCTGTGGATTCTGAAAAATCCTTATCTTCCTCAGCCTCCCTCCAGACATCTGCCCCCCAAGGATATGCTGCTGAACTAGAGATCTGGCATGGCTGCTCATCCTGCTGAACCAAAGGTGGGACTAAGGCATCCATTGTGGTCTCTGGCTCTAACCCTGAATCCTGCCAAATATCATCCTCACAAGACAAGTGTAAAGAATCATATGGGTCAGTTAAATCATGCACAGAATCAGATGAGTAAGGACAAACAGTTTCAGCAACGGGACTAATACAATCAGGTAATGTAAGTGTTACCATCTCGTCTGGGTCATCATATGTGAAATAAACCTGCTGAACTGAAGGTGGGGCTTCAACGTCCATTATGGTCTTCAGTTCATCCACCTGAGCCTGTAGCCTCTCAAGTGCCGCATCTTGTTCCCTCAAATAGTCGGTGCGCATGGATAGCAAAGAACGCATATCCTCGAGCATGAGCTGTTGATTAGCAAGGAAGGCGTCTTGCTTAGCAACAAGGGCGGCAAAGTCGAGCCTAATGTGAGACGAGACATCCCGATAATCGGGATGTGGATACAAATGTTGGCTAGGTGGATACTCTGACGAGCTACCACCATGCCTTTCCTCATACATCATAGCTTGCAGACGATCAAGCCGACTTGTTATTCTATCTAGTGACTCAGATGTTGCAGGGTTAAACCACTGGTTAGCCTGTGGGTATGAAGGCTGGTATGACTGATATGGCTGCGGCTGCAAATACTCGTTAAAATAATAATTTGCGGAATACCCCGATGAATTTGGGCATTTTATAGTAAAATGGGGTCCTCCACAGATTTCACACATCATAAAAAAAAATTATATATTACGAATAAAAAATAATAATAAGAAGAAAAAAAAATAAAAAAATAAAAACAAAAATTATTCACAAAATAGCAGACCAGAAACGAATCGGATAGTTCTCAAGAGTGCCAATTGCGTCCCCGGCAACGGCGCCAAAAACTTGATGTGTGTAAATATATATATATATATATATATATATATATATAAATAACACAAGCTTTAATTAAAACGACTCACCTAAAAACTACACACGCACGGCAAGTGTACCGGTCGCAAAGTAGTAAACAGATAAGACCGAGTATCGAACCCAAAGACGCGAATGCAACTCTAGATCACAACCTATACCGAATACTAGCCTAAATAAATATATACTTATGTGGGGGGTATTTTAAACTACTAATTATAAACTTAAAAGAAACTAAATATAAATAAAATAACTTTAGTTGCTTATAGGAACAAGGGACTTGGTGAAATCGGATAGGAAGAAGACTGGTTAGTTAGGTAAAATCCCTAGACACTAGCAATAAATCCTGAATCTGGTAATTAACTTGAGACCCTATTCTTATCTAATAAAACCTCCTGTCAAAGATAGCTCACTAGACTTAAGGCGGGACAAGTGTAGAAATGCTAAGATGGATCTGGATCGCCCTAGCGTCCCAAAGTCCCATAGAAATCAGACTAAAACCTCTTTTGGATTAAAAACCTTAAACTATGAAGCAGACTTAAACTCTACTGAAGAAAACCTAGGAAAACTCTAAACACGAACAAGTAGCGACTCCCGCCCTAGCGCTTGCCAACTACCGAACAATGCCTAGTTAGTTACCTAGCAAACTCGAGTTAGATTTCTCACCCTCAAGAATGGATTGCACGTTTTAGTTAATTTATTATATTAGTTTGTTATACTTGTGTCGTACTCCAACTCCAAATACTAGCACGCTAACCTAAGTTGACGAACTAGATTGATTTCAAGACCTAGGGGGTATCTCTACATGCCTAGCTCCACAAAACCAATAAACAAACTTCAAATAAAATTAACACCAACACATATATCAAATCCAACAATAAAAATAAAAATCATGTAATCCTACACATCAAAATTAAAAACCAAGAATCATTAAAAACTGCAAATTACGTGTCTAGTTCATAAACCTAAGCAACCATAAAAGTCTAGCTACTCATAATATTTAGAAACATAAATTCAAAGTTTATAAAAAAAACAATTTCATCATGTCTATAAAAATATAGAGCGAAAACTAAACCTAACCCAAGGCTCGTTGGCTCTTGATCTTTAACGTGCCCGTGGCCTTTTCTCCTTCCGTGCCCTTTCGCTCGTCACCGTAGTTGACCGGTTGACTTTTGCCTTCTGTCCGATTGTCCTCCCAATTTAGTGAATGTGTGATATATATATATATATCCTCCCAAAATTCCCCCCCGCTGCCGTCAAAGAAAAGATCTATATATATCCATATGCCTTTTGTTTTTTTGTTGGGCTTTTGAGACTTGACCCAAGTCACGTTGACTTGGGTTTGTTTAAGTTTTCTAATTTTTTTTCTATTTATTCTATTATTATAATTATTATATTATTAGTATTATCATACTCCGTGTTCTTGACTCGGTGTTCTTGGCTTGACCAAAGTTCATCGTTTGCGCTTCAACGTCCACACGAACACCTATCAAAATATAAAATAAATAAATAAGTACCAAAAATTAATAAAAATCTATACAATGACAAAAATAGGCCAACAAACGAATACACGCCTAAAACTACTAAAAACTATATACAAAAGACTCAATTATAACCAAAAATACATAAGAGAATAGATGAGTTTTACGACACATCACCTGCGCATTCGACATCGGCGACTACGTCCTAAGACACAACTATGCTTCTCATTCTGAGCGCCCTGGAAAGCTTGCACCTAATTGGGAAGGACCTTACAAAATTCAACAAGTACTAGGAAAAGGGGCATACGCGCTAGAAAGACTTGACGGCACACCCATACCTAGATCATGGAACGTAGCGCAGCTGCGCCCATGCTACTTGTAAACATTTCAGTTTTCACTACACTACTCTACATGTAGGCGCAGAAGCCGAAAACTTTACTCCTAACTTATGAAGTTAATTTACTCTTCATAAAGATTCGACGCATTACTAGCTTATGAAGTTAATTTACCCTTCATAAACTTAGCAAAAAAAATATATAAACCTTTCGCCCAAAATTGAGTAGTTAATTTACTCTACTCAACGGACGCTAAGGTTACTTACAATCTATGAAGTTAATCTACTCTTCATATATAAAGCAATCAATTACGCGCAAACACATAAAGATGGAGCCAAAAGATCAACTCATCATTACAAAAAGTCAACATTTACAAAGACAAGAAAAAGATAAACTACTGAGGAGGCTCATGGGCCGTCCCCGAAGTACCCGCCCCCCCAGCCCTCTCCTTCTCGGCGCGCTAACGTCCGACGCGATCGGACTCCTCCACCCAACGCTTGAACCTGGCGATAGGGTCAGGGTCTGCCAAACATTCTCTCACAACCTGCAGCACCGGAAACTCTATCTTCTCCAGCTTCTCAAGCTGATCCATCAAAAGTTGGTCAGTATACACATCCTGAAACGGCTGCTCCTCGACCGGCGCCCCATCCTTGGCGGCTAGATAAACCTCTAACCACCAACTATGAACGCCCGTTGTGCGCGCCGCGTCAACGACCTCAGCAACCTGCTCGCCCATCTTGGGCTCATTCCAGCAGCGGTCAAACACCTACATATCAACAAAAGTTAAACTACATAAGTCAACAAGAAGGACGAAACAAAGAGATAGCAAAATAAAAGGTAAACTTACCGCAGAAATCCCATCAGACATAACCCAGAGCGATTTCTCGCAGTATGCCTTCTGTGCATCCAACATCAGCGTCCTCTCAAGTTGCCAAGCCTCCCGCTCCTTCACAAGGTCACTAACTTGACCTTCTAGCTCAGACACCCGCGTGGTCATCCTTACCACGTCGGCATCCTTTGCCTTAAGGTCACCCACCACCGTGGCATACTTAGAGGACAGTTCCTCTACCTCATTGGCCTTCAACGCCACCGCCTTCTTCTCATCAGCCAACGCTGCCTCAGCTTTCAGAACAAGCTGACGGCGACGCTCCAACTCGGTATTAAAAACCGCCGTCGATTTGGACCAGCTCTTCTGCTTCTCCGCGGCATCAACATCCTTCTGACGCAGGTCGGACTCCAGTTTCCGAACCTGCTCCAAAAGACGCTTGCGCGCGGTCTCGTAGACTTCTTTCTCCCGGGCCAGACGCTCGGCTTCACCAGAAACCGACGCCCGCTCATCCAAAAGGTCACCCTCTCACCTTTGCAGGGCATACAAGTTCCCCAGAGTCTATGTTAGGTTCATACACATCTCTGAGAAGAGGGTGCTTCGGTCCTGAGACCGGTGATGCGCGCGCTCGGCTGGCGGAAACGCATAACTGACAAACTCCTCAGCCACAAAGGGGTTGATGAATTGACAGCTTTCGGTTATACGCCATCCAGGCGTATAAACCGGAGCGTCCAGCCGAAAGGCAGGACCACTCGAAGACGCCACCACGCCTTCAGTCTTCTTCATCTTCGGGTCATCAACCCCACCACCCAGAGAAGACGCCTCCAGCACGTCCTTCTCGCTCAGATCAACAAAAGGGGGCTCGATCAGCGACCCCTCACCACCTTGAGCACCCATCCCTTGGGCCTGCTCCTTCATGATTCGCACCAAGTCCTCGTGTCGCTTTAACAACACGAGGCAGCGCTCCTCCTCCTCTTTAGCAGCCACCTCGGCCAAGCGCGCATCCTCAGCCCTCTTCTTCTGCAGCTCCACTTGCAGAGCCTGCGCTTCATCTTCCTTCTGCTTCGCAGCGGCCTCAGCAGCACGCTTCTCCTCCTCAGCCTTGCGCATCGCCTGCTCTTGACGCGCAGCCTCAGCCTGAGACTGCTCCTCCTCCAACTTTTTCTTTCGTTCCTCCTGATACTGTTTCACAGATGGAGGAATTGAACCTACAAATACACAAAAAACAAAGTCAAACTCACACAGAAATAGGCGAGAAAAATGCAAAAAGAAGCATCAGAAGGTACTTACTACTCAACTTCTTCAAGGCCTTCTTATAAAAAATGCTCCCGCACAGGCGGGGGGGGGGGGGGGGCAACATCACCGCTCTCCGCCGCTGCCCGCTTCGGAGATGGACCACCGGCCACATCCTCTTCCACCGCCTCCGACTGTTTACGCTTATGACCTACAAACAAGGAACAAAACATTCAAGCAAACATAACAAAGAAGCACAAAAGCGGCAAAAGAGACAGCAACACTTACTCTTAGTAGCCAGGCCCTCAGCACCGCTGGCTTCACCAGTCGTTTCACCACCTTGCACCCCGGCCGCCGACGCACTTCCTCTAGCGCCACCTGCAGAGCGAAGTGGACGATGAATTAGACCAGATGATGACCCACTGGACTCATCGTCTGACAGAAAAACGTAATCCACCTCGGCCGCCGTTTTCACAGACAACGGCTCAGGGTTGATAAGGAAACCCACTTCAAGGTTAGAGGGCGCACCTTCCATCGGGCTGGGGAACAGAAAGTTCTCCACCAACAGCTCCAACTCTGAAACGCCCCCATCAGGCACCGCCACATACATGGTCTTTCACGACACGAGCGGCAAATGACTCGAACAGCAGCTCACCTATCATCAAAAAACAACAGACATCAGAACAACAAAACATCAATAAAACTTAGTGCCAATAGAGGTACTCACCTTCAACAGAGAGCGGCCCACCATCGCCCGCTGGACGCACATTATACCCTTCCCTAACGCCCAGGCGGCTCAAACCCAGCAAACGAAAGATCCCTTCATCCAGCTTATCCAAGTCATCCAGACGTCTGGGATGCGCGCACAGGTCTTGAAACCACTCTTTTTCTTGAAAATCCTTCATCACCTCGAAGGAAGGCACTTTCTGCCCAGCACGAAGCTCCAACCGCACCATTTCTACCGGAATCACCTCCTTCTTCACGAAGAAGAAGCACCTCTTCCACTCCCGAAGAGTCTTAGGTGAACTCTTCGGTATGATCAAACTCACACTCTTCGACCTCTCCACGAAGGATACCCACCCAGTTTCCTTCACCTCCAACTTGTAGAACATATTGAAGTGTTCAAAAACCGGCTGCCTCCTCAACGACCGGCATGTGGCCTCGAAGTGCATGACCCTCATCACCCCAAAAGGGCTCATCTGAGAGACATGCACCCCATACCTCTGAAGAACAGAGATGAAAAACCGGGACACCGGCAGCCGGAATAACCCCTTCTGAAAATATGCCTCATAAAGACATATTTTCCCCTCCGGGCAGTCAACCGGAGTCTGCCCCTTCGCCGGCAGCTCCGGTCCCACTCTCTGAGAATATTGAATTTCTTGACCAAAGACCTGAACTTGTTTTTGGACCAAGAAATCTGGGCATCCTGCATTGACAGTTCAACCTTCTTATCTTCAGATGACATCGTCGAAAACAGGAAAATAAAATTTCTGTTGATCGGAAAAGACAAATTTCGCCGGTGATAACTTCAAGAAATTTTTCGGAAAGGGAGAATGAAAGGAATGAAGGACTAGAGACGAGTATTTATACCCATCGCATTTAATGCAGGTCATCATAACCGGCAGGTTTTTCGCGCAAGGGTCCAATCACAGACGGACACGTCGCACAGCCCACGTGACCAAAACGGCCCACGCGCCGCGCGTAGCTCACTCGCAAGACGGTTGTTCTACCCCAGCTTGCAATCGATGCCGATGCTTGACACGTGTACGCCAACGTTCAAAACCACCATAAACAGCTGTCCTCATTCACCAGATGCATGACACGTGGCGGTCTAGCAACTCAACAGTCACAGTAACTGTCAGACATGTTCTCCAAGGCAGGTGTACCAACCGTCAGACACGTATTTTCAAATTCAAAACATTCCCTCCTTTAATTCACACAAATTCCAAAGAGACAAATTCAATGCGGAGTAAATGCAGGCGCAGACAGCGACAAAAAACCACTTTTCACAACTTCTGGCCGCGCAAACAGGCCAATGCCTTTCTTGGCTCCCCGCCTACGCGACAGACAGAAAATTTTGAAAAATTATCATTTTTACAACTTCTGGCCGCGCAAACAGGCCCAATGCCTTTCTTGGCTCCCTGCCTACGCGCCAGACAGAAAATTTTGAAAAATTATCATTTTTACAACTTCTGGCCGCGCAAACAGGCCCAATGCCTTTCTTGGCTCCCCGCATACGTGCCAGACAAAAATTTTGAAAAATTATCATTTTTACAACTTATGGTCGCGCAATCAGGCCATACGCCTCTACAGGCCCAACACCTGCGCACCAGACGCCTACCTAACTCATAGGTCCCACAATAAACGTGCATCCGTCATACGCCCACAGCTTGATTACTGTGCGCACACCAGTTGACGAAGGTCATACAAAAATCACACGTCCACTTTGGTACATGAAAACCCAGTGACGACTGGATGTCACTCAAAGTACACTTGTGAAATCAAGTCCAACACTCCCCTACCAAAGGTGCATGCAAGCACTGGACTGGGGGGGGGGGGGGGGAGACTTGAAGGGATATGGTATCAAAACATTACAAATACCATATCATCGCCCACCTAGAACAGGTTTCGCCAGACGCCCATCCGCCCGTTCTACGTCAGCGGATCGTTTAGCGCCCATCCGCCCGTTTTACGTCAGCGGAACGTCTGGCGTCCACTAGTCCGTTCTACGTCAGCGATGCATCTGCCGTCTGACGCGAGCATTAAACACTCGTTCCACGTCGACGGAACGTCTGGCGTCCACCCGCCCGTTCTACGTCAGCGATACGTCTGACGCCAGGCAAGCTATACCAACACAAGTGGAAGATACCTTTTTGGGCAGCCTCGGGACTCACCCCTGCCCCAAACAAAATATCTCTGACACAGCAGGCGGCCCGTCAGAGTTCCTCTCCAATCAGAGACTGCTCCCAGTCTGACGAACAGAAAGGACGACGATGTGGTAGTCTCCCAGCCAAGACATCTTCCTGACAAGGCAGACTTTCTCAACCTACCTCGAAGTCCAAGAAAGGCGTAACTGTCCACCGTCCTTGACCTACCAATGGGCGGGCACCACGTGTTCTATTTAATTATTTTTAGATATATATAAGTTTGAAAAAGTTATATTTTAGTTCTATTTAATTATTTTAGTTCTATTTTAGTTCTATTTTAGTTCTATTTTAGTCCATTCACTGGGCGTCACGTATACAGTCGTCAGGACGGTAACATCCTCCCTTAGTGTTTTTACTTTCTCCTTTTTACCAAAACCCACTTGCACCAAATGGGCTTAAGGACTTGGGCCGGATTATGGAGACACCTCTACCTGGCCGGGCCCCATTAAGGGTAGAGGATGGGCTGAGAAAGTAGGATATCCAGGTACTATAAAAGGGAGAGCTCCTTCTCCTTTTATTGGCATCTAATATCTCACATACTTTCACTCAAGAAGCATACGAACTCTTTCGTACCTTCTTGAACCCTTTGTTTATTTTACTAACCTTTAGAGGCTCGGCTCTTCTAATTGGTAGTCTTTTAATTCCTTGGTCTTGTTCTTAGACCCTCACGTATTTTTATAAACACACTCTCTTTATAAAATACCGTAGAATCACTCACTGGGTTAGCGCCTGTTCGGTAACCTAGTATTCGTGTTTCTTCAGAGATGATGTTGGCATTGCTCGTTGGGGTTCTGATATATATTATTTTTAGTTCTATTTTAGTTCTATTTAATTATTTTTAGATATATATAAGTTTGAAAAAGATAATCGCTAATTCGCTATGAATCTGAGGCTGTGGTATTGATTGGTGGAACATGGAAAGTTGATAGGCTTTTGGTTAGACTTTTTTTATAGACAGATACCTCACTCCTTTACTTTTATTACCTTTGTTTCTAGTGCGATCACGTCAATTCCTGGATCGACATATCTCACCAATCTTCATCTTAATTATTCTTTGTCCTTTCTAAAGAAGACCAAGTGTAGCGGCCTGGCATCTAGCCCAACAACATCATGTAGGGGCGCTAAAGACCGTCTTGAAGAGGTGTTAGAGAAGATGTGAGTGCAATAACGGACGCAAGTCCAGGATGGACATGCAGTGGCGTAGCTTTTAAAGGGCGGGGAGGGGCTGCCGACCTCCCCGGATTTTCGCTCAGAAGTTCCGATTATATAGTATTCGTATAGAATTTTTTTGTTATAGACAGTTTTAACCCCCCCGAAACTAGTGATTTCCGACCACCCGGTGACTTTCGACCCCCCGATGTTTCGGGTCAAGCTTCGCCACTGTGGACATGTGCATGAACCTCATGCTTTTTGCCAAAGCACTCATGCCATGAGAAGCGTGGCATGATTGCACTACACACGCTCGTACTAAACTTGCGGGTGAAAGACGTTATTGGTGTAACTGCTAACCGAACTAACACCCCTGAGCTGGTCAGTCACCAAATAAACCACTACCGTCCGTCACCTTCCCAATCGTACCCAATTTATCCTCCATCCGACCCCTTGTCAAAACCCACAACCATTGCACGACACCTTCATCTCAGAACCACCTTGACCCGTCATTGAAAACCCTCATCACTCGAGACCATCATCGTGACCATCTTCCTCTTCGCCTTGAATCCACAATACCCGACCATCGCAGCCCTTTTTTGGCCTAACCACGCACCGTTTCCACTATTTCGGGCCACCACCACCACCAAGGCACCTGCCTAGTGATGCCTTGACCGATTATCGGCTATAAGGAGAGAGGAGATGAGGAGATCGTTTGTAGAGAGAGAAATCGAGAGGGAGAGTGAGTGTTAGGGTTTCTAGAGAGAAAGGGGGAGAGGTAGTGGCTGCAAAATGAATGGGGGAGGGGGGATGAGAGTATTTATAGCTATGATTAGGGTAGGTGGGTTGTGTACCGCGTATCGAACCCGTTTTAACGTAAAGGTCTCGATTTGTATTTAGGGTCAATGACTTATCACGAAAACTAGTCAGTTTTGTTCGAAATTAAAAACATAACTAAACCGAGCAAACATAAGATTATTTTCGACATCCAACGCGCGCGTTCGACACACGGGTTTGAGTCGCATTAACTAAATCGGTCGCTAATTTCGTCATTAAACGGGTTTTTTTTCCTTTCAAAACTCAACAAGTAATATTATTTATAATAACTAATTATTTTGAAAGTTGATTACGGTTAAAACTACGCATTTCGGCATCCGATTCCCTAGTCAGCTCCTCTTCGCGTTTTCCGAAACACTGCGTTTTTGGCCATTTCTCGCACCGATTTCACAGCTGATCGCATCGATAGCAATTATGCACCATATTTAAACGTAATAACTCTATGTTAGTCCAGTTTGGCGATTATTTGCTGTCAGTTCGTTAAAGTTAAACGCGCATCCACGAACTTCGAGAAGGACATCGTAGGACTCGTAACGGCTCATTTTATCTTAATTAACCTAAAAATATGTTAATTACTTCGAAAAAACGATTAAAATCACATTAGGCGTTGTGCGGAATTTGCCGGTTGTCACAAAGTAGCACTAAGGTTAGAGGGGCAGATAGCATTGTATCCTGAGTTAGGCTGCTAAGTAACCCCTGGTGGTGGCGCTAAATAGTCCATATAGCTCGAGAATGGAGCGGTTGGAGCAGGAGAAAAGTGACCCTGCTGTGAGGGAGTATTCTGATGTTGGTTGTTTAGGCGCCAGGAGTTCTGAGTCGGGTAGGGGTAAGGTGGTGGGGTTCACGAAGCCCAGCTCGGGTAAGTCGGTTGTTGTCCAGTCTAGGAAGAAAACTGCTGGGAACGTCCTAATCCACGTCCACGGCTTCCCCGACAATTCCAGCTGTTGCGGCATCTACCATGGCCGCGTGTACTGTTATGGGTCTGATCAGGTTAATGGGACTATTGTAGCTGACTAGAGGCGGCTGAAGGCGAGGTCGAAGAAGGGGCTGCAGGAGCGCTAAGACAGTGTTGGTCAACACTTTGCGAGCCTCAATAAGTATAACCTCATCGTTCAACATACTGATCGCCTGATCCCAATAAACTCCGTTTTAATTGATAAGGGAGGCAATTGTGTTAAATTCCTCAGGAAGGTCACGGACAAGCTGGAGGACCAATCAGTATTCTGGTACAGGTTGATCAACATCTGCAAACTGGTTTGAAAGTTTGATTAGCTATTGGCAGTAATCTTTGACATAGGAGCATACGCTTAAGGTGAGGTTGCAGGACAAGTCTCGAGAGCTACTGTGCAGGCCTTTTTGTTGCTCAAGAATATCTTTTCAGCCTAGTCCATGCCGCGTAGGCGATGGAGTTACCGTCCAAAACGCGACCCAACCAATCATCAGAAAAAGTGTTGAATATCTACTGCAAAATGAGCGCATTCAGTTCATTCCACGCTTCAAGTTCAGCAGGCGTAGTAGGCGCTGGTGTACCGTCAATATGGTTAAGAACTTTGTATGCAACAGGATGTAAACGAAAAAGCTTCATCCAAGACGAGTAGGTGACCTTTTTTCCGTCTAGGGTACGAATCTTTGACCGGATATTGGTGACCAAATAGGCAGGATGAAGGAAAGTAGGTTTAGAAGCGCCAAAAGACTCGTCGCCCCCATCTTCTTTTGCCATAATCAATCAGAAAAAAAAAGATCGACAAAGGAGAAAGCCGATTAGGGTTAAGGGATCGAAGGGAAGAGAATTTGGGTTATCAAAACCGAAGCTCTGATACCATGAAAGACGGTATTGGTGTAATTTGTGAATCAATATTATTAATAATGAGGTAACCCTTATATAGGGAGAAATACAGCAAACCCTACCAATATTTAAGAAAACATTATCAATCTACATAATTACAAATATATACACCAAATAATAATATTGTCGCTAAGTGCGGGGCATGATTGCATTACACACACTCTTACTAAACTCTTCTTTTCTTTCCCTCTCTCTCATGGTACTGTCGTCCTTCCCCCCTAGGATATCATATGGTGTGTTAATGCAAAAAAAAAAAAAAAAAAAAAAAAAAAAAAAAAAAAAAAAATCAAAGCATAAAGCATAGGAAAAAATAAATAAGTCGATTCACGTACCGCACATTGCAACAAACCTGTCAAATGGGAAAAATTCACTATATAAATAAAATGTGCCAGAGTATATGAAAATTACACGTTTAGTTAACAAATAGTGTGGGGGTACGAAGTTTTCGGAGTTCTCCTAGCTCGAGTGAATTCTCATTTTATCCGGATCCTATCAAGAAACATCTAGTACTCTTGATACGTCTTAATTTTTATGGCTGCATTAAATTTAATGGTGTGGTATAATCTATATCTATACTATCTATATCTATATCTATATCTATCTATAAAACATTTCGGACTTCTTAAAATTTAAGAGGTACAAGTTTGATTCCTTATGATACAATACAAAATGCATATAATAACTATCATTTGAGGGTGAAATTGTCTTTTAAACACCATATTTAATCAAAAGGTAATCAAGAGTCATTAGATGTTTATGAGATCTCATGACATTCAATTCTATAATTATTTTAAACACATTAAATAGAACATATATAAAAAATAATTCATAATATTGCATGTTTTGTTATAATGTTTTACATACAATTAGGTATTTTATAAAAGTTAAAGTTTTTATAAACCTAATAATACTATATAGAAATCGAGAAATCAATAATGAAAGCCGTGTTTATAATTATAAGGTAACGATTTGAATTCTAAAATTACTACTATGGCTAATCTGATTTAAACTATACAGTCATTGGATTCTATGATCGACGAAGAAAGATTATGTTTATAATGAATTTCAAACAAAGATATTAAGAAATATTCATATAAAGCAGTGGATAATAACAAAAAAAGAAATTAATTAATAATAATGGGTTCTTCTTCTTGAGTACTTCAACTCAAGTCCACATTTTCACCTCAAGTAAATTTTTTGGTTATTTATTGAAAACAATTGGATCGATGTTCATAACCGATTAACCAAACGGGAACAAATGAATAATTGAAACCAATCGGTTTTTAAAATATCTTAATCGAAAGTTTTGGTTTTGGTTATGTCTCAAAACCAAAGTGAACCGAACAACAGCTTGTACACACCCTTGAAATCACCAATTGAAGTGTTGTGGTCTCTGCCGCAACGCGCGAGCACCCCACTAGTAATGATATGAACAATGCATACAACGTTTAGATTGTTCATTAAAAAAACGGCCGGCTGCATAAAAATGGCTTGGCGTCAATGATATGATCTCGTATACAATCATCAACATTTAGATTGTTAATTTCCCCAATGCGTTATTATAGATTATATATATTTATGATCTTCTCTTCCAAAACAATTGGGATAAAGAATTAACGGTCTGAAATTCAATAAAGTACACATAAAAATAAAAATGATATATGCATATGAACTAAGACCGCAACCCGTTAGAAACTTGCTCGTTCGAGTTTAAGTAAAACCGCGTGAGACGTTCTGAAGCCTTTTTAACCTACACGAGGCGAAGAATAATCCATGTTGATATGAGATAAACACATACATCCATAAAATATAATCCATTTAGTGAATGTTACATTGTTACCTGATCATCCCAGTCTGTTCTCCATGTCATGTATACAAGTGTAATCGTTTGTGTTAGAACGCCACCAATCATTCCGATCCATATACCCTGTTAATTAAGTAATTATACGAATTAATCATAGTTAAAAGTTAAAACGACCATATAAGCGTACTTTCTTGGAAATGTACCTTAACTTCAAGATTTGTTAGATATCCGAGCAACGCTCCCAATGGAATACCAATTACGTAAAAGCAAACAAGGTTAACGATTGCTACAGCTGACTGCAAACCCGCCCCAACTGCCACCCCCTGATCAATGACATTATATATCTCTTTTAAGTATTTGAAACTAACTTGTGAACATTTTAAAAAATAGATGTTTTATGAAATGGAAGGAGTTACCAGAGAGTACAGGGTAAATGCTGTTTAACAAAACTGAAAAGGAGAGAAGCAGTGATAGATCCGATACGGTATCTGCAACTCTTTCGTCATCTGTGAACAAGTATGCAAGTTTTTTGCCAAATGACAAACAAAGAACAAAGAAGAACAACCCGATCACAATGGAAGTCCCCAACAAGACTTGTATGGAAAACTTTACTGCTTTCGCATTTCCTCTCCCTAATTCATTTGCCACCCGAACGCTTTATACATGTTCAAGTTACAATTGTAGTCGTATCAGTGAAGAAAAAATAAAATATATTTATGGACAAAAGCAATGGGTTGGGTAACGGGTCAAAGCATATAAAAATGTAATTAATGGAAACTTCAAAAGGAAACATCAATCACTCACCATGCAGCACCTAAGAAACCAAGGCTAATCATAAACTCCCACGCGTTAACGTTCAGGCTGCAAAAACGTTTCAAATACTAGTTTTTATTACCTAATATTAATTAAAAAAAAAGAGATGAATTGTAACCCGAGTTTATACCAATTGAGAAGGCGGATATTGCAACCTCGGCATCTTGCATATATCCAGCAAGTAAGACTAGAACAGCATTGTACCATAACTCCAAGCTAGACAATAAAAACAAAAGTCATTCTATAGTTTGACATTAAAAATCAAACAAATGATTTCAGTTAGAACATACACAGATAAATGTACAGTAGATACTTACCAGACCATCACACCAGATGATAATGAGAGCTTAACAACAGGAACAAGATCCTTAAAAGCGGCTACACTAAATCCTTTCCATGAATTAGGACACCATCCTCCAAAAATGTATATGAATTCTCCGATCACAAGAATCCAAGAAGACATCGACAGGGCAATCATGGCACCACCGCGATCCCCATGTTCAGCTTATACACGAAAAGCAGTGACAAAGGTATATGGATGGCGAATTGTAAAGCCGCAAGCCATGCAATAATCATGTTCTTTAATTGTGCTTGTAGATACATTTGTATAGTCAAGCTAAAAACAAAGTTATAGACAAAAGGAATGAACCATAATGATATGTATCCGCCACTGTTTGCTATCGCTTCGTCCTCACCAACAAGTTTATAGATTTGGGTACCGAAGATGAAAACTGGGAGCAAAATTGTCAATGTGATCAAGTCAACGATCCATGATCGTTGCAAGTAAATGCCCATCATATGGTGTTGTCCGGCCCCAAATGCTTGTCCACAAAGAGTTTCGGTTGCACTTGACATTCCTAACTGTTGATACATTCGTATAATAATAAGGAAAATTGTCAATTCTGATGGATAATGTGAACATCGGTCTGGATTGTTGGGTGATAACGGCATTTTATTAGCAATAACTAAAAAATTATGAATTAACTTACAAGTATTCCGTTGACAAATCGGACACTAAGTGTTTGAACAAGTGCGTAGCCAGCAAGATCTATGTCACTAATATGTCCAATAAATGACTGAGTGACAATGAGGGTTCCAAACGCACAAACCCTTGATATGACACCTGGTAATGCCACCCTCCATATCTTTTTCGATTCGACCCATATCCTTTGTTTTAGGTCACCTTCCTCTTCTTCGTGTCGAAGAAGCTTTGTCTCGATCCCATCATCCATCCTAAAAGCAAACAATTCACAAAATTTGTACTTAATAAATTATCTACAACAGTCCCAACTTTCAAAGTATTTTCCTCTAATAAACTTTTATTAACCGACAACTAACTCATTTTCAAAAATTAAAAGAGTATGAAAGTTAAAAAGATCGTTAAAGAAAATTGTTTGAAAATTAAGACTATTGTCAACTAAAAAGACAAAGTTTGAATTATTAAAATATAATTATAAGGTAAAATTGTTTTAAATTTATATTTGTAGAATATAACATTTTTGATAAATGAGTAGGCTAGCTATAAGTTTTTTTTTTATCATAAAGTTTGAATTTGTCTCCATCGAAATAGGAACAACAATATAAAATATAAACAATAACAGCCCAAGAAATTTTTTAAATATTAAGTACATATTATTGTCGGACATGTTTATAACGTCATTTATCTATTTAATTAATTTTTACTTATGTTAGTCAAAACGCAACGTAGCTATGATAAGGCCCACAGGTAGTAGTACTATGTGGTGCATATAGCTAGAATGAGAGTCCAACAATCTTCCACGTCAACACGTCATGTATATTCTAATTTTGGTTTTATCTCTAGGCACAAACCAGTTAATTCTAGACCAAACAAAAGTACATGCTTGCATCAAGATAACAAACAAACTTGTACTCTGTGCATAATTACTTATACACTTTACAAGAGTGACAAGCCAAGGTAGGTAGATAGATAGAGTCAAATACAATAAGAAACATCAAAAAGTGATGAATATTAGATACCAACTAGTATTTGTTATTGCCTAAACACATGTTTTAAACACTATTTCTTTAATTGTTATTGTTATTTTCTTTTACATCACATTCGATACTTTTCATTTTAGAGTTTATAACAAATACACATATGCGCAATATACAATCATAAGCAGTGGCGAAGGTTAGTGAGGACCAGGGGTGCCCCAGTCCCCTCCGTTTTTTGACCGGTGAAGTTTGCAATTTTCAAAGGTAATTTTTATATGGATTGAGTCTGACCTAAACCCCTACCCATATGAAAAAACTGAGTTCAGCCCTGCCGATTTGATTGTCAAGCTTCGCCACTGATAATCATAAGTATAAATAGTATTGAATATATAAAAAGTGAAACTTTTTATATTGATTTAAATGATTGTTTCGTAACAAATATGGTGTGTGTATATGTGTGTAATATATATATATATATATATATATATATAGAGAGAGAGAGAGAGAGAGAAAGTCTTACGGAGTGGTTCAAGTTTTAAGCAAAAGCTTGGAGGAGATGGTGAGGAATGGAGATATTTGTTGATGGAATCCCAATTTATAGTGGATGATTACACTCTCTCTAGTCTAGTCTATTCTTACTCTGGTTTTTGCTCATTGTTGGGCCACTTTGCCCATCATTGAGCCTTTCTTTCTCTCGTATTGGGTTTTGAAGGCTACCAACGGTTTCAGTTTTTTATTTTTTACTGCTCTAATTATCTTGTATAAATTGCAAAACCACATATATCTAAAGGGTGTATAATCTTAATTAGAGTGTGTATAATTCATAAATATCGGGTATGTTTGGTAAAATTAGGTGGTGTCTGGTAGCTGCAAGCTGTTAGCAGGAAGCTTGTAGCTGAAAGTTTTTTAAATATATTTTGGTGTTTGGCAGAGTAGTTGGAGCTTTTAATAAAATGTATAAAATGATCAAAATGGGTATAATTAAAAGCTTGTAAAGAAAGTTTTTATTTTATTTACTAATTTAAAGCAGAAGGGAGATCCACCCTACGACCAGCAGATCTCCTTGTCTTTGGATGGGCCGGGGGGAGCATGCTTGTGTTGACCTGATAGGCGTATCTCCCCTAGTTGGGTTAAGGGATAGTGGCTTCGTAGCAGGGCAAGCGGTGCGGAAAGCAGAGGCAAAGAAGGTTAGAAAAACATGCTAAAGCCTGCGAGGAGAACCAACACGTTTTTGTACCATTGGCTTTTTGATACCTTTGGCTCATTGGCACCAGAGGCTACCCGTTTCCTGACCAGGGTACAGCGGGTTATTCATAGTAGTGTCTCGGCTTCGGTGGGCAGGGTTACGTTTTTAGTAGAGTAGGATTTGCTATTCAGAAAGGGTTAGCGACGCAGCTTGTTGCCCGCCTGCCCGTTATCTTAGTGTAATTTTCTTTGTCCGGGAATGAAAGAAATCATAAAAATTTAAAGCTTATAGCTAGTAGAGTTTTTTCTTAAAAGCTAGTATTAGTAGCTTTTCACTATAGAGTTTTTTCTCCTAACCTAAAAGCTTCTAGCTTTTCAATCAAACGGGTTCAATAAATATCAATGATTCACAGACACATGTAGTTGATTCGTTAAATCGATGTTGCTCATTAATTTTTGGTTATAAAATTTGTTTGTGTGATGCTAAAACAAGATAAAAATTTGCATGGTACATTATTCTTACTGTGTACAGATATCACTACAAGATAAATATCTAATTATCTCTATAAAACTCATGTTAAGTGGTCAATTATTTTTGCTAAAATTTGGCAATAAGTTACGAGAGTATCACTTGTTCAATGCTACATTTGACTACGATATCAAGATATCTAACAACTTTTGAGATAACTAACGAAATAAAGAATTATTTTTCTTTCATTATAAAAGAAACTATTCCCTACTTATAACTTAATAGTATAATTATCTATATGCATGAGTGAGGGGTAGTTTAAGATACCCAAAAATTAAGAACTTATTTTTCATTAATAACCCTAAAGTGAGAGTAAAATAATCATTCATACATTATTTATATTTTAATACCCTATCTTAGTTACACTTTTATCCCTAAAACTTTACTTAACTTTTGTTTATTTAAATTATAGTTAAACTTCTTTTCCATATTTTAAGCAAACCACCCCCATGATTTTAAATAGTCATATTTTTTAATACGTTTATACTTTTTATAAAAAAAGAAAATACATCATAATAATGAGCATTTTATTATCTTTAATTTGAGTATATTATTGCTATTTTTTATTTAAAAAATCTTTATCTGCTACGTAATTAACGATATATAGGAGTGAGCAATAACTAAATCGTTCACCGAAGCTAAACCAAAAGTCTGACAAAACTGAACCAAAATCTATTGAAAACTGAAAATATCCGATTTAACTTAAAATTGGTTATCGTTTTCTTTTTGTACCCTTAGTTAACCCAAATTAGTTAAACTGAAACAGACCCATTAATATATTTATAACAGTATGCCCGCACGATGTGGTAGGAAACACAGACACTTCTAATGCTTCATGGTTGGGTTAGGTTCAGTTTGGTTATAAGCCTCAACCAAAACAAAAATCGACATTATCGGCTTATCAATCTTGTTAACCAACCGGTTAATTGGTTCAGTCTATTTGGTTAGATTGTCGTTTTTAGTTCGGTTTAGTTAATTTTGGCTAATAACCAAAACCAAACTTTGGTTAAAATTTTGCTTAGAAACACATGAAATGAAGGTATAAATACATGTAATGGATGTATAAAGGATATACATGTATGAATGGTTCAGTTTTGGTTTGTTAATTTTGGTTAACTTAGGGTACAAAAAACCGATATTAGGTTAACTCAGTTTTGGTTAATTTTATGTTCGGTTTTGTATGTTTTTATTCGATTTCGGTTGAGTTTCAATTATTGTTCACCTCTAGATATTGTTAATCACGTAAAAAATCAAAATTTTAATTAAAAGTATGTAGCAAATTATACTCTAATATCGTTTGAAGTTGGGTAGATAGGTTTATGAATTGTAGTGGCGGCATAATAATAGAGGGGGTTTTGAAATTTTTAGCTTTTATACCTAGGCTTGTAAACGAACCGAATGTTCATTTAATTTTAACTGAACACGAACACATAATCAAACACATTTTTATGTTCATGTTCGTTCATTAAGAAAATTTGTCGTGTTCTTGTTCGTTTGTTTAAACCTAAACGAATAATTCACCAACGAACATAAACAGACGTTCACGAACATAATAAATGTGAACGATTTCGTATTACTGAAAAAAACCCAATTACTAATTGGTTATATATTTATACAAGTAGCTAAAGCCCAATTTATGTTTGTATTTATGTAAATATAACTACGCATGTAATTAATAAACTTAAACATGCATAAATAAACGAACATAAACGGACGTTCACGAACATAATTGAAGAAACACCACGTTTGTTCATGTTCACTCATTTAACTAAACGAACAAATTTTTTTGTTCGTGATTGTTCGTTTATTAAATAAACGACATAAACGAACATTCCGCCGAACAAGTTCACGAACAGCTCATGAACATTCGGTTCGTTTACAGGGCTATTTTTTACCTCCATTTCATGTATTTATACCCCCGTTTCATGTACTTCTAGGCACTGGCGAAGCATAGTAAGGGCGGGGGGGGCGGCCGACCCCCCCCCCGGATTTTCACGCAGAAGTTCCGATTATATAGTATTCGTATAGAATATTTTGAAAATATAGGGTTTCGACCCCCCCGAAACTGGTTTTCGACCCCCCCGAAACTAGTGACTTCCAACCCCCCGGTGACTTCCGACCCCCGAACCTTCGGGTCAAGCTTCGCTACTGCTTCTAGGCAAAAAAAATTTAGCCAAAGTTTGTTTTTGCTATTCACCAAAATTAACTAAACCGGACTAAAACCGATAATCTAATAAGATTTATTAATTGATGGATTTTGATTTTACTTTCAGATTTGGTTTAGGCTAATAATCGAATTTAACAGTACCATACACATACTTAGAAGTGTTTGTGTTTCCCGCTGCATCGCGCGGGCACTCTACTAGTAGTATAATTATTATGTTATATTTACATATTAAGTTGAAATTTGAATAATAACAATATTTATATTCCATTCGATTTTTAGCTGAGAAAATTATACAGATTGTCATTTAGTTATTAGTGAAATTGTACTCTTTACCCTTTATGTAGGGCTAGCATAACAGGCCGGATACACGAACCTGTTAAGATACGAACACGAAATCTATAAACACGAACACGACACGAAATCTAATTGTGTCATTTTTTCGAACACGATAAGGAACACCTAGTAAAATAAGTTAACACGACAAGACACGACAAGACACGATAAGACACGACAAGACATGATAAGAAACACGATAAGACCTGTTAAGACACGAACACGATAAGACACGAACATGAAACAGGTAAACATGAACACGACACGAAAATAAACAAGTCTTAACGTGTCGACTTGTTATAGATACGAAAACATGTTAAGGCCAAACACGAAACCTGTTAAAATTGTGTATGTTCGTGTCAGGTTATCGTGTTCGTGTCTGAATTGCTAGCCCTATTAAGCCAACTTTCGTTATAAATCTTGGTTAACTTTGAAACTAATTTACCACTTTTAACTCTTATAAAATAATAACATATCATTTTATCTAGTTATAGTTTTCTATTAAATTAGTTGTTATTTTATAAGAGTTAAAAGTGTAAATTAATTATATATTATCCTATGTATAACATCAGAACATATATAGCTGGAATATATCGGTATATTACGTGGTATTTAAAGAGGAAAATGTTAGGAAAATATGCATATGCTAAATAGCATAGTTTAACAAACTCTTATTTTTTTTTTTTCATACCTCTTTCTCTTACTTAATTAAACATATTATTTTTTTCTATCTTACTTATCTTACTTAATTATGAATAATTATTATTTTAATAAAAGATAGTTATTATATTACTATCCATGTAAATAATTACTATTACTTTAAATAAAAGTTCACACTTATGTTAGCTAAAGTGCTAGAAATGAAAAACAATGAAGATGTTTGTTTTTATAACTGTTTAAAAAATTTCAAATACCTGATTTGGTTGGATGTTAAATTATAGTCAAAATACATGTTAAATAATAAAAAAAATGGTGGTGTTAGAAAATCAAAGTTAATTCCCATTTGAAAACAAAAGTGTTATAAAAATTAACTTAACAAAACTTAAACAAAACTTATAACTGTCACGTTTGTTTATTTTTAAAGACATATCTTGATAAATGTATATGTTAACAAATGTATATATTATATTATTAGAATAATGCATCGATTTTTTTCAACCATGAAATGCTTATGTTTTCTTAAAAGTAACTTTTCATTAATAATTTAACATTACATTTATCAACCCGTGTAATACACGATAATGTAACTAGTTTATCATAAATTATAATATTAATTTTTTTTGCAAATGTTAGGTTTTTATAACCCATTTTTAATATTTAAATACACATAACTCTTTTTTAAACGTCCAACAAGGTTGTCATCCATAGGCAAAAGACTATTTATGTTCGCGATCATAAGACAACGATGGTGACCCTGCCTGTCAACAATTCAAGAGGAAACCTCTACTCACGCATGACATTTTGTCACAAATAAGGTCGAACACCTGTGACCTCCCCAAAGAATGTCATTCGGATATCGGTAGTGCATTGCACCTTTGTTTCCATAACATCCAACAACCAGAGATTCGTTGTTTACCTTAAAAGATGTGGTAAGCTAGAAAACAAGTATACACTAACATATAATTTCTGAACGAGATAAATGATAGTTCCAATACTAATGAGTATAACCTATATGTTTATTTAGTTATTTAATTTCAGTTATAGCATGTCAATATGATGTTGGAGATGTTGCCTTCAGCCCACTTATAGGCCTAGTCGTTTGAAGCCCAGTATGATTAACTTGTTGAGCAAGATTAGCATAGGGTTTTTAACCCTAATTTAGGCCTATAAATACTCTCTTGTACTTGTAATATTTGTATCACTCAATAAAACAATACCCCAGTTGCCCCCGTGGACGTAGGTCAGTTTAGACCGAACCACGTAAATACTTGTGTTCGTGTGCGTGTGTGTTCTGCGATCCTAACAACTGGTATCAGAGCTCAGGCTCTTGATCAGAGAAGGAACACATACCTTAAACCTCACGGTCACCCACCACCCACCTCAGTCACCCGCCCACAACCCTCCTTCTCTGTGCCGCCGCTATTCTGCGCCACCATCATCCCAGCCGTAACTATTTTTTTCGTCACACACCATAACCCGCCGCCGCTAGGGTTTTGATTAAAACCCATCAGCCGCCGCCGCCGCCATCCTTAGACCAGATTAGGTCATCTTCTGCGGTTATTCCTCAACACACCGTCGCAACCCCAAACACCCTAGTCTAGGGTTTCTCTGCTGCTGCCCAAAATCTGAACAGAAGCAAAAGACGGTTTCTTTTCTTATTGCTGTTGTTCTCTTGAGATAGCAAGGTCAGAATTTTTGGGTGTTTTTTTGTTTTTTTTTTTTTTTTGTGGAGAAGTGAGAGAGTAGGAAAGAAGTTTTGTTGGTGGAGAATATGAAAGGAGTGTTGTCTCCTGTTGATCACGTGAGTTGGTCAAAAAATATATTGGTGTGTGTGTTGTTGGTGAAAGAAAATTGTTATTCTATTTGGCTAGCTTCCTAGTTATTTAGACAAGAGATCATGTCTGAAGAAGGAAAAGTCAAGGTTGAGAAGTTTGATGGGAAGAACTTTGGATGGTGGAAGATGCAAATCAAGGATTTGCTAATACAGGAGTTAGATGCTGCACTAGACCCTCCCCCCGCGACCATAACGAAAGAATGGACGAATCTTGACAAGAAAACACAGTCAACGATTAGGCTTGCTCTCTCCATGAATGTAGCTTACAACATTCTGGAATAAACCACAGCGCGTGGGATTATGGAAGCTTTGTCAGTCATGTACGAGAAGCCGTCTCCTGCGAACAAAGTGTTTCTGATTCGGGAGTTAGTCAATATTCGTATGAAAGAGGGAAGTTCTGTTACTGAGCATATTAATTTATTTAAATCACACTTGACACGTTTGTCTTCTATGAATTTTAAGATAGATGATGAATTGCAGGCTTGTCTATTGTTATCCTCATTACCTGACAGTTGGTCAGGCACAATCACAGCAGTCACAGGGTCAGTTGAGACTCTCAGTTTTGGAAGAGTTCGTGATTTGTTACTAATGAGGATTCCAGAAGAAGGAACAATGGAGAATCAAGCTCGTTGCTCAGTACTGAAGGAAGAGGGAGAAGTAGTAATAGAGGAGGAAATAAGGGTAGGTCAAAGTCAAAACGCAGGAGCAAGTCAAGACCTGGAAAGCCAAGGAAAGACGTACAGTGTTGGAACTGTAAGGAGTTTGGGCATTTCAGAAGTCAGTGTTTTGAACCTGCGAGAGAGAAAAAGGAGGTGAATGCTACTACATCCTCAGACTCAGAGGATGCTCTTATTTGCTGTATTGAGAGTTCTGTAGAAGACTGGATTATGGATTCAGGAGCGTCTTTCCATGCTACTTTTAGCACGAAGAAGATGAAGAATCTGCGAACAGGTAACTTTGGTAAAGTTCGTTTGGCTAATAATCAGAGTCTTGATATTACAGGAATCAGTGACATAGACCTTAAAACTCCATTGGGAACCATTTGGACCTTGAAGAATGTTCGGGTCATTCCTGGTTTGAAGAGGATGCTTATATCCATCGGTCAGCTTGATGATCAGGGATATGATGTTCACTTTGGTAGTGGACAATGGAGAGTTGTTAAGGGCAGTATGGTTGTTGCTAGAGGCAAGAAGAGATATAGTTTGTACATGGTTGAAGCATCAGTTGATGCAGTGAACGCAGTATCGAGTGACCAGAGTCAGACAAAGTTATGGCATCAAAGACTCGGTCACATGAGTGAAAAGGGGATGAAAATGCTTGTTGCCAAGGGAAAACTTCCAGAGTTGAAGAAGGTCGAGTCAGAATTTTGTGAACCGTGCATCCTAGGCAAGAAAAAGAAGGTGACTTTTGTGAAGACTGGGGAGAGCACCGAAAGCTCAGAAATTGGAGCTTATTCACTCAGATGTATATGGACCGACATCAGTAGCTTCACTTGGAGGTTCTCACTACTTTGTGACCTTCATAGATGATTCAACACGCAAGGTATGGGTTTACTTTCTTAAACATAAATCTGAAATTTTGATACTTTTAAGAAATGGAAATCTGCTGTTGAACTTGAAACTGATTTGAAGGTGAAATGCTTGAAGTCGAATAACGGTGGTGAATATATCAGCAAGGAGTTTACAGATTATTGTGCTGATAGAGGGATCAAGATGATAAATACAGTTCTAGGAACTCCGCAACAGAATGGAGTTGCAGAGAGGATGAACAGAACATTATGTGAAAGAGCCAGGAGCATGAGATTGAATGCAGGGCTCCCAAAGATGTTCTGGGCTGATGCAGTTAACACAGCAGCGCATCTTATCAACCGTGGACCCTCAGTACCGTTGGGATTCAAGCTTCCTCAAGAAGAATGGAAGGGTAAAGCAGTTGAGTATGATCACCTGAGAATCTTCGGGTGCAGTGCTTATGATATCAACACTGAAGGTGACAAGTTAGATGCAAAAGCAAAGAAATATATCTTCATTGGATATGGGGTGATCAAATGGGCTACAGGCTTTGAGATTCTGAAAGCAGAAAGGTAGTCAGAAGCAAGCATGCTGAATTCAATGAAGAAGAGTTGTACAAAGACAGAAACTTGGATAAGTCAAAGGTTCAGAAAGAAACAGTTGAGTTTAGTGTTGAGAATCAGAAGAAAGAATCTGTCAAAGGGCCCGTAACAGAATCTAAAGATGACACAGAACCTGAGACTGAAGATGGTGAGAATGAAGAGTCAGTGGGAATTTCTGACAGTGGGAGTTCAGAGTCTGAAGACGAACAGTCTCCACAGCAGCCTGACCAGTCTGATACTTCGGTCAGGAGATCCACCAGAGTTTCTAAAGCGCCGGACAGGTACAGTCCCAGTCGTACCGGCCCCTCAGTTAATTATATTCTCTTGACAGAAAATGGTGAACCAGAGAGCTACTCTGAAGCAGTCAAGATGAAGGACTCGTTCCAGTGGGAGCGAGCAATGAAAGAAGAAATGAGTTCACTAGACAAGAACATGACTTGGGTTCTTGTAAAGCTTTCGCGAGACAAGAAAGCTCTTCAGAATAAATGGGTTTTCAGGGTCAAAGATGAGCATGATGGTTCTAAACGGTATAAAGCCCGTTTAGTGGTCAAGGGATTTCAGCAAAAGAAGGGAGTTGATTATGATGAGATCTTCTCTCCAGTGGTGAAGATGACCACCATCAGGTTAGTTCTGAGTATTGTAGTAGCAGAGAATTTGCATCTAGAGCAGCTAGATGTGAAAACAACATTTCTACATGGTGACCTTGATGAAGATATTTATATGGCACAGCCTGAGGGATTCCAGGTTATTGGAAAGGAAAATTGGGTGTGCAAGTTGAAGAAGAGTTTATATAGTCTGAAACAAGCGCCAAGGCAGTGGTACTTGAAGTTTGATAATTTCATGGTGAAGACCGGTTACAAGAGATGTGAAGCCGATCACTGTTGTTATCTAAAGAAGTTCAAGAATTTGTATATCATTCTACTTCTGTATGTAGATGATATGTTGATTGCAGGATCAGATATGAATGAGATAAGCAAGTTGAAGAAGCAAATGTCCAAAGAATTCGAGATGAAGGATTTGGGTGCAGCTAATCAGATACTCGGGATGAGTATCACCAGGAGCAAGAAAGATGGATCTTTGACACTGTCCCAGGAGAAGTACATCGGGAAAGTGTTAGAGAAATTCAATATTAACAGTGAGAAGACCAAGCCTAGAAACACGCCCTTGGGGAGTCACCTCAAGCTTACCAAAGATCAGTGTCCCAGAACTGAAGAAGAAAAAGCTGATATGGCTAGAGTTCCGTATGCATCTGCAGTAGGTAGTCTAATGTACGCTATGGTGTGTACAAGACCTGACATAGCACACGCAGTCGGAGTTGTCAGTCGGTTTATGTCAAATCCGGGAAGAGAACATTGGGAAGCAGTTAAATGGGTGCTTCGTTATTTGAAGGGAACGTCAAAGATGGGGTTATGTTTCAAAGGGAAGGATTCAGTTCTCAGAGGTTATACAGATGCTGACCTGGGTGGCTGCAAAGATACATTTAAAAGCACCACAGGTTTTGTTTTCATAGTGGGAGGAACTGCAGTCAGTTGGATGTCCAGACTTCAGAAAAGCGTGGCTTTGTCCACAACAGAGGCAAATACATGGCTATAGCTAAGGCCAGTAAGGAGCTAGTATGGTTGAAAGCTTTTCTAGAAGAGTTAGGGAAGAAGCAGACTAAGCACTTGTTGCACTGTGATAATGAAAGTGCAGTAAAACTTGCTAAGAATCCTGTGTATCACAAGAAGACGAAGCACATCGGGATAAGTATCACTTCGTGAGAGGATTGGTTGCTGATGGCACAATCAACTTAAAGAATATCTCAGGTGCTAAGAATCCAGCAGACATGTTTACCAAATGTGTAACGTTGGATAAGCTGAAGCTGTGTGTAGCTTCAGCTGGTCTCCAGGAATAGTGTTGAGGAGATCGGGGTAACTGGAGGTGCATTAAAGATCAAGGGGAGATCTTATCTACAGAAGTACAGAAGAGATGGTGCAGTTCGTGGTCCGAAGACACCAAGTGGGAGATTGTTGGAGATGTTGCCTTCAGCCCACTTATAGGCCCAGTCGTTTGAAGCCCAGTATGATTAACTTGTTGAGCAAGATTAGCATAGGGTTTTAACCCTAATTTAGGCCTATAAATACTCTCTTGTACTTGTAATATTTGTATCACTCAATAAAACAATACCCCAGTTGCCCCCGTGGACATAGGTCAGTTTAGACCGAACCACGTAAATACTTGTGTTCGTGTGCGTGTGTGTTCTGCGATCCTAACATATGAATATCTATTACGATACAATTTATTTAATTAATAGAACTAAGGGGACGATGCGCTATCAGAATTGTGCACGGGTACCCTTTACCAGCACGGTAACACCACCGTCACATGTGCTGGTATGGTTCAGTGGACCGTTTTCTGGTTGTTGTTACCGTGCTGGTACAAAGAAACGGTCTTTTTCTTGACCAATGATAATATGCACGTTTTACCTTCACCTTTGACCGTGATATTTTGACCGTGTTTTATTTTTTACCGTTTACATTTTGACCTTGGTTTATGTTTTACCCTATACAAATCATACTTTCACATAACATAAACACGTTGAACTTTCATTAAAAATTTAAACACCATTAAACATTAAAACAACCGTAAACAATAATTAATAATTATATCTCGCAACAATCGCTATGACGCAAAATGGGTAAAGTTGGTCATTTGTTCACGGTAGTAGCTGCCACGAGTGAGTTGGATTGGAATGTCTTCTTGAACATTAGGGTGCCTCTCCATCGTGGCTTCATAAAGGACGTTCCAACGGAGAAACCTGGACCAGAGAAGAAAACCACCTACGATCGAATCCTTGGAGCGGTCATTTGTGCCGGTTAAATTATTGAATATCCCCGACACCCGGTGCCAAAACGAAATTGGGGTATCGACTTCATGAACCTAGGGCTAACAATGGGTAACCTGTATAAGACACGATTAGACCTGTTAACTGAAAAACACACTATGTCATTTTTTACTTTTTTTAAATTAATTAGAATTAATAGGCAAAGATCCATTATTTCTCTTTTTTGGTACATAAAATGTATAACTGTGTTGTTATAAACATGGGATATAAAGTAGTTAAATGAGTCATGTTTATGTTTAGAACTTTTGTTGTTCGCGTCGTCAGAGACCTGCTAAGACACGATTTGCCAGCCCTACATGAACCCATGTGTTTCTCACTACGAGGTAGGCCCTCGTTAACGCGATATCCTCATTTGCATTCCACGGGACCATTTTTATGAAACGATTAAAGTATAAACGGGTTATTGTGTGATTTTGTTGTGTTGGATTAAGGTGTTTTTATAGACCAAACCGTAACGGTACAGATTCCAATGGTTGCAACGGTTTAAATGTAACGGTAACAAAATTAATTACCGTCTGACTGTACAACGGTTAGTTTTCTCAATTTTAAATGAAATATAATGAAATAATCAGTGGAGTGCTGCTACAAAAAAGTGTTTCAGTGAAGTAAATCAGTGAAGTGATGTGGCATTGCAGGATTGGTTAAAATCTGTGAAAGAAAACAAAACTCTACAAGGGCTCCTTATACCCTGATATAGTAATATAAGAAGATGCTAAGACTACTCGGAGTGGGGGGGGGGGGGGGGGAAGAGGGGCGTGATGCGCCATGTGGCACTTGTGGGACCCGTGTGTGAAGGGTGAAAATTGTGGGGAGTGGAAGGGGGGAAAGCGGGGGGGGGGGGGGGGGAAATGAAATAATATTATATTATGGTAAAGTTAAAAAAAAAAAAAAAAATTAACCAATCAAAACCCTCCACCTCTTTTCAAGCCCCCGCCCCCCCCCCCCCCCCCCCCCCCCCACCTTGGCGGCGGTGTTCCCACCCCAAACTCACTCCACGCCATTATCCCCGCCCTCCACTCCGTCTACTCTAAGAGAGAGAGAGACGATATGTGTATAATGCGTTCACATTTAATCTAAGAGAAACGTATGCTACCCATAGAGTACTAACGACCCAATTTACCAATATTGCTAGAAAACAAATATACACTAGCATATAAATTCTTAACGAGGTAAATGATAGTCCCAATACTATTTCATTCATGCTTTTAAGTTTTAACCAAGAACAAATTACAAATGAGTAGTGGGTGAACGAGTAACAAATTGCACCGTTGGGTGACCCCTTTTGGAAAGCAAAACCTATTATATTAAAAATAAAACATTGACCCTAGCTAACAATAGTTATTTAAAAAAAAAACCTTTGATATGAAAGGAGATATGGGTCCCTGTGTAACAAAGGTCGAATGTATCAGACCCAAATTCTTTCATCTCGAGTCTTGCTTTTGACATTGATGGTTTTTCCTCAAAATTCACTTAATAGAACTAATAAAAGAAGAGGCTACGAGACAGATGATATGTGTATAATCCATCCACATTCAATCTAAGAGAGATGTATGTTACCCATGAAGTACTAGTGACCCAATTACCAATATTGTTATTATATCCCTCTGCTTAGAACAGTTAACAATCAAAGCACTCCATAATCTATTCCTTGTATTGGAAACTTTAATAGTGTCCTGCTGCTGGCATACACCACACTACTTTGCTAATATGCAACACGCCTATTTTGCTAACGTGCATCTTTAAAAAACTTTTTTCTTTATTATTTTTGTAAAACCCATTTTTTTTTATTTGGTCTCTTTGTTTAAACATTCCCAATGAGAATATATTGCTCTGCCTTGTGAAATTCATAGCATTCTTTCCTCTAATTAAACAATGCTGCAAATCAAAAAACTGAACTTGTTGGGGTCTAGTTGGTTTTTCGCTAACTGTTCTCATGGTTTTTTTGCAAACCAGTTCTCATGGCTATTAAAAGGATTTTAAAAACATAATGGAACATGCTAATCCATGGACCTTGTAATCTTTTCAACATTAATGACATCATTTCCATTGCATCATCATTAGCTTACATCATGTTTTACAAATATACCTCTGTGGGTGACTGGGTGATGCTTATAAGGGCAGTCAGGGTGGTCCGTGATGGCCACCCCGTGATGCCGCAATGGCCGTGAAACACCGCCTCCCCCCCCCTCCCCCCCAATAAATCACACCCGCGGCGCGAAGACTAAATGTCATGATATACATCACGTTGGAATTCAGCCAATTTGTGACCGTTGGCCAACGGTCGTTTGACCGTTTTAGGTTTAAAAAATAAAATAAAATTTCAACCAAATCTCTCTCTCTCTCTCTCTCTCTCTATATATATATATATATATATAGGGTGGGGTTAGCATACAAAAGAGGTGTTTTGTAAGAAGGGTGAGAAGGAAAAATGACCATTGGATCAACTTGATGGAGGGATGAGATAATAGTAGTGGCAATTTTGTAATATGTGTTATAATAATATTAGATAAATTAAGATTGTGGGGGTAGATGTGTAATATTACACATTTTAATTAATAAAATCTATTTAAGTCACTTAATAACTCCTCTCTCTTTCCAATCTAATTTAAGTTGCCTCTTTCTCTTTCTTCCTCTTTCTTCTCTCTCTCCACACGATTATTCTTTTTCTTTTTCTCCTATTTCATACGATCGATAATATGATTGGTTCAGTGGCCAACAAAGAAGATTCTTGGTATTGTGTTTTAGCTTCTTGGAATGGTGTTTGATGGAAAGTCGTATTTTTATTTTTTAGATGTGTTTTCAACTTTAATTTGTTTGCTGTTGAGTTTAATGTTTTTATGTTTTATATGATAGTGATAAAAACACATTGTTAATCAGATCGATGTGTTAGAGTGGAAAAGTTGTGTTGTTGTTTATGTGTTTTAAGTTTAAAACACAGTTTTATGTACAAAAAAGTTTGTATTTTATGGGAAAAGTCTTATTGTTCTTGGTTGTGTGTTTTATGTTTAAAGTTAATTGATAAAACACAATGAATAATCAAATGTCACCTTTATCTGGTAAAACACAATACTGTGATCTGGGTATGTTGTCCATGAAGATAAAACACAAATACTGTGTATGTTGTCCATGAAGAAAAAACACATAACGATGAACACCTGGTAGATAATGATGAGCACATATCCTTAAATGAATATACATACGCCATTTTATTGACGTGAAATACTATCTCGAAAAAAAAAAAGAATCTGGTATATGATTAAAAGTAATTTAGACATAGTTGATAATGATGAGCACCTCTAAAAAATCATTACACGTCAGAGATTTCAAAAAAAAAAAAATGTGAACAAGATATGGATGATTATGAACAAAAAAACCCTCTTAATTCAAATGCTTTAAATTAAATTGGCCATAAATCTCTCATTTTGACTAAGAGGTTGATTTTTTATAAACTTGAAAAAATAGTGTATTTACTCTATTGCCCTTCTTATTAAATTAAAACTTTACCACGTGTCACTCTCACGTGCCTTCTTACCCTTCTCACAAAAAGAGGTTTTTGTACCCGAACCTCTACCTATATATATATATATATATATATATATATATATATATATATATATATATATATATATATATATAGGATTTGGTTCAAATGAGAACCTTTTCCCAAATTGAGAACTAGAGAACCATTCTGGACCACACATTTCTCTAAGGCAAATTTTTTTTTTTTTTTTTTTTTTTTTTTTTTTTTTTTTTTTTGCAAAAATCGCTGCTTTATATATATTTCATTTTCAACCAAAATCAATACCACCAACAATCAAAACACACATCCAACAAACAAAGAAGCAAATATATATATATATATATATATATATATATATATATATATATATAGGGTAGGGATCCTAAGAGAACCAACCCCTATTTGAGAACTGAGAGAACCATTCTGAGCCACACATTTCATATAAAGGCAAAAAAATAATAATTTTTTTTTTTTTTTTTTTTTTTTTTTGCTTTAATCGCACATTTTTATGCAAGAAAATTTTTTTTTTATTTTTTTTGAATTTTTTTTCATTTATACATATGTGTATATGACAATTATACATATGTGTATATAGCAATTATACATATGTGTATATAGCATTTTTCAGCTATACATATGTGTATATTTCAGTTATACATATGTGTATATAGCATTATACACATGTGTATAATGCAATTATACACATGTGTATACTGAAAAAAAAATACAAAAAAAATAAAAAAAAATTTTTTCTTACATATAAGGCAGCGATTTTTGCAAAAAAAAAAAAAAAAAAAAAAAAAAAAAAAAATTTTTGCCTTAGAGAAATGTGTGGCCCAGAATGGTTTCTCTAGTTCTCAATTTGGGAAAAGGTTCTCATTTGAACCAAATCCTATATATATATATATATATATATATATATATATATATATATATATATATATATATATATATATATATATATATCAAACGGGAGGATCCTCGTGTCCACCCGACTCGTCTAGTTCTCCAGACTCGTCGGGTTCTTCGATGGATTTTTTTTTTGCAATGGTTGCGAGGCGGCGCAACGTGAAAATACGGAAATCCCGAAGAAAAGAATGGTGCAGCGTGATTGGTGGGGGCAAATGACGTTTTGATGAACGATTACTTTGTAGAAAACCCAAAGTATAACGACAAGATGTTTAAAATCGATTTTGTTTATCAAAGGAATTACTTTGTAGATTACCCACCTCTCACTTAATGTTTTTAATTTTTATGTTTTTTTATTTAATGTAATTTTTTATTTAATGTAATATTTTTTATTTAATGTAATGTTTTTTTTATTTAATATAATGTTTTTATATATTTTAAAAAATAAAAAGCTTAGTGATGAAATGTTATGAAATGTGAACACCACCATATGGGTTAGTGATGGAATGTGATAAAATGAGGTGACAGAATCTGATTGGGTGTGATAGTGTGTTGAGTGTGATAAAACTATCACCACCCCATGTGCCTATGGTGAAAAAAAACACACACAAAACATGAGTTAAATGAGGAACATAAACACACAAAACATGAGTTAAATGAGGAACATGGCTATATATATATAGCCTTCAAAGCAACAGAAACTACGAACATCAGGATTTATTATTAAACACACAATGTAATCTACTCCGGATGTTCATTCGACTCTATGTAAAATCGATTGAGTCGTTCTGAAGCTTTCTTCACCTGCAGTAGGAAAAGTAGAACCCATGTTTACATATCAAGAAGCATAAAAAGTCTAATGTAAGGGGTGAGATGCTTTCCGTGTGTGTGTAACTGTAAATTTACCTGATCGTCCCAATTTGTTCTCCAAGTCATATATAGGAGTGCAAGTGTTTGCACTAGAACACCGCTAATCATACCAATCCATAAACCCTATCAAGTAACACAAATTTATCAAAGAGATCTAGCTCAACCGTTTACGAGTTTTAGCTAGCCAAACGCTTTTTACACATACCTTGATTTCAAGAGTCGTCAAATATCCGAGCAAAACTCCCAGCGGAATACCAATCAAATAAAAACATACGAGGTTAACAATTGCTACAGCTCCCTGCATTCCAGCTCCAACCGCCACCCCTGAAAAACAAGAAGATTTTTTTCCAAACTTTGACCAAATAAAAATCAAGATCTTTCTAAAATACACATTGACTTGCACAAAAAGAAGAAACCAATCTTCATAAAAATTTCATTAGAGTAACCATTAATTCATAAGCTTTGGGAACAAAAATAAGAGGAATAAATTTACATAATCACTTTCTAAAATAAACGCTAGACTTTCCAAAAATAGAAAAACAAGGACTAATGCACATGTGAACCAAACCAAAACAGGAGTTACCTGAGAGCACAGGACTAATGCTGTTTAACAAAATCGACAAAGAAAGAAGCAACGAAAGATCGGATACTGCATTTGCAACTCTATCGTCGTCTGTAAACAAGCATGCAACCTTTTCGCCAAACACCAAACAAAGAACAAAGAAGAACACGCCTATCACAATGGAAGTGCAAACTACAACTTTTATGGAGAACTTTGCGGCTTTAGCATTGCCCCTCCCTAATTCATTCGCCACTCGAACACTATAAAATATATGCATGTTAAAAATATATTACATAGTGTATCAGTAACATATGAAAGAAAATAGCATTGAAAGCATGCTGAATCTTTATTCCTTTTTTTTCAACGGAAGAACACATATCGCTAATATCTACTCCAAAAATACACCTATTGCCCACTTTGTGGTACTTGAACCCGTACCACTTTAATGCGGATATACACATGGTGCCACTAGGCCAAGATGGCATCGACTACTGAATACTTAATCACTTACCATGCAGCACCCAATAAACCAAGGCATATCATGAACTCCATATATTAAGGCTCAAGCTGCCAAAATGTGTAAAAAACCGAGTTTTAGATTCTAAAAAACGAATAAAATGTAGAATTTAAACACGAGAGTTTGCTACCAAATAGAGAATGCGGATATCGCGACCTCCGCGTCTTCCATGTATCCTGCTAGTAAGACTAGAAAAGCATTGTACCATAACTCCAAGCTACATATATTAATAGCAAAAGTTTATCCATAGTTATAATTAAAGTCTTTTTTTATAACCCGTATCTTAAAAACTTGCCAGGTTACATTAAAATAGAAGGTAGGCGGACAACAAGCTGCGCCGTCACAGTTTGACTTCCAACATTAAAAATAACAACTACTTACCAGATCATAACCCCTGAGGACATTGAGAGCTTCACCACATACAATAAATCCTTAAAAGCAGCAGCCGAAAATCCTTTCCATGAATGTGGACACCATCCTCCAAAAATGTATACGAATTCTCCGATCACAACTAACCATGATGACATCGACATTGCAATCATCGCACCTGGGATCCCCATGTTCAACGTATAAACAAGAAGCTGTGACAAAGGTATGTGGATAGCAAATTGAAAAACCGAAATCCACGCAATGATCATGTTCTTTGATTGTGCTTGTAGATACATTTGTATAGTCAAGCTGAAGACGAAGTTATATACAAATGGAATGAACCATAAGGATAGGTATCCAGCACTGTTTGCTATTGATTCTTCCTCCCCAAAAAGTTTGAAAATTTGGGTACCAAAGATGAAGAACGGGATCAAGATTGTCAAAGTAATGAAGTCTATGATCCATGACTGTTGCAAGTAAATGCCCATCATGTGGTGTTGTCCAGCCCCAAATGCTTGTCCGCAAAGTGTTTCGGTTGCACTCGACATTCCCAACTGTTGATAGATTTGAAATATAAGGAAAATGGTCACTTAACTTATATCCATCATTCCATCATGATTGATGTGCTGCAATATTTATATATCATCTGTTCTAATTTAAAGTGCAATCAAGATTCTATGGGTGAGAATGTGATATCATCCTTGTGATGGATTCTATTCGTCCAAATTTGACACATTTTTTTTAAAAAGGCCTCCAAAAATTAAAATGAAGTCATAAGTTGCCCATCTTTCTCGATAATGAAACCATCTGTAACTGTAACTTGTCCATAGTATTTTTAGTAGGGGTCTAAGTAACTATCATATAATATTATCAATGTTAATCGTGTAGGGTCAAAGTATTTAGGGAACATGGGTTTAAAGATTTCCGGTTGACACTTCGATTATAAGTTAAACGTTAACATGGCTATTATATATATTCGTGTCAAAGAAATTAACCTTCGTATATATTAATAAGTTAATCTTGTGTAGGTTTGTAAAAAAGGAGCAAACCTAAAGGGTGTTTTTGATAAAGTTTTACATCTTAATTGAAGTCAAAGAGGTTTCTTATTAGATTATTATTGTTATTTAGATAATGATATAGTAAGTTAATATTATGATATAGTTTCCTTGTTCTCCAAGGCTAGTTTCCTTGTTCTCTAAGGCTAGTTCCTTGATCACCAAGGATTGTAGGCTTTTAAATAGATGGATGATTTTATAAGTCAAGTATTCAATTCAATTCAAATAATAAGAACAAGTTTGGCTCAATTGTTTTGTGTCTCTAATATCAATTTCCAACAATTGGTATCAGAGTGTCCGGTTTTAATCGTGTGCGTTCCTAACAAGAAGGTCTTCGGGTCTGGCTGCCCTTAAAGATAAAACGAGACCTTATCTTGGCCAGCGACGGGTTCCATTGAAGACAAATAAACCGAGCAGCAAGGAGCAGTCCATCAAGGAAGAATGGGTGATAATGCTAATCGGCCGACAGTTACAACGAAGGATCACAACTCTGCATCTCTCCATGTTCCACTATTGACTGCTACAAACTACACGTTGTGGGCGATGAAGATGAAGGTCATCTTGAATGTCAATAGCGTGTGGGAGATGATCGAACCAGGGACCACGGTAGACACAAAGAAAAACAATATTGCTTTCGCACTGTTGTTTCAAGCGATACCCGAAGACTTAGTACTTCAAATCGGAAACCTAAACTCGGCTAAGGAGATGTGGGATGCAGTGAAAGTCCGAAACCAATGAGCCAAAAGAGTGAAGGAGGCGAGGCTTCAGACGCTTATGTCCGAATTTGAAAATCTTCGGATGAAGGATAACGCCACTGTTGACGACTATTCAAGTAAAATAGCAAGTATAGCGTCCAAATCAGCATCACTCAGAGAAAAGATTGGAGAGTCCAAGCTCGTAAAGAAGTTCTTGAACGGTTTACCCAAGAAATTCATTCATATGGTCGCTTCGCTTGAACAAGTTATCGACCTGAAATTAGTAATGTATGATGATGTAGTTGGTCGATTGAAGGCATATGAAGAACGAATTGGATCCGAAGACTGTTCTAACCCGTCTAACTCTAAGCAAGATCAACTCCTCTTGACATATGAGGAGTGGGAGGCAAGGAAGAAACAAACAGGAGGGTCGGATGCGGCAAAGTGACCTTGGCAGAAGGAAACCCCAAAGGAAAAGGAAAGGGTCGGGGAAGAGGTTTTACTCCGAGAAAAGAAAAGGGTTCAAATCGTCCACAGAAGGATCGGTCTAAGCTTATGTGCTTTAGATGCGACGAGCTGGGACATTTTTCGAGCGACTGTCCAACTCGAAACAAAACAGAAGAAAGCAATCTAGCCGTGGAAGAAGGATCGGTCCTGTATATGGCTACCGCTGAAGACGTCTTCTTGATAGAAGACAAAGTCAACTTGAAGACCTACAAGAACAATCCACGAGAAGCCAACACGTGGTTTTTGGATAACGGAGAAAGTAACCACATGACGGGAAATAAAGGTTGGTTCTCTAGCTTAGATAATCGGATCAAAGGAAAAGTTCGATTTGGTGATGGCTCGTGTGTCGAGATCAAGGGACGTGACACTATTATCCTCGAAAGAAAGACGGGAAAGCAACGAGTCCTCAAAGATGTCTATTTTATACCTTCGCTAACAAGCAACATAATTAGCGTCGGTCAAATGGACGAAACTGGTCACAAGGTCAAAATTGAAGACGGAATCTTGTGGATGTTCGAACCAAGTGGGTCGATTCTAATGAAGGTACATCGTTCCCCAAATCGTGTTTACAAGATTAACCTAAAAGTTGTTTTGCCAAGTTGTTTACAGGTTAATATACACGACGAATGTTGGCTTTGGCATGCTCGGCTCGAGCATTTAAACTTTGATGCATTAAGTATTTTATCAAAGAATGCTACCGGGTTACCTTATATAAAGAGGCCGCCCGAAATCTGTGACGCGTGCGTGATAGGAAAGCAAACAAGAGGGGCGTTTCCAAAAGAAGTTAAGTTTCACGCATCAAAGCCACTCGAACTCATCTACGCTGATTTGTGTGGGCCTATAACGCCCTCAACTCAAAGTGGAAATCGCTACATGTTGCTTATAGTAGACGACTTCAGCAGATACATGTGATCATACTTGGTTAAAACCAAGGATCAAGTTCCTTCGGTTTTTATCAACTTTATAAAAGGAGTTGAGAAAAAGGTGGGAACTTGTGTGAAATCGTTACGAACCGACAACGGAGGTGAGTTTGTTTCACATGAGTTGGGAGATTTTTGCAAAGATAAAGGAATTTCAAGGCAATTTACCGCCCCCTGCACCCCTCAACAAAACGGAGTAGTTGAGAGGCGAAATCGAACCATAATCGAGACTACAAGATGTATCTTAAAGGCGATGAGTGTTCCACAAGTGTTTTGGGGAGAAGCAATAATGCATTCGGTCTATCTCTTGAATCATTCACCGACCAAGGCACTACAAGTTTTAACTCCATATGAGAAATTGAAGAATCGACAACCTGACCTCTCATTCATTAAAGTTTTCGGGTGTATAGGATATGTGAAAATCCTTACACCCGGACAAAGGAAGCTAGGTGATAGAGGTGTCTTGATGATTTATCTAGGTTCTCAACCGGAAACAAGGGTTAACACGCATCGTATGTTTGACTCGAGAAAAGGACGGGTGCATACGGTTCGGGACGGAGATGTCAAATTCAAGGAAACAGAGAACTTTGATTGGAAGGAATTTCTGTTCGAAAGCAATTAAGAAGCCAAAGCATGGGCAGATTTTGTTGTCAAAGCTGATGGGCCTGATGAGCCCAACGAAGATGACACTGATGATGACGGGAATGGGCCGATCAATGAGCTGGATGATGGACCGGGAACAATTGCAGATTTGTCTAGCGCTGGGCCCGGTAACACCGAGCCCAGATCCGAACAGGAAGCTGAAGGCCCAGGCCCAGGTAATCAAAATGAAAATCCAGCAAGGAATAACTTGAATCAAGTTGGTGATAATTCGCATCTAAGAAGATCCAGTCGAGTTACAAGACTTCCAACCAAGTTTAATGATTTTCAAGTTGATGAAGTGCCAAAGTTAACAAATCAACTAAATGAAGAAAATCAATTACTATTATCTTCCATCGATGACGAACCGATTCGCTTCCAAGAAGCGATAAAAGAGAAGCATTGGAAAAAGGGCAATGGAGAAAGAAATCGCTTTGATTGAAAAAAATAGTACTTGGAGGTTGGTTGAGGCGCCGAAGAATGTAAAGCCTATAGGTGTGAGGTGGGTATTCAAAGTGAAAAAGGATGCTCAAGGAAGGATCTCTAAATACAAGGCCCGACTAGTAGCGAAAGGATACGTTCAAAGGTACGGGATTGATTATGAAGAGATGTTCGCACCGGTGGCTAGAATGGAGACTGTACGTTTGATATTGGCATTGGCTACGAACTTGAGATGGGAAGTTCATCACCTTGATGAAAAGTCGGCGTTTTTGCACGGTGAATTAAAGGAAGAAGTATACGTGTCTCAACCTGAAGGCTTTGTGAAAAAGGGTAAGGAAGATTGTGTTTATAAGATAGATAAGGCCTTATACGATTTGCGTCAAGCACCACGGGCATGGAACACAAAGCTTGGTTTTATTCGGTGCAAAAGAGAACAAGCCGTGTATCGAAGGTTTGAAAAGAAACGACTCTTAATCATCGGAACATATGTTGATGATCTAATTGTAACGGGTTCGTCTAAGGATGAGATTGCTGCATTCAAAAGAGAAATTGTGACATCCGTCACCCTCATCTTTTAGTAAGTTGTCAATTTTAATTTCTCACCTATTTTGAAGTTTCACTTTTAGTCCTTATCAATTCTTATTTTGTTTTATTTTAATTTTCATTTTTAAAAGTGTATGTATTTTTTTAATTTAGAGTTAAAATTATTAAAACACTCTTAACAACTAAATCAAACTACAAGGGTCAAAAGTATACTTTTCCTTAAAAAAAAAATTCAACCGCCAAAGATTAAATTCCCACTCCGACGTTTTTGATCCAATAGAACTTTCCAAACTTTTTGATCAACACCTTCCATGTTTTCCTACGCGCTTTAACCGGATTCTTTTGTTCAAATCACCAAGCAATCAAGGCTCGTAATTAACGGGAATTATACCCACAAATCTAGTTGACCAATATAGACGCATCTCGGTACATATAGGAATACAACTGAAAGCTACGACCCTCTTAAAAACTCGCACCTCTCAAATATCTCTCTGCACCTCCTGCGGGTACGTAATCGGAACGAGCGGGACTTCAAAATCCTGGTCACCATGGCACCATTCACTATCCACCCAATTGTGGCTGCAAACGTCCTCATCCCCCTCTCCGCTCTCTTTAGTTCAACCGCTGATCGTCTTCAGGAATGCCGACTGATTGCACAAGAACTTTCGGTGGTCCTGCATTGTACCGTCAACGGCTCTTTTCGACATGAGGTATTGATGTTAAACGTAATTCTTTTGGTGATTATACAAATTTAAAACTCATGTGAATTCAAAGGTATTGTCTAACCACTAAATAAGGGCCATGTTAATAAATGGTAGTCATATAATCTTGACTGTCTACAAGAATACATGATGCTTCATCCATGAAGCGATTGTTCTCTTTTTTTTTTGGTTTTGAATCTAAATTACTTACATTACACTAATTCTATCAAATTTTATTTTAAAAAGAGATTTAGTGTAATTCTTTTAAAGATATATTATATATATATATATATATATATATAGGCTAAGTATCTAGGAAAAACCCTCTAAAATGAAGAAACTCTAGAAATCCCATCCAATCTAGATAAATTATTTTTTATTCAACAAAGGGTATTTCTGTCATTTCCATCTCTTTTATCTTTTTCAAACCCTCACATGTCAGATATATATGTCCTTATCTCTCTCATTTTGTTTTCAAATTTTGTTTCTCTCCATTCTCTCTCGGTTCTCCTCTCCTCTCTCAAACTAGATCTGCAACAAAAAATATATCTAAAAACCAGATCTGCAACAAAAAAATGGTGGCTATGATTCGTGAAGACACACCATCAAGTCTCCTCTGTTCAGCTTCCCAAACTCTCCTCTGTTCACATACAAAATTCAAACCAAATGAAAAGGGAATGACGATTTGGGTTTTTTTGTTCGGTCGCCGGAGGAGACACCGGCCGGTGAGGACAACTGGGGAAGAAGACCGGTGGGTTTTTACTTTATAATAATAATAATAATAATAATAATAATAATAATAATAATAATAATAATAATAATAATAAATGACAAGTAGCAGTGCAAAAGTGTAAGTGCTATTTTTTAACTTGTTGGTTATGTTTTGTGTTAGTATTGCATGTGTTGGTTTTATATTGACAGTGCTAATTTCGAATACGTCTGTGTTGCATCCGTTTATATTAGTTTTACTTTTTTGTGTTGTTTATGATTGTGTTGGTTTCAAAACTGTATGTGTTGGTCTACTAGAACAATAGATGAAAAACGTATGTCTGTCCAAAAATCAATGGAGGAACAATGGTTGTAGGCCGAGATTGAAGAAAAATGGATAAAATCATAAAAAAATGATATTCATATTGAAAAGTATTATATGCGAGTTTAATTTAAAAAAAAATCTAATACACATGTAGATTACAGCCTCGTCTCATTGTTGAATTATCTGACATGAAAATCCTAACAAATTATGAATTAGTACCCCAAAAGCATCCACAAATTATAATTCATGTGGCTGGTCATCAATAAAGATGTTCAAAGGATCAAGGATTTGGGTATTATATATTTCTTTATAAAAAATATTTGTTCTGATATATTGGGTATTATATATTTCTTTATAAATAATCATTTTTGTTTATAAAGAATCATTTGTTAAGGTGTTTCTCTGTGTTTAGTTATATGAGTCAGCTATGTTTAGTTAGGGTGTTTACGTGTGTAGCATATCATTTTTTGCAGTCACAATGTGTTGTATGCAGTCAAAATGTATGATGTTTGCAGACTACAAATCTTTGTCTGTGTTTGCAGACAAAAACGCCTGTTACACACGTAACACTCGTGTTTTTTTTGCAGCATGTCTGTGTATTGTTTTGTGTTTTCTCATATATGAGTTTCTTTTTTTTTTTTTTGTTACCAATATGTTTTTAACAGAAAAATGTCTGTTTTGTCATGGTGTTTCAAGTTATTAGTTTTTTATATATTCATGGTGTTTCAAGTTATTATTAGCCATTATTGTCTTGTTAGATCGTTTTTTTTTTCAAAACATTCATCTCATCATTTTTAGTAAGCATAATAATTGATTTTATTTAATTTGTTTTTTTTAATTCTTAAAATAAATTAAATCTTTCACTTGTATTGTCCTATGTATGAACCTATCAACCTAAAGCATTCACTGGTTTAAAGATTTTATTCCTGATCATGTAAAGAAACATTTTGTTAAGGTGTTTTCTCTGTGTTTAGTTATAGCATCTGTGTGTTTAGTTAGGGTGTTACATGTGTAGCATATCTTTTTTTGCAGTCAAAGTGTGTTGTATGCAGTCAAAATGTATGATGTTTGCAGACTACAAAGTTTTGTCTGTGTTTGCATACAAAAACGCCTATTACACACGTAACACTCGTGTTTAACAGAAAATGTCTATTTTGTCATGGCTCCTTATTATATATATGAAATAAGCTGTCTTCCACATGTTACATTAGGTTTTTTTTTTCTGTTTCATATTAAAAATGTCAAACATTTACTCTGTTATAACATATGTTACAGGTCCTATTTTAGTCATAGCATGACTTCCAACCCCAGCACTCCCCCTTGGGAGGTTCTTGAGCCCCGTCACCATCTCATCCCAATCGCACACGAGCTACCTCAAAATGAACCGGACATGATGATTGCACCTGAACTACCCCACCCGTTGAACTGGATATCCCCCCTGTTGCAGCCGAACATGAACCCCTCCCCCCTGTTGCCCTGGTCAACCCGCCCCTAGAACCGGTTATACCCTTAGAGCAGGCGTACTATGGGTTTGTAAGCGACGAAGATTTCGATTGGAATGCGGCATTTGATTACGTTTTTCCCGAAGAATATCCGCCACCAGAAGACTATATGACACCGGAGGATGATTTGCATGATGTAATTTACACACCTGAATGGGCTGCCGATTACGAATCAGAACAGGGGCTGAATATGAAGAACCATATGAACCTGATTTGAAGAAACCAGCGTCGCAGGAAGGTGGGCGTATTAGGGCAGAATGGGAGGGTATAGGTTATACGGAGGAACAGTGGGCTTTTTATGCCAAGTATGGTTATTGGATGCCCTCTGCTATTGTTGGTTGCAATGGAGGATGTCGGGGTGTACATATTACGTATGAAGAATTGGCTTTTTATTACAAGCATGGTTATTGGATGCCAAAGGGCGGTGTATGAATCTTTAACAGTATGATGTCGGCTGATGAATCTTTAACAATATGATGTATGGCTTTTTTTAGAAGTATGGTTATTGTAAGTTTTTTTATAGTAATGCAATGCACCATTGCTTAACATATGTTACAACCCTACAACAGATTCACTGTAATATATTAATTCGTCTTTGTCAGATGAATCTTAATTTTATATATGAGTACAATAGTTACTAAGATACACTGGTCAAAAAGAAAAATCATTTGGACCTTTTGTTACCCGTATGCAACAACTCTGTGGCTGGTACAATAAAACAAAAAAAAATATGGTCTAATAAAAAAAATTAATAAGCCTAAACTTTTAAATAATATGAACTGGCGACACGTTTATTTACGTATGTAACATTACTGGTGCTGGTAAAATAAAATGAAAAATAACATGGTCTAATAAAAACTTAACAAATCAACATTCTTTTAAATTAATATGAAACTGTCGTGACGGTTTTTACGTACGTAACAGCACTGGTGCTGGAACAATAATATGGATCTGATTCTGCTTTATTTTAATAAATAAAATACTTTTTTCAATTATTAAAAATCTGATTTTTGTAAAGAAAAAAAAATATGAGAGAGAATGTTGGAGAGAGAAGATTAGTGAGAGAAAGAGATAGAGAGATGATTGATTGGATGGAGAGAGAAAAGGGTGTAAATTACCCTTCTAACCTTTTTTGTCATCTTGTTTGATTATAATATCCACATTTAAGCTTGACCATTGATCAACTACAATGGATGGTGGTGATGAAGTTTACAAGGTTTCTTCAATTTAGGTGGGTTTTTATTTAATCCATCCCCTATATATATATATATATATATATATATATAATTTGTCAATGATGATAATCTTACACACTATGCACTTACGGTTTGGATATATACATATATACAGTACTTGCGATGATCTTTTTTTTTAAATTGAAAACATCATACTTGCGTCAACATATTTAATAATATTTTAAGTGAAGGCAAGCACAAATATATGATATCAACAAGTATAAAACAAATATTATTGAAAAACTACACTTGTGTTTTGATCCCAAACAAATTAGTTTGGACCGTTTAGAAATTCTTGTATGCAATATATATTTGATAACTTTTAGAATAATTGATTCTAATTGGTAATAATCAAGAGTCTTAAAGTTCGTTGCCTCTTGAAAATCATTGAGTCATCAAATCCTATAGTGAAATTAATCCCGAATATATTATTATTTAGGTGGTCGCAAATTGCGATGAAAATTTGTTGTCAAGTTCTACGCGTGTAAAGTTAACGCATAATTCTTTGATTCTCATTGATTTTCTTGTAAGATCATCATCACAACCAATGTGAGTATATCTTTCCCCATTTTTACTGTTTTACTATTTTGGGGTGACTCATGTACTTACTATCAATTTTCTATTTTATCTTACTAAAATAGCAATTCTTATGTGTGTTTGCTTGTGTCATTTCGTGTATCTATGACTTGTCAAATCATTAACCGTTGCGGCCTGGCATTTCAATGAATAGTACTATGGTATATACCCTTGTGACTCTGTTGAGAGTCCTCGTCATTGCTATGTATTACATTACTACTAGCGCATAATATATATATCTGCTTTCCTTTCATAGGGTTGATTTGACCCGGATACCACTTATTACATTTTGCAAAATAACACATGAATTGCTAAATTTTACCTTACTATATATATCAAACAGATGTACTCACCAATACATTATATGTGTTGACAAAATTATTTTGTACATGTTTCAGGTGACGTTTGATCTTACATGCTTTCACGCTTAGGCTGGACCTAGTGCTTAAATAAAAGATTGAATATTTATTTATCTGTGTTTGAGAGTTCTATTAAGACTTTTGTATTTCCTTTTTGGATAATGAAAGTTTTTTGCTATTAATATTTACAATTTAGTCCATGTGCTATTGAACAATCGTCACTACGTGACACCTCGATGTTTCCGCCATCGGTTGGGGTGTTACAGAAATGGAGGCGAAATTTGAAATGAGTGATCTCGACTTGTTGCATTATTATCTTGGGATTGAGGTTGATCAATCTGAAAACGGAATTTCGATCAAACAATCCGGATATGCAACGAAAATTCTGAAGCAATTCGGAATGTGGGAGTGTAATTATACACAGTTTCCACTTTACCCGGGGTTAAAGCTATCAAAAAATGACGAAGAACTTGAGATAAATCCAACCGAGTATAGGTGTACTGTGGGAAGCCTTAGATACTTGACGCATACTAGGCCAGATCTTAGTTTTTCGGTTGGTCTTGTAAGCCGATACATGCAGAGATCCACTGAAGCGCATGGAAGAGCCATAAAGCAAATCCTTCGGTATGTGAAAGGAAGTATAGACCTTGGGATTCTGTATCCGAATGGAGGAAGCCGATCACTATACGGTTTTAGTGATAGTAGTTACGCGATGGACATGGATGATGGTAAAGCACGACGGGTATAGTGTTTTATTATAATAATGCACCTATCACTTGGGTTTCTCAAAAACAAGGGACAGTTGCATTATCGTCTTGTGAAGCGGAATTTATGGCGGCTACGGATGCGGCATGTCAAGCGCTATGGCTAAGGGGGCAAATATCGGAGATAACAGGTGAACGCGAAGAGAAGGTTTTGTTGAAGGTCGATAACTCATCCGCAATTAAGTTAATGAAGAATCCGGTGTTTTTCGGTAAAAGCAAACATATACATACTCGATTTCATTTTATTCGAGAGTGTATTGGGCACGAAGAAATTCAAGTGGAGCACAAAAGTGGAACGTTACAAAGAGCGGATATCCTTACAAAGGCGATACCAAGAGTGAAATTCAATGAGATGAAGGGACTCATTGGAGTCACAAGATTAGGGGGTGAATAATAAGTTAATCTTGTGTAGGTTTGTAAAAAAGGAGCAAACCTAAAGGGTGTTTTTGATAAAGTTTTACATCCTAATTGAAGTCAAAGAGGTTTCTTATTAGATTATTATTGTTATTTAGATAATGATATAGTTTCCTTGTTCTCCAAGGCTAGTTCCTTGATCACCAAGGATTGTAGGCTTATAAATAGATGGATGATTTTAAAAGTCAAGTATTCAATTCAATTCAAATAATAAGAACAAGTTTGGCTCAATTGTTTTGTGTCTCTAATATCAATTTCCAACAATATTAAAGATTGAAGAAATAATATTTCAATATGTCGTAAATGAAATGTTGGTACTAGCATCAATGGGATTTATGGCTACTAATGATAGATGTGTGCATTTGTGATGCCGCCGATTTTAACTATGTATTTAGGTGTAACAAAATGTTGTTGAAAGAAAATTACTCGTATGAGTTGACTTTTGAAATACAACTGACTATTTATGAAGCACGGGAACGACAATTAGGGTGAAGTAACCGTTTCGGGGACGCCATGGGGACGAATACGCCTTCGAAACGTTTCCTACACGTTTCCAGTGTTGGAGGGACGTTTCCCCTACGTTCCCGAAACGTTTCTATTTAATTCTAGGGTTTTAACCATAGTTAAACGGCGGCCAACGGTCGGATTGGCATCAAAATAGGTCTGGAAATCAGATTTTGGTGTAGGGTAGTGGTAGATCTGAAGTGGTAGGTGCCAATGGTGGTCGCCGATGATGATGGCGGCGGTGATTGAAGATAAATCCATAAAAGAAAGCAAAGAGAGATGAGGAAAATAACACATCTTAATAAGGAGGAAGATGTAAGATAAAGTCATATATTTTATACATATTCATCTTTTATCAAATGACAATCCAATCCCTTGACTTTAATATTTACATTTTCACAACTTCAGCCCTTAAACTCTAATGTTAGTGACTTAGTTTTATAAAATTTATGTTATGTTATGTTATGAATTATGACTAAAATCGAAAAGCAACTACATTAGTAGAATATCTTTAATATATTTATTATTTTTTTATATTTTTTATTGCCGTACTTGTATATAGGATTTTTGAGTTTTGTCATTCCCCGTACCCGTATCATCCCCGTACACGTACCAGTGCTACATAGTTGACTATTATATAAGTTATAACTAAAGAACTATGGTCAACTTACAAGTATTCCGTTGACAAATCGAACACTAAGCGTTTGAACAAGTGAATAGCCAGCAAGATCTATGTCACTAATATGTCCAACAAATGATTGGGTGACAATGATAGTTCCGAATCCGCATACCCTTGATATGACTGCCGGCAACGCAACCCTCCATATCTTTTTCGATTCCTCCAATATTCTTTGCTTTAGATCACCTTCCCCCTCTTCTTCATGTCTAAGAAGAAGCGTTGTCTCGATTCTGTCATCCATCCTGAAGCAAAGAATTCACAAACATACTAGTCATGTTACAGTTCAATATAGAGGTGGTTGTTATGATATGAATTTTGGGTTTTGGCCAGGGATGCAAACGAGCTAAGTTGTTCGCTAGTTACTCAAGATCGGCTTCATAAAAAAAAAAAAAAACCTCGAAATGAGTCAAGCTTTATTGAGCCCAAATTGAGCTTGAGCCTAGGACAAAGTTCGCTTATTTACTGACCTGGACTGGAGCCTGACATGTAAAGCTCGTCGAGCCTTAGTGTAACACTAGTTTTATTAATATTTAATGATATTTAGCCCTCATATAAACTTGTTTCTTATACGAGCCTGAACCCAAAAATAAGTTTGTTTAGTTATCGAGTCTGAGCTCGAGCTTCACTTATTGAGCTTGTAAGCCTAAATGAGCCTATTATTTATATTATTTTTATTTAATGTATTAACTAATAAATAATAAACAAGGCAAGTTTGAGCTTGAGAAACTACCAACAAGCTAAGATCGAGCTTTAAAAACAAAGCTCGAATTGAGTCCAGCTCGAGCTCTCGTAAATTAATTGAGCTCAAGCCTGGAACTCAGGGTCAGCCTAGCTCGTTTACACTGCTAGTTTTGAGTGAAACCAAATATCTAATTATTATAGAATTATATAATTTGATTTTGGTTCTGTCGAAACCGATATGATTCACCAAATTAACTGGAACCTTATTAGGAAAAAAAAAAAAACAAAAGAAAAAAGATATTTTTACCATATATTTTTCTACTAGTTTTTATCTCGGAAGCGTCCCGGGTTGAAATATCTAATATGACATAATAAAATATCAAATATGACAACACAATTAATGACTTGCCAATATATGATTAATGAATATTATTATTATTATTATTATTATTATTATTATTATTAATTTTATTTATTTTAAACAAATCTCTGTCATAAGTTATCATATTATTATTTTAAAAAATTCATGGGTATCACCTAATCCCAGGCCCGACCCAAACCCACAATTTTTTTTAAACTAATCCTAAATCTGACACAATACTTGTCGGGTTATAAAAAATAGCCGTTTTTTTTTCTCCGTTTTTATATAGCACTATGGTACTTGTTGGAAAGATAATAAAACGCTCGTTAATTTGATGTAATGTTTTTCTTTAAAAAATCTTGTATATAAAATATATTAACGTTTAAAAGTTATGAGAGAAAACATAAGAGAGAAAATAATAAAGGTTTAATATTAAATTTAGTAGATTAGGTATTTAATAGATTAGGTTAAACCATATTTAAACCATATTTATTCCTTTTATTAATTGGTCTAGAGTTGCCACATCACATCCTATGTGGCATCTCTCAAAGGAGAGATTGCATAAGAGTATCCGTTTTTATATAGCACTATGGTACTTGTTGGAAAGATAATAAAACGCTCGTTAATTTGATGTAATTTTTTTTCTTTAAAAAATCTTGTATATAAAATATATTAACGCTTAAAAGTTATGGGAGAAAACATAAGAGAGAAAATAATAAAGGTTTAATATTAAATTTAGTAGATTAGGTATTTAATAGATTAGGTTAAACCATATTTATTCCTTTTATTAATTGGTCTAGAGTTGCCACATCACATCTTATGTGGCATCTCTTAAAGAGAGATTGAATAAGAGTATGACATGTTGCAATATATATATATAGAGATTTATTTAATATCAACACAGAACTGAATGCAAACTGCAACGTGGCCATGCGTGGCCCACAGGTAATACCATGTGGTGTATAGAGTTCAAAACCACGTCCACGACACTGTCAATTTTTCCCTTTGTTTTATCCAACTATATTCTAGACCAAACAAAAATACAAATTAATATACAGCAAAATAACAAAGAAACTTGTCATAAATAAAAAATGATGATTGATGAACATGTAATGTTATCCACCAAATGCAGTCATATTTTGAGAAAGTCAAAGACACGTAAGCTTAAGATACAATCGTCGTATTCAGCAAGTCAAAAGTTACTCTTCCAGTATTAAGCTATTCAAAAACGTTATTTGAGAAATCAAAATTGTGTATATATGCCCTACATGTACATGTATGTACATACTAAATAGTGTGTGTGTCTATATATACACACATATATGAGAGAGAGAGAGAGAGAGAGAGAGAATCCTTACTGTATGAGGAGCTATGATTTGGAAACAGAAGCCACAAAGTGAGAAGAAGTGAGTGGCCGTTCTAACTTTTGAAATATTATATTGAAACCCTTTTATGAAAAAGCTACAGAGAAGAAGATGGTTTAGGGATATTTACTATATGGAATCAAGATCGAGGCAGAAACAACAATTTATGGTGGCAAGATTCCACTATCAGTCCTTACTATGGCCCATTTTGATTTCAAAGAAGCCACGTTTTGCACGGTTCACAGAAACACTAAGGTAACGTTTGGTATGATGGAATGAAAGGGGGAATGGAATGGACCATTACAAGGTAATGAAAAATAATGTGTTTGGTTGGCTAAAGGAATGGAATCACCCATTCCACAAGGCATTTCATTCCCTCAAAACCATTCCATCCACCCCCCATGTTTTTTTTTCATTCCATCCCCATTCACCCTTTACTAACAAAAGCATAACTCACCATCACCACCCACCACCACTATCGCCACCACCCACCGCCGCCACCGCCACCCACCACCGCCGCCACCACCACCCACCACCGCCGTCACCACCCACCACCACCGCTACCAACCACTACCTTCACCTACCTACCACTGCCACCACCCACCACCACCGTCACCACCCACCACCGCCGCCACTCACCACCGCCACCAACCACCACCACCGCCACCACCCACTACCTTCACCCTCCCACTACCGCCGCCACCCACCACCGTCATCCACCCATCACCGCCGCCATACAAAACCACCCACCGCCGCCTATCACCGTCATCAACCCACCGCCACCTCCACCACCGTCACTCACCACAATTTCCTTTACCCACGACTACCGCCGCCACCCATCACCGCTGTCTCCTCCACCCACCACCGCCACTACTCACCATTGTCACCCACCCACCATCACCGCCATCCACCTCCACCCATCGCCACCGTTGCGCCACCCACCACCGTCGTCGCCACCACCTATCACCGTCGTCGCCATCCACCACCACGCTATCGCCACACACCACCACCGCCATCCACCACCGCCACTACTCACCATCGTCACCCACCCACCATTACGACCATCCACCTTCACCTTCCACCGTCGCCGCCACCGCCACCGACCACAGCCGCCGCCACCCACCACCGCCGCTACCGCCACATATCACCACCCACCATCACTGCCACTGACCACCACCCACCGCCGCCACTAACCATCGATTTTATTCATTCGTTTTTTCTTGTCTATCCAACAACACAAAGTAATGTTTTGTTTCATTCCCACATGGCAACCAAACAAGACATGGAATGGTAATGATCCATTCCATTACCTTGTCCATTCCATTACCTCGTCCATTCCATTCTCCCATCCATTCCATTACCCCATATCAAACAGACCCTAAAAGCAATAATAGTAAAGTAACTTAACAAATCATGAATTGTAGTGCACTTTAACAAATGATATTATTTCTCTTAAGTATTCCCAATCCTAGTGCTTAGCGTAGGGTTTTTAGAGGTTGCTGATATCTGGTTAGATGAACCGGATTTTGAAATTGATTTGATTATTGATAATTAAATACTTTGAAAGATTAATTTCTTTGGAGTTGACACTTTACATCAATAGTATTTTGCAATTTGTTTAATATATTTTTATTTTTGTATATTTTTTATTGTCGTCCCTGTGTCGTACCCGTACCTAGGATTTTTGAGTTTTGCCGTTTCCCGTACCGGTACCGTCCCCGTACCCTAGTCCCGTACCCGTCCCAGTGCTACATAGACTATGGGCATAAGTTAATGGTATAAACGAGTAGAGTCGAGCTCATCTAAACTCAACCTTGACTTGTTTAGTTTACGAAAGCTTACACTCTAACTTGGGCTCGTTTTTTACTCTATGTCTAAAACTCGCGCGTAGCTCAATATAAGGGGGACGGGACGCAATCCGTGTTGTCCATGAGTACCTTAGTACCCATACGGTAACACCATCATCGTGGGTATTGTTAGGGATCCCGTGGACCCTTTCCCTAGTTGTAAGCAACAGGCGATAAGTCTTTTTTTTAGTGCAACGGTCAAACTTTGACCGTTTATATTTTTTGACCGTTTATCATTTTTTTGACCATTTACAATTAAAAATTTTACCACCCCTATATAAACACCATATACTTTATTTCACACACATAAAATTTTATACAACTACATACATTTAATATCAAAATGGGTGGTGACAATTTGTTTCCAATTACATATCGTTGTCGATCATCCCGTGCAAACTGTCAACTCACAAACAACCCACCGACTACAAACCCACCTACGACACACCCTCCGACTTTAAACCCACGGGCTACCAACCCATCGAGGTCAAACCCTCCAACATTTGAAATTTACGAGTCACAACTTCCTAGAGATTCGCCGACTGAAGAATTGCATTACGTATATGATTACACAATGGCTCTACTACAACCAGGAGACACACGGATTGGAGATGTTGTTACAATGCCAGAGCGTAACACTCCTACAGTGCAGAACCCACTGATTACACCCACAACTATTCCAAGTCGGCCTGAAGGTTACGAAACTGATCACGGGGCCGAATACGTAATATATTCGGTTCGGATAAGGAAATGTCTTGTCCAACACTGAGGGATAGCGATACGAGAGGTTGGACAGACGTGATAGTGATCGTGACTACTCTTCGTCCGAGTCAATTGCGCACTCTTTTTTTCTTAGCTATCTATTTCTTTAAGTTTAGGAATGTAATAATTATAATGTAGGTATGTAATAATTTTAATTTTAAGAATGTAATAATTTAAATTTTAGGAATGTATCAAACATTAATATCATAGAAATTACAACTATCAAATTTCATTATTTTAACCTAATGCAATAATTGTCATGCAACATGGGTGAAATTGATGTTGTGCGTAGCTACATAGTTGACTTGTGTGAGTTTGATTACCATATCCTCAGCAATATCAAGGTACTTTGCAATCATGGCTTCAAAGAGGGTGTTCCCTTGGTTACACTTAGCGAAGAGATCCGCCCACTTACTAACAAGTGAATCCTTGGTGTGGTCATTTGTACCGCTTAGGCGATTGAATTCCACCAACACATTGCACCAAAACGAAGTCCTCCTTAAACTGGGAGGATGATGTCGGTTTTGGACATCTATCCACGCTACACTAACGTGATCTCCTCATTTACATTCCACGGGGCTATTTTTACGAGATGATTTTGGTTTTAGTATTATAAATTATAGAGTTTTCATAGGATAAAATTTTCTAGCCGTTAAAAAACGGTAATATTACTGTTGCGAAATTAAAAGTTGGAAAAAATTAAATTGGTTACTTTTGTTAAATTTAAATGAAAACAAATAAAAGAATCAGTGAAGTGTTGCCTCCAAAACTGTGTTTCAATAAAGTGATGTGACAGTGCAGAACTTGTTGAAAGTAGTGAAGTTGAAAAAAACTTATGGCAGTACCAATTCCCCCTAAGACTGACCGGAGTGGGGCTTGAAAGGGGAGCGGGAAAGGCCTTCACGGGCGGGAACACCGCCCCGGTTGGGCGTGAAAGGGGCGGGAAGGGGTTGGGCAGGGAGAAGACCATGGGCGTGGGTGAGATGTAGTGGACACGTGGCAGGTTTTGGTTGGCTCTTTTTTTAATTTAATACACACATTAATAATAATAATAATAATAATAATAATAATAATAATAATAAGGAAAATTTACAGAATCGTCCTTTAGGTTTACCTCGTTTTTTAGTGGATACCCTTTCGCGTTTCAGTTGCTGAGATTCATCCGTAACGATCTAAAATGTTACACCCACCGTCCTAAGGCACTAACATGGTTAAGTTTTAACGTTAAATCATATCACGAGCCTGGCACGTGAGGGTAAATTGGTCATTTCATCTCCCCATATCATCTTCCACCTATAAAAGCATACGAATTAGGGGAAATTGATCAGATCATCTAGGGTTCTTGATGTGCTATGTATGGTCTATAAATAACTACCTAACCTAGACACCTAGTAATATAAAACAGACTCAACTAAACTAGACCACGCGACAGGCAAGTGTAACATCGCAAATTTTTTTCTCAATTGTTGAATTAGCAAAATCACCACTTTACCTATATTACACCTTCTTTTGTACAAATATACTAATCTTGTCTAATTATTTTCATTTATGTCAAAACAATTATTTTTCTATTATAATAATAATAATAATAATAATAATAATAGTAGTAGTAATGTCATATCATCAAGACAAAAGGAAATGTGACAACCATTTCCAACTTCACGTAATTTGCAAAATTACATGACAACAAAATGACAAAACCAATAAATAGGACAAAAAAAAAGGGAAACTTTCATCTTTGTTTTCTTATCCTGTGAGTTGAATTCGACAGTAAGGTAAGAAAAAAAAAACTAAACCATCGACATTATAGGCATGATTGGGGGAATGATTCAACACAATTAATACTATATTAACATTCTTCATTAATTCATTTATTAGCCGGTCTATATAAACTGATCCGCATGATTGTGATTAAATAACATCGGAAACCCATCACAAGACGAACCCATAACCCACAAAACTCATCTCCGGTCACCGAATCCGACCACCACCATTCCGGCAACCACTCGAGACAACCTTACACCATCAACGAATTTATACAACCACCTTCACAACCATCTCCGGACACCACAACTCCTTCGAGCAACACCATTCGCCGTTGTTTTACCCTCGACCCCATTGTTCGCCATTTTTTTTGCGACCTCCGACCACAACCACACTGCGCCACCTAATAAACACCACACCCACCTTTGGGTTCAACCCCACCACAATCTACTCGTTAGATATGTTGTTACAATGTCTCAACGACTTGATACGGGACGTAGTTCACGACTTTTATTTCGTTCATGTTGCATTGTGTAACCGCCTATACCCCTATACTGTTGTACTGCCCAATGTCAAGTAGCACTGCTTCTGTCCCCATATTAGTTTAGAGTTCTTATAAGCAACAACACCTAAGGTTGCTTAAAATGGTGATTCCCAATCTTTCCGTCACCACATAGAAGGTGATCATCACTTTATCTTCATTCTATTGTATTTCCGTTTGTATTTTTTTTGTTGGCCAAAATGCAACCATAATTGAATTATAAATTATTTTTCTTAAATTTACCAATTATTTAATTTGACAAGGTTACATGGATTATATAATTATATCTACGAAATGTATATTTCTATTTCTACATGCTTAACTCGACAGTATACAGAAACAATATTACTTGTTAAAAACAATTTAATAATAAATATATGGACAAAAGGTTATATATTTTGCGCCAACATCATAACTATAAAATAACATTAATATACACTAAATTATCATTCTTAAATTATTTAGGTTCAAGCACTCATTGATTCACGTAGTACTTTTTTTTGCACGTCTGTTATCACAACCAAGGTGAGTTTACATAGCCCCTTTTTCCATTCACTATTTTGGGGTGAAACATGTTACAACATTTAATTTACAATTCAATCATAAGTGTCTATGTGTTATTCTATGTTGCATTATGTCTTAAACATTACTAGGGTAAACACATTATTCTAGCATAATCATTAACATTGATCAGCCGACGGTATACAATGATAGATCTATTGGACTGACAATCCCACCCGGATACGTGTACCTCCTACATAGGTAGCGTGGGTGATTGTTATCGAACACATAACATAATCGAGTGAACCATATGCGTATGGGATGGACCACAGTATTCTAGTCACAAGGGTTGATTATGCACTCGATTTACCTGATAGTTTTGTTTTCACATATGGACTAGACTAGCCATGGCACTCGAATTGTACAACATTTTTATTCAAACCTATGTAATTCTCACCAACTTTTGTTGACCCAAAATATTTTAAAACATAACATGTTTCAGGTTATAGCTTGCTCGAAGATTAGAGTTAATGTTTGAAGATGCGTAGCTAGTATTTTTCATTTTGATGTACAAATTCTTAGAACAATTGTATGTAATTTATTTAAATCATTTATTGAAACTTATTATTTACCATGAGCTACTGAACAATCATCAATACGTGACATCCCAATGTTTCCGCCATCGGTTGGGGTGTTACAGCAAGTGTACCTATCAATGCAGTACAGACTAAGTAAGTCCGAGTATCGAACCCACAGGACACTACTAGAAAACAAAACTAGACTCGACTAAGACTTAAACTAAATGATTTTGAAATTGGTTTTTGGTTTTTTTTAATAATAAAATAAAATAAAATAAAATAAATAAAGTAAATAAACAAGATAAACTGACAGCAAGGATAATTAAGGAAAATATCAGGATAGGAAGGCAACTACCTAGGTCAAGAATCCTACATGCAAACTCAGAACTCTCGGTAATGGAAAACTAAATGGCTTACCAGATTCTAAAGATAACTCAAGAAACCCTAAGACGAGCTAGATCTCCTCCCGGTCTCACCAACACAACCTAAGGAATCCTAAAGAATAAAACACTGGCTATCTAGCTCGGATCACCTCCCGGTCTCACCTAACTAAGAATGTAAAGGTACTCAAATGACTCGATCACCTCCCGGTCTCTCTAATCACAATACACCCAAAGATGTAAAGGAGTAACTTAATTGGGTTAACTATGACTTGGAATTGCAAGAAACTAAAGACAACTAGGATAGGATCACCTATGGTCTCACCTAAAACCTAACACCTAAAGCTCTAGACAACCCAACATTCCATCACCTCCCGGTCTCAAGAATGGAAGAATACTTAAGTCCTCTAAATTCTCTTATCAAGTTCCTATGGCTTTCGTGCACAAAACCATAAAATAAGCTACAAGCACCTAGCAGGTAACCCGAATAAACATCCAAACATGAAAGACATTCACTAAGACGTTTATGGAACTCTCAAAAATAATAAATTAGACTTAAGTACGCACACACATCATAATAAACACCAACCAAATCGTTACCTAAACATTAACCATTCAATAAATAATCCATAAACCGAGAAATATAAAATTAACATGCAGTCATCATACAACCTAGGTAGTGGTTCAAGATTTAGCTACTCATAGTAATGAAAAACAATAAAAACAAAGGTTCAACCTAAAAATTAATCATGGTCTCAATATTTTTGAACACAAAGTAAATAAATATAAAAACTAAAATTTATTATAGTCGAACCCGTAGCTCTAGTCTTGAACCCGAACCTTCCTGGCCTTCACTTCCTCTCCCTACTCAAGCTGCTGCTCTGTCGATATGTGTTCTTCCTATGGCCTTGGCGGCTGATCAATCCGTAAATAATATGATGCTTAAAATAATAATGTGTCACAATTTATGAATTCTCCTCTTTTGGACATGGGCCTACAACTTCTTTCTTTTGTGAAAAAGTCACGAGATTCTTTCCTTTCTTTTTTTCTTTTCTTTTCTTTATTATTATATTACTATTATTAGTAGTATTATTATTATATCTCGATGTTCCTGACTCGGGTGTTTTTTGCTCGACCAAAGTTAGTCGTTTGTGCTCCAACATCCATGAACACCTGCTCTCAAGTGTTCGTGTCTCGATTAAAATTCTTTCATTTTGAGCTAATTTCACACGAACACCTACAAAATAATTTAAAATAATAAATATATAATTAAAACGACACGAAACTAATAAAAACAAGACCAAATAATATACAAAATACATAGGAAAAGAGATGTGTTTTGCAACACATCAAACATCCCCACACTTAAACCTTTTTCGTCCCCGAAAAAGACTGCAATGGAATCATAATCAGGACTCGTGGTTTCAAATACTTTTAGGTTCATTAATTAAGATCTAATCACGCATCAACCAAAACTGTCGGTATTGTTGTCCACCCAAACCCAACCACTAGCTAATCAGGCCCCAATCATGTAAAGTAATTAAGTTCATATTATTACAATCAATCTATGGGTCTCACACTCAAGATATCCAACTTCACCTAATCCCACTCAAGCTTTCGAAGCAAAGGTTAAACCATATAGATTTTCCAACCACTGCAAATTAAACTCCCTAATGTATTAGAAATTAAATTATGATGGATGATGGATGAAGTTTATGAGCTTAGACACATTTGATTTTTTTTTATACCTAACCCAGAGGTTGTCTCAATCAGAGTCACCATCCCCAAGATCGACAGCATGAGCTTCGGTATTTTTTTTTCAACTTGACCCCGACGGAGTTTCGATCAGAGGCTTCTGTTTTTTTTTTTGGTCTAGCTCAATTGATGGACATGTGGATTTTTTTTTGGGCGCCACTTTTCACCGGATTTATTCTCATAAAAAGGATCAAGTGTGCCATTTAATTAATAATACATATGGGCTTTCAACCTACAGTGGTACCTCTAATTACTCTCAACAGTTTCAGTTCTACCGATTCTCCTAAGATGAGAACCCACAAGATATCATAATTTATTAGGGTATATTAAGAACAATCCTGGGAACCTTTCAAAGCTAGCTGGGCCTACCGACACATCTTAAGCAAACATGATTTCAATCTATTTATATCCTCATATATATAATATTTTGAAAACCAAAAATCCCAATTTTACTATCATTTTCCATATAAAATGCACAAAAAATCGGGGACATTTTTCATTTTTTTCAAAATTTTTTGGATTTTTAATTTTTTTTTTTTGAATTTTTATAATTTATGACTCAAACTACCTAAAAATAAAAACGAAGTTGCCATCCCCACATTTTAACGACACATTGTCCTCAATGTGAGAGTTGGAAAAAAATAAAGCAAAAAAAAATACAACAAAAAAAGGAACAGACTCCCCTGGATATAAGCGATGTAGCTGCAGGCGATCTGAAGTTGTCCTTCTAAACCAGGTCGTATAGCATTTCATTCGCGGCCTTTGACTTAAACCTGACAAACAAAAACTAAAAAGAAAATATAAAAATAAATGGTTGCCTTAAATGATTGTTGGGTCGTCCCCACCCGAATGGAGATTGAGTACGGGCGGCTAGATCCAAACCTGCAATAAAATATATTAGACAAACCAATGACTCGAAACTAAATACTCTCTCCATCATCCCCACACTTGAAGGGAAGATATCCCCAAAGTGGGTTAAGAGAAAACTGACTCAAAAAAAAAATACAGACTCAGCCGACTCAATATACAAAAATGCAGGAACGTACTTGAAAGGCAAGATGGTGGAATGTGGTGGATGATGGTAAAACATGTGGTGAAATGGCGGTGGAAGAAAACAGGGTGGAAAATATTTTTTTTCTAATCAACTCGCGCAACGTGAAGGACATTGGTGATCTCAACACGCGTCGGGAGCGAAAAAATATAACTTTTCGGGGTAATTACTGTTCATATGAGACGAACAGGTCAGCCCAGGCTCTCCGCATTACACGAAGAACCTTTTTTTCGCAGAAAGTTAATCAAATTTAATGTTTAGAAAAAAAAAATCTCTTATTACCCAAACCTCCAACAAAAATCCTAATCATAAAAATATATAGTTAAGTTATATATGGATCCATTCATGGTGTAATTTTTCATGCCTAAGCAAACACGAAAACCTGCAAAAAGACTCAAAAACAAAAATAATAACAAAATACAAAGAAAATTCAAACATATTACAAACGCTACAACTGGGTTTTCATGCAGTTTCAATCACGTGGCTTATATTTTATCAGTCTCATATCCAACCCATTTAATTCTTTTCGTTCACCATTGTTCATCAAGAAACAACTGGTGAAGTTAGAAAGACGTTTGAAAAATTCAAACGGGTCAGGCCACCTAATTCTTGACTTACCTGGGCCAAATCTGAAGTTTAGCAAGTGTTGTTGGCCCATGTAATCACTAGCCTTATCCCGTGTGTGGTCTGCTACAGTCTTTCTTCCTGCCATCACTGCATACAGACACTAAAAAAAACACGATCACGGGCACCAGATATATAACGAAAATAAAAATAGAATAAAACACACAAAAACAAAAAGAGACACAAGCACACGAAAAATAAAAACAAAAACTGACTCAACACGCATGCAAACAAAAAGAAAATAAAAGCCTAAGACTCTCTAGACACGCTAAAAACAAAAAGACTCAAATAAGACCAATTAATCAGTGAAGTCCTAATCAAAGCTAGTTTAGCAATCGCCAAGTGTCCCCGGCAACGGCGCCAAAAACTTGATGTGCTATGTATGGTCTATAAATAACTACCTAACCTAGACACCTAGTAATATAAAACAGACTCAACTAAACTAGACCACACGACATGCAAGTGTACCTATCAATGCAGTACAGACTAAGTAAGTCCGAGTATCGAACCCACAGGACACTACTAGAAAACAAAACTAGACTCGACTAAGACTTAAATAATTTTTAAAATGGTTTTGGTTTTTTTTAATAATTAAATTAAATAAAATAAAATAAATAAAGTAAATAAACAAGATAAACTGACAGCAAGGATAATTGAGGAAAATATCAGGATAGGAAGGCAACTACCTAGGTCAAGAATCCTACATGCAAACTCACAACTCTCGGTAATGGAAAACTAAATGGCTTACCAGATTCTAAAGATAACTCAAGAAACCCTAAGACGTGCTAGATCTCCTCCCGGTCTCACCAACACACCCCAAAGAATCCTAAAGAATAAAACACTGGCTATCTAGCTCGGATCACCTCCCGGTCTCACCTAACTAAGAATGTAAAGGTACTCAAATGACTCGATCACCTCCCGGTCTCTCTAATCACAATACACCCAAAGATGTAAAGGAGTAACTTAATTGGGTTAACTATGACTTGGAATTGCAAGAAACTAAAGACAACTAGGATAGGATCACCTCCCGGTCTCACCTAAAACCCAACACCTAAAGCTCTAGACAACCCAACATTCCATCACCTCCCGGTCTCTAGAATGGAAGAATACTTAAGTCCTCTAAATTCTCTTATCAAGTTCCTATGGCTTTCGTGCACAAAACCATAAAATAAGCTACAAGCACCTAGCAGGTAACCCTAATAAACATCCAAACATGAAAGACATTCACTAAGACGTTTATGGAACTCTCAAAAATAATAAATTAGACTTAAGTACGCACACACATCATAATAAACACCAACCAAATCGTTACCTAAACATTAACCATTCAATAAATAATCCATAAACCGAGAAATATAAAATTAACATGCAGTCATCATACAACCTAGGTAGTGGTTCAAGATTTAGCTACTCATAGTAATGAAAAACAATAAAAACAAAGGTTCAACCTAAAAATTAATCACGGTCTCAATATTTTTGAACACAAAGTAAATAAATATAAAAACTAAAACTTATTATAGTCGAACCCGTAGCTCTAGTCTTGAACCCGAACCTTCCTGGCCTTCACTTCCTCTCCCTACTCAAGCTGCTGCTCTGTCGATATGTGTTCTTCCTATGGCCTTGGCGGCTGATCAATCCGTAAATAATATGATGCTTAAAATAATAATGTGTCACAATTTATGAATTCTCCTCTTTTGGACTTGGGCCTACAACTTCTTTCTTTTGTGAAAAAGTCACGAGATTCTTTCCTTTCTTTTTTTTCTTTTCTTTTCTTTATTATTATATTACTATTATTAGTAGTATTATTATTATATCTCGATGTTCCCGACTCGGGTGTTTTTGGCTCGACCAAAGTTAGTCGTTTGTGCTCCAACATCCATGAACACCTGCTCTCAAGTGTTCGTGTCTCGATTAAAATTCTTTCGTTTTGAGCTCATTTCACACGAACACCTACAAAATAATTTATACTAATAAATATATAATAAAAACTACACGAAATTAATAAAAACATGACCAAATAATATACAAAATACATAGGAAAAGAGATGTGTTTTGCAACACATCAGTCATTTCATCTCCCCATATCATCTTCCACCTATAAAAGCATACGAATTAGGGGAAATTGATCAGATCAACTAGGGTTCTTCAAGAAACCCAAATTAGGGCAAGCACTTCAATCGATCATGGACCATGTGTACTGCCATTGTGGAAAATCAGCAATTGTACGTACATCATGGACAAATAAAAACCCAGGTCGAAAGTTTTATGCTTGTTCTTATTAGGTATGCTATACATTCAAGTTTTTGAATTTCATTACATAATGTTGCATCTGATGGATTTGTTTATGTCAAATTAGCTATCACGATGTGGATTTATTGGATGGTGTGATCAATTGAAGTGCCACAGGTGTACAAACATCATACCAGGTCTGTTAAAAGACAAGAACAACCTTGAAGTTTATAATGGCCACCTTGTAGTTGCAAACGGCCATCTGGAAGACAAAGTCAAAGCTTTGAAAGGTCAAGGAAGCAGATGGAAAAGGATGTTGATTTGTAGTTGGTTAGGTTTCTTGGTGTATATAATTTTGTATTCTTAGTTGAACTGTGCATATAATGCACCTATTAGGACCTTTTAAGAAATGGTTAATAGTTAATGATAATGAAAGTGCTTATAATGCACATATTGAATGTTCAGCCAAATTAACCCATTTGACAGATTGTAACCAAACCAATAAACCAAAATGTAACCATATAATGCACAGATTGTAAACTGTGTGTAACCAATAACAACATGTAACCCAAATTAATCCATTTAACAATGTGCATATTGAATGTGTAACACACTGCAACAAATTGACCCATAAACCAAAATTGACCCTTTAACAACCTGTAATACACTGAAACATTTAATAAACATTTGCACATAACCCATAAACCAAAATTGCAACATTTTTAGCTGCATTAATTACATAAACTGCATGTTCAACATAGCCCAAGCATTACTACTTGTTCAACAGACATAAACATAAGTTAATAATGTTCCCAATATACATGTTCAACAAACATAACAAACATAAACATCCTAAACCTTGCTACCCTGAACCTTTTCAGTGGTACCCTTGTTGCTATTCTTCTTTCTTCCCTTCTTTCCAGACTTGGCCTGACTACCTTGAACCTGTTGACTCTGTCCCTTGCAGGTCCTCTGATTGTTTCCAGTATTCCCACACTTGCCACATTTTCCTTTAGTGTTTTTCCTAGACAGCATGCCCCCTGATATTAGATCATCCTTTTCAAATTATGATCTCTTTCTAACCTTCTTGGGTCTTCCAACTTGTGTGTGATGATTTGGTGGTGTTAAAGTAAGAGGAACTTGAGACTTAGGCCATAAAGCTCTGCCATTGATTGGGTTAATCTCAAAAGAATAAACATGTCTCCACCTATCCATTGTATACACTGGATTAACCCAAATCTCCAATGCCCCAACTCTACCTCCATTAGTAGCTTTGAACCAAATTGCAGCCACTGGCATTCCTTTCCATTAAAGTAACAAAATTTAATATTAATGAATGAAAGTAACAACATTTGAATTGAACAAGATATACATACCTGTTATTTCCCAACAATTGCATAACAAACTGGGTAGATTCCATTATTTGGGTCAATACCCACTGCACTCAAAATCTGACCAGGATAAGGTCCTTTCATGAAGGCGCCATCAAAACCCAAAAATCCCTACCAATAGCCTTAAAACCTTGTTTTAATGCTCCCAAACAGACATATATTCTTTTGAACTTCCTTGTGGGGTCATCTGGATGATTGGGTAACTCAACCTCTATCTTAACAGTGGTATCTGGATTTTTATCCTGCAATTCCAAGCACATAATCCCTTAGTGTAGCATATTGTGATGTGTAATCACCTTCCATCATTGTCTTAGCTTTTGTCTTAGCCCTGTATGCTTTCATCCTTGATATTCTAAGTTCATACTTCCTTTGAAACTGTTCCTAAACAGCTTTCACAGGAATATCTGGGTTTTCTTCAATCTGATCCATCAGTTGTTGAGAGAGGAAAGTAGATGTACAAGCAGTAACGTTCCTTGTTTGTACACATTTATGGTCTTCAATTAATTTCCTCACCATCTAGCTTTCTTCATTAGAAACTTTAGAAATCAAAATTACCCATGGACATTGGTATTCAGTAGGGTTTGTCTTGTAACCCCTGCCACCAACATTTACATTGGTTTCTCCCCTAGCTTTACCCTTGTTAACAGGAGGTCCCTTAACTTCACCCTTGTCCATAATGGGCCCCTCATCTTTTGATTTTTTCACAACAGCTGTTGCACTTCTTAACTTTTTCCTAGATGCCCCCTTAGGTTTTGGTTGACTTGCAACATGAACACCATAATCATCAACTTCAAATTCTGGTAAACTACCATGGTACGCTGCCCTAACCCTTTGCTTATCATCCTTCACAATAACAATTTTCCTTCTTGTCTCAACTGAATGAGTTTTAATCAACTTTTTTGCTTCTTCTTTAGTTCCAAACACTTGGGACACATAAAAACTACCCTGCTCTCATCCCTATTCTGATTTGCCTTTCTGATTTTTTTAGGTGTCTTTTCCTAGCACTAGTTTCATAATCATCAGACTCTGATCCACTTAAGAAAGCATCATTCTACATCACTTCATCATCATCAGACTGTACATCACGTTGTTGACTACCTAAATCTTCTTCTTCAACATCAAGGTCAACATGCATCCTATAGTCACTCATATCCACTTCATGGTCAGCCATACAATTGTCATCAACTATAAAATCATTATCACTATCCTCATCATTTCTCATAAAATCACTTTCAGAATTATCATCATTGGACTGTGTTGCCCTACCTATAACCTCTTCATCTTCATTTGGAAATGGTCCATTATCATTCAAAAACATGTCATCATCTTGATTTGGCAATGGTCCATTATCATTCAAAAACATGTCATCATCTTGATTTGGCAATGGTCCCTTATCATTCAAAACATGTCATCATCTTGATTTGGCAATGGTCCCTTAAGATTCAAAGACCTGTCATCATCTTGATTCGGCAATGGTCCCTTAGCATTCAAAAACATGTCATCATTAACCTCTAATGGAGTTACACTACCCTTCCCAACCACACTAGAATCCCCACCATCACAGTTTTGACAAGCCCCACTAGACTCCACACCTTTGCCTAATCCACTAAAGTTTAAGTTTCTGACTACCTTTAGCTTAGTAGGGACTATTGCATAGGGTCCAGGTTCATCAATTTCTTCAATGGTAACACTGTGTTTGGGTTTAGTTGGTGTCAATAAAATTTGCTTTATGTTATCTAAACCATGTTGAGTAAAAACATTGATTAACTTATGCACTCCCACATGTTGAGCAAGCCTCAAAACATTCTGATCAGAACTTAGGTCTTCAATACCATCATCTAAATTTTTTTCAATATTTTGGAAAAAGTAATGAATTTGATCAACAACAGAGTATCCTAACAGACCCAACATCAAGGAAGCTTTATGCACAGAGAACATATCAATATCACACAAGTCAATATAGTTAGTCATACCACCTACATACTCATGACCTGGACTTTGAGTTAATCTACCACCATGATGAAGCTTTATACTGAAGAAATGGGGCATTCCAACTGCAAAATTTTAAAAAATTGAACTTTAAACAACATGCAATAGTAAAACAACAAAATCAGAAAACTAGGTTTAAACTTACATCATCGAGATCAACATAATGTCCTGGTCGTCGTATTGTCCAGCCATCATCCCAGAAATCCTCCCAGGTCATTGTTGTGATTGTGAAGAAGATGATGATCGAAAAAGTTGAAGGATGATTGTGATTGTGTCTGACAATATGAAGGGTTTTATAGATGAAAAGGGGGGAATGATATGGGGAGATGAAATGACCAATTTACCCTCACGTATCAGGCACGTGATCTGATTTAACGTTAAAACTTAACTAAGTTAGAGCCTTAGGATAGTGGGTGTAACATTTTAGATCGTTAAGGATGAATCTCAGCAACTGAAACGCGAAAGGGTATCCACTAAAAAACGAGGTAAACCTAAAGGACGAATTCTGTAATTTTTTCTAATAATAATATCCCCCCCCCTCACTCCCCACAATTTTCACCTTTCACATGTAGGCCCCACAAGTACCACATGACGCTTCATACCCCTCTTTTCCCCATCCACTCCTTATAGTCTAAAAAAGTATTCATGCTCGACTTTGAATTGATCTTGACTTCTTTATTCTTAAAATAAATGTTTTTTTAATTTCATTATATATATACATATTATTATTTTTAGTTCTTTTTATATGTTAGCAATATTTATGAAAATATTATATATATATATATATATATATAGAGAGAGAGAGAGAGAGAGAGACTGGGAGAGAGAGGCCAATTAATGCGCAAAGGGGGCAAATTAACATGTGAAGTTTATGAAGCCAGCCCGCGTTGTACTTAATCATGTAGTAAATTAATTGTGCACATATGTAATCACGACTTATGTTAATAACCATTTGTGTCTTAACCTTCTATATGCGTGTGCGCGCTAAGGTTTAAATGAAAACTCGTAAATATCGTTGTGATGTGCCCATGGTTGTAGAACTCACTAGGCGCTACCAACTCGGCCGACTAGAGAGTTACGAGTACTCGGCCTAGTCGGGCGAGTACTCGGGGGTCGAATCGGCCTATGCGGGTAGTACTCGGAATATTCGGCCAACTCGGCTATACTCGGTAAGCCACCCTGTAGCGAATACTTGGCGAGTAATCAGTCAACTCGGACGACTTTTTCAACTTTGGATGTGCCTATTTTTATCTATTTCTTGATATAGACTTTTTTTAAACAAATTTGTGGTTGTTAATGTATACATAATGAAAGCACAAACATAAATATTATCAAATCTAACTCGTAATTTTGTTTTTTATTAACTGTCATTGTTTATTGTTTTTCGTTATTCTAATTATAATATTATTTAATTCTTTAAAAAATTTTGAATGTGACGTGCTTATTTTTATCTATGTTTAAACAAAAGTTTTGTTCAAATCGAACAAATAAAACTGAATTGAATGTTGTGTTTTTTTTACCGTGACCATGATGAATTGAATCAATTACGTGACGTGGAAAATTTAACTAGTTTTTTTAGAGAGAATTACACAAATTATTCTTTAGTTATTAGTGAAATTGCATACTTTGTTCTTTATATTAATTTTTCACTCCTTATGTCCTTTCTTTTATAAGTTAACCAGTGTTTTTAACGGAAGTTACCCTAAGTGGCATAGGGTGTAGCAAATTTATAAAAGAAAGAACAAAAGGAGTGAAAAATTTATATAAAAGACATAGAAAGCAATATCACTAATAACCAAAGAACAATTTATTTAACTAGTTTTATACCCGTCCATTGGACGGATAGTACAGCAAAATTATACAAAAACTTATATTTCTTTCTTTTGGTTGCTACTACTACAATTAAAAACAACATTTGTTTATGAAAATAGATACATAAGTCAAAATGGTATCACTTAGCATTATATACAAATCATATGAACATTATAGTTCTTTCTTTTAGTAACATGTACATTCACAATATAAAACAATTGTTTTATATGAAAAATTATATACAATTGTCGGCTATACACACAATTTGACTACACGTCATATGTCATATATCATATATATATATATATATATATATATATATATATATAGGTATGAAACTAAACAAAGAATTGAGAAAGTAGCACCACGTCAAGCTTCCATCTCCACATCTAGAAATCCAGTAGTTTTCAAGAGCAGTGTTTATTGTAAGTTACACTTAAAAAAATGAAAAAACAAAGCATTTCTAACCAAGAATAGGCATCCTCATCGTCTTGGTTGTAAGTTAACCTTGATCAAAATGTCATTCTTAGCAATGACGGTAACAAATTTGGGTAAGCTTTTTATGATAATTTTGTTAACTAAAAATAATATTACCCAAAAATCTTTATTTTTCATAATCTCAGATTGAAGGTATGATTATTCAATCATTTTAAGGATATAAATCCAAACTTAAATGAACCTAATCCTAGTTGACTAAAATGATTCTCACCTTTTTACTAATATCTACACATATAATATTCTAAAGCAATTTGTGACACATGACAATCCCTTACTCAACCATCAATTATCTCTCCTCCCACATTGTGCCACATGGCAATATGTGAAGATTTATAAAATTTTTATATTTTTTTAAATCAAAAATTGAATTAAAACTTAATTTTGGTCAAAATGTCAATTACTACATTTCCTAATTCCTAATCTCTCAAGTCAAACATCTATACATATAATATTCTAAAGCAATTTGTGATACATGGCAATCCCTCACTCCACCATCAATTATCTCTCCTCCCACATCATCTATACATATAATATTCTAAAGCAATTTGTGATACATGGCAATCCCTCACTCCACCATCAATTATCTCTCCTCCCACATCATGCCACATGGAAATATGTGGGGATTTATAAAATTTTCATATTTTTTTAAATCAAAAATTGAATTAATACTTAATTATGGTCAAAATGTCAATTAGTAGCTTTCTTAATTCTTAATTCCTAATATCTCAAGTCAAACAATATTCAAAACATCTATATCTATACATATAATATTCTAATACATATAATATTCTAAAGCAATTTGTGACACATGACAATCCCTCACTCAACCATCAATTATCTCTCCTCCCACATTGTGCCACATGGCAATATGTGAAGATTTATAAAATTTTCATATTTTTTTAAATCAAAAATTGAATTAAAACTTAATTTTAGTTAAAATGTCAATTACTACAATTCCTAATTCCTAATCTCTCAAGTCAAACATCTATACATATAATATTCTAAAGCAATTTGTGATACATGGCAATCCCTCACTCCACCATCAATTATCTCTCCTCCCACATCATGCCACATGGAAATATGTGAGGATTTATAAAATTTTCATATTTTTTTAAATCAAAAATTGAATTAATACTTAATTATGGTCAAAATGTCAATTAGTAGCTTTCCTAATTCCTAATATCTCAAGTCAAACAATATTCAAAACATCTATATCTATACATATAATATTCTAAAGCAATTTGTGACACATGGTAATCCCTCACTCCACCATCAATTATCTCTCCCCCCCCACATTGTGCCACATGGCAATATGTGAGAATTTATAAAATTTCATATTTTTTAAATCAAAAATTGAATTAAAACTTAATTTTGGTCAAAATGTCAATTACTACCTTTCATAATTCCTAATCTCTCAAGTCAATTATCTATCTATACATATCTATATAATAAATGAAAACACTAGGGTTGAATCCTAAATTTTTAGAGGGTCTTGAAGGATCCAAATCCTAAATGGGGCTCCAAGACTAAGTCTTATATAAACCTCTTTTTATTTAGTTTTGTCAACATCCATTTCTCATTCCTCATTCCTCTCCTACTAATTCCTTTCTCATTCCTCATTCCTCTCTCATTGTCATTTTTGCAAGGTATGTTCTTCATCAATCTTAGATGAATCTCGAAAATGTTTTTGAATCTTTTTCTGCATTTTTATTATATTGATACATAATGTTTGCAATCATCTTACATAAAAGATAAAAACAATAGGATTGTATCGTTATTTTTATACAAAGACAAATGACAATCCTATATCTATCAACCTGCTACAAAATATGTGATTATCAACAAGTTTTCGATTATGTTTCTGACCCTTTATAAAATCCCTAAAGTAAATGTTTGAAACCATCTTACATAAAATATAAATACAATCGCTTTCTTATTAAAATAACTTTCTAATCCTATTGTTTGTCGATTATGTTTCTGACAATTTTTGAAATCCATCCACATCGGTTTACTAACATATTAAACCAAACAGAATCGTTTTTTTTTATTAAAACCATTTGATAATCTGTTTACAATCAACTCTCTGCTTTGGATGTAATCGATACGCGAGTAATTCTGCTCAGCTTTAATCATTGAATATATGATTGTGTTTTTTAATAAACAGATTGCAATTGAAATCGGTTTTGAGTATGTGTGAATATAAAAAACAAGTATATAAAAAAAAACAAAATATCGGATTTCATAAAACAAGATAATTAAAATCAGTTTTTAGTATGAGTGACTTTATGTATATTTTAACAAAAGTTTGTTTTTTGCATACGAAGAACAGGATTTCATTAGGACAAATAACTTCTATATGGCTTATCACAAGGGTGACAAATTCTTCAAGGTTATTCATGACCCTTCCGCACGAGTTTTGGTATGACGTTTCTAATATTTTTTAAGTAAAAAAACCTTATTTGTTATTATAATGTTGGTTTTTACGTGTTTGTGCAGACATTGCCTAAATCCATGAACAGGTTTTTGTTATCTAAAAACTTACGAAACAACAACATTAAAGTTTCGACATACCATGGTCAATCTTGGTTTGTTTTGTTCGAATTTATAGATTTTTATATTTCCTTTTGAACTTATTTTAAATAAATTTTACTGATTATTAAAATGTGTTTTGACCTTTGAATATGCTATAAATTTTCAAACTTCTTATTAATTTTAATTTAAATGTGTAATTATTCACATTGACTAAGATTTAATTATGGTCAAATCAATAAATGAGTACGACAATGTGTGAATCAATAATCATTAAAATTTTGTGTTTTTTTTTCATTTGGTATATTGACATGGAGATGTCTAATTTTACCGAATATTTAGTATGTTGTAATTGTAACAATATGTATACGTTAACCCGTGGTGGCAATACGGTATAATTTAGAATACATATTCACAACTGAATTTACTCACAACATTCATAATGAATTGATAAATGTAATTGCGAAATTTATGGTTTCCTTATACAATAACAAATTTACTTTGAATACGCATTTACTTGTCCAATTTTCAAGCATGTTAGTAAAGCATATAATAACATATAAAGAACATTTACTTAAATAACATTGAATAGATAAAAAAAAAACACAACTAGGTATAATCCTTGACATGCGGCATTAAAGGTTTCAATCATTGTTTTTGACTAAATTCAATCAATACATTAATTTATAACAATAATAACAATTCTAATACGGATGCTAATTACCCTCCACTCTTTCATCCATTTCTTATTATTGAATTGATTGAATACCTATATAATGTTTTACATAACATGTAAATAACATTTAGTTTAGTAACATTGAATAGATCAAAAAAAATCACATCACAAATATGTATAATCATATAAATTCGGCATTAATGGTTTAAATTCTTGACTTTGACTAAATTTAATCAATACATTAATTTATAACAATAATATATAAGAGGTAATTCGAATGCTAATTACCCTCCACTCTTTCATCCATTTCTTATTATTGAATTAATTGAATACCTATATAATGTTTTACATAACATGTAAAGAACATTTAGTTTAATAACATTGAATAAATCAAAAAAAATCACAACTAGGTATAATACTTAAAATTCGCCATTAATGATTTCAATGCTTGACTTTGACTAAATGTAATCAATAAATTAATTTATGACAATAATAACAATGCTAATTCGGATGCTAATTACCCTCCACTCTTTCATCTATTTCTTATTATTGAATTGATTGAATAACTATATAATGCTTTACATAACATGTAAAGAACATTTAGTTTAATAACATTGAATAGATCAAAAAAAAATCAAAACTAGGTATAATACTTAAAATTCGCCATTAATGATTTCAATGCTTGACTTTGACTAAATTTAATCAATACATTAATTTATAACAATAATAACAATGCTAATTCGGATGCTAATTACCCTCCACTCTTTCATCCATTTCTTATTATTGAATTGTTTGAATACCTATATAATGCTTTACATAACATATAAAGAACATTAGTTAAATAACATTGAATAGATCAAAACAAATTACAATTACAACTAAGTATAATGCTTGACATCCACACTTGACTTTGACTAAATTCAATCAATACATAAAGTTATAACAATAATAACAATTGTAAGTCGAATCCTAATTACCCTCCACTCTTTCATCCGTTTTTTATTATTCAATTGATTGAATTCCTATATAATGTTTGACATAACATATAAAGAACATTACTTAAATAACATTGAATATATCAAAACAAATTACAACTAACTATAATGCTTAACATACGGCTGTTTTGCTTTGGCTAATTGACTTTGACTAAATTCAATCAGTACATAAAGTTATAACAATAATAACACTCTTAATTCGGTTCCTAATTACCCTCCACTTTTTAATCTATTTGTTATTATTGAATTGATTTAATTCCTACATCAATACCTATATAATGCTTGACATACGCCATTTAATCAATAAATGATTGACCTTGACTAAATTCAATCAATACATAATGTTATAACCTTTAAAACAATGCTAATTCAAATGCTAATTAACCGCCCACCATTTCATCCATTTCTTATTATTCGGTAAATTCAATAACTATATAAACAAGTCAAACCAATTCACATACAATTGTAATAAGACACGTTGGAACCACTTTGAGTAATCGCAAAGATATATTATTAGGTTAATTTCTGTTTCTCATATTTAATTACTTAAACATTAGTTATTTTGATTTTGATTTGTTGTTTTATTGAAGTCATCTTTTGGTTTTTACATCATTTTTCCCAGTTAACAAGATCAATGGCTGCTGTAGATGCAAATGAGTTTACAATGGTTAACCAAATTCATGTAAACCGAAACAGTGTGGCGTTAAAGCTAAAGATTATTCGGGTTTGGCGTCTACCCGATCGTCGCAATCCTAATGATGTGTACTCAATTGAAATGATCCTATGTGATGAAAATGTAAAAGTTAACAACACGTTTTTTTTTATATCCTATTATTTTTAAATTTCATAACTTTTTTTTTAATTGTGATGCTTTTAATTTTAATGTATATCAATTATCTTATTTTTTTTATAATCAACAGGGTGACAGGATTCAAGCGAATGTATTTAAGCGGTTGTTTTTTAAAATCGAGAGGTTTCTGATTGAAAATTCTTCTCTTATTATAAGAAATCCAGGAGTTGGGGTCAATTCCTCTAAATACAAGTATGCTCCAAACCCAAACAAACTCTGCTTGAATATGAATACTCAAGTTTCCGAATATCATGGTTTCCAAGGTCCAGATTTTGGTTTCTTTTTTGTGCCCTTTCAAAGAATTCTGGATAAGGAGGTTGATGAATATGTTACAATAGGTATATTTTAAGCGGTTCTAAAGTTTTTTATATTTGTAGTTTGTTAATATGATTACTTATATTACTATATATATATATATATATATATTTATACAAAAGATAAATGATTAAATAGTTCATTCTTTAACTTTTTTTATATAGATTCTTTGCAAAACATACATTCAAATGTTTATTTAAGTTATACATTCACTATTTATTTTATGTGTACTAATTAATTTTTTTTAAAACTATGTTACGAATAAAAAATTCATTTTTAAGTCAACTGATTACACATCAAACATGTTTGTATATTTCTATTCATGTATGTTTCTGTTTTATAGTATAAAATTATTTGCAAATTATACTTTGATATGTAATTTTTCAATTATTTAGGGATTCAAAGCTCAAGGAACAATATCCAACAGATTGGTTAGACTATTTGAAAGTGAAATACGGGAACAACTTTCTTTTGTAATTCACTTTGTTAGAGTTGGATTTGATTTTTCAAGAATCAAATATGCTACCAGTCCATATAAACTTTCAAATGAAAATAACACCCAAGTCTTGAGATGTGATAATTGGATTGGTGATAAGTTTGGTTTCTGTTTCTCGCCTTTTCAATCAGTTAGAAGCGGAGGGTTTTTTCCCAATGTTTCAATTGGTATGTTATTTAATTTTTTAAGTTTTCTATGTTTCTATGAAGTTAATTATTCTAATATTGTATACTTACAATTTAAATATGCAACTTTTACAAATATCATTGGACATGTTAAGCAGTTTATTAATGTAAATGACAGTAAACCTACTCAGTTGAACACAAATAAAGGACTGTTATTGGAGATACAAGATTTTGAGTTTGTGTTTTTATTTATTTATTTTTTTAATATATACCATTTTCAACTATTTAAACTGCTTTGTACTAATTTGTATCTCCAATTAATAGGGGCCTTACTGTATTTGTTAAGCTATGGGATAGATTCTCTGATCAACTTGCTAGATATCTTGAAGTTCATAACAATGCAGATCCTCTGATTTTAATCTTGCAGTTTGGATTATTGCACCATTATAATGGTAAAAAAAAAATATATATATAACTATAGTCTATTTTGTTTTGATTATTAAATCTAAAATTACCTATTGGCTTATACATTTGTTATAATCAGGTTACCCTTATGTTTCTAATTCACCAAAGGTTAGCAAGTTGTTCATAAATGAAGAAATTGATGCCATCAACAATTACAGAACAAGGTTTTAAAATTGTACAGTACTTTTATATCTACATATCAAAATTATTGTTATAATATAAGTCTGATTATTTTTAATTTACATTGTAGTTTGTTGCAAAAGCCAATACAATATCCATTATCAAATTTTCGTTCATTGGGTCTGCCTGTGTTTTCAAATATTGAAAACGAATTTTTGGTCAACAACTGTTATTGTAACATTGGAGACATTTGGGAGATTGACATGGTAAAGACATATTACATTATTGTTATATATATTTTTTTTAATTTTCATTTACAAAAAATGTTTTGTTAACTAGCAACACAATTTTACTATTATAATAGGAAAAGAGTATCATTATTGTTGGGACTGTGATTGATGTCTGTAAAGATCGTGGTTGGTTCTATATGGCTTGTCCAGATTGTAACAGCAAGGTGTCTTTATACTATATCAATTCTAGCAAGAATGATGGTTCTCGGGACTATGAAGTCCGAGATGCATATGATTGCATGAATGAAAATTGTAAGCAGAAAGATATCATTCCAGTACCAAGGTGCTTTTATCATGATAAAGTCTATTTTTTATTTTGAAAATATAAATTCTCACATTTTTACATAAAGTTGATCTACATGTGGTAATATTTAATTTTGCTTTTTATATATCAGGTTTAGACTTCATTTACGTGTTCAAGATGCAACTGGTGATGTTGAACTAATTTTATTTCATAATGAGTCAACTGTAGTAATTCCAATGTCTGCAAATACTTTGATTGAGGAAAATACACAGGTTATATAATTATTATAATACAAATCTATTAGTGTTTTATATATTTTTTTTGTTAATAACTAAAACAATAATATACATTTTAATTTTATACAGGTTGATCACATTGTCAAGTTTCCAGATGAATTATACTATTTATGTGACAGAGTTTTTGCATTTAAAATTTCCATCACTGATTTCAACTTGAAAAGCTTTGATGAAGTTTATGGAATTTCTAACCTAACTGATGACAAGTTTATTATTTCTGAAATTACAAAAAAGTTTCAGTCTTTTGATCAAGTAAGTTAATTATGGCTAAAATTTAAATTTTTATAGTTATTTGTTAATTTCGTTATACTTTTTTTTTTTGTATCAGGATACTAGCAAAAACATAATGAATGAAAATTTAACTGAGGCAGAATGTTCGATTATCTCTGGTAAAGATGGTAAAACTAAACGCAAGCTGACAGCAGTATATGAATTGCTTGGGAACAATACAGTATCAACTCTTAACAACAATGATGAGGCAAATGAAGCTTAAATGGAGTCTGATGTGAAGTTTAATAATGTTTATTACAAATAAAAACTTTGTTGATTACTACTATGCTATAAAACCGTTGTTTGTCTTAATTTATTTTTTGCTTCTCTTTCAGTATATTTATATCATCTCATCTATGGTTTTTGTTTTTGTATTTCATTTGTACGTGCAAATTGTGTTTAATTTCAATTATGACCACTAATTTGATAATATATATCTAAATTTGATACAAACTATATAATCTAATGATTGTATTTACATAACAATCATTGAGTTTTATGCTAAAGTAAATTACATTTATCGTAAAAAATAAAACCTAAATACTAACAATTATGTTAATTTGTAAACTCAAATATATCTAATTTTATATTTATATTTTCTAAGTTCTAACAAAGGTTGACTAATCAATCTGTCCCAATCTGCTTAGTAGGGGTGACCATACGAAAACCGATAACTAAAAATTACCGAAACATAACCGATAACGGCACCGAAAAAAAAACCGAATCCGAATTAACCGATCGGTTGCGGTTAACATATGCCTTAAACCGAACAATTTGTAAGTATTTCATATATTTTTATTGCGTTTTCATATATATTTGTATCTTGAAAAAAGGTCCAAACAATTTACTAAATACTTTAAGTTTATAATTTTGCACAACTTTTATGTTTGAATATTAACCGAACATAACCGAAACCAAAACCGATAACCGACAAATTTACGTAACCAAAGTAACGATCGATTTAGGTTATTGTTTTTCCTAAAACCGAACATCGGTTTTCGGTTTTTGTTATATTTAAAAACCAAACATAAGGGACATTTGATCACCGTTACTGCTTAGTATGATTAAAATATACATTATTTGATAATATTAAATCTATATACTAAAAAAACAAATTAATCTGATTTAATTCTACTAATTACACATCAATTATTGAGGTATAATTGATATTTTGAAAAGATCCTCATTCAAAGACCAGTCAATATATTTTGACAACATTTTATGCACTAAATGTGCTAATTTTAAGTTCTTTTACCAATCAACCTACAAATTTTATTAATCACATATTTCTACTTCACCTATATATTTACATGAATACAAGTCTTTCACACTTATGCAATCAACATTATCACATTGTTATCATTCAATTATATAATTCTCTCTTTCGAACAAGTTATGTACTAATTACAATTACATTAAAAATAAAAATATGATAAAAAGTCATTTACAAAAACATAATGTATTCATACCTTTGTTATTTTTTTCAAAACTTTATACTTTTGTTGAGTACTGATCATAATAGGTAATCGGTTTTCATTACTAACGTTACTGAGGGCTTATAAAAAATATCCACTTTGACGTTTATATAAGAAAAAAAATTTCAGGCTAACCGTTATTTTTAACACTTTACGTTTGTAGCTACTAAACTTGAACAATACAACTCTTAGTTTCATATAATTTTTTTATTTACTATGGTTTGCACCGTGGGTCCCCACGGGTCTCAAACCTAGTAATATTTTAAAGCAATTTGTGACACATGGCAATCCCTCACTCCACCATCAATTATCTCTCCTCCCACATCGTGCCACATGGCAATATGTGAGGATTTATAAAATTTTCATATTTTTTTTAAATCAAAAATTGAATTTATACTTAATTATGGTTAAAATGTCAATTAGTAGCTTTCCTAATTCCTAATCTCTCAAGTCAAACAATATTCAAAACATCTATCTATATACATATAATATTCTAAAGCAATTTGTGACACATGGCAATCCCTCACTCCACCGTCAATTATCTACCCTCCCACATTGTGCCACATGGCAATATGTGAGGATTTATAAAATTTCATATTTTTTTTTAAATCAAAAATTGAATTAAAACTCAATTTCGGTCAAAATGTCAATTACTACCTTTCATAATTCTTAATCTCTCAAGTCAAACATCTATATCTATACATATAATATTCTAAAGCAATTTGTGACACATGGCAATCTCTCACTCCACCATCAATTATCTCTCCTCCCAGATCGTGCCATATGGCAATATGTGAGGATTTATAAAATTTTCATATTAAATGTTCTATTTAACTATATAATTTCATATTTTAATATCTATAATTGTAACAATTAGGCTTAATTATAACATTTAATTTGAATTTTGAATAATCTGACTCAAACGGTGTCTTACTTTTAACATTTTATCAAAAATATTTTTCACTACTATTTATTTTTTACTAAATAATACTCTTCAAATACCATCTGATAACAAGATTCCAGTGAAGTTCCAAAAGCGTCAATTCCCAATATCCGTATGCTTCGCAATGACCACCAATAAAAGCTAAGGACAGTCTCTATCGAAGATTGGATTGTATTTAAGAGACCTCGTATTCTCACATGGCCAACTTTTTGTCGCATTGTCAAGAGTTAAAAGTAGGGTAGAGGTGAAATTACTTATACTAGATAGTGATTGGAATGTCAAGACTAAAACAAAAAATGTGGTGTATAAGGAAATATTTAGTGATATTTGAATAAAATGTGTATCCCTTGCTTTTGAATTTTAATAAAACATTTCTACTATATTTTGTTTATAGGTTTTACCGCTCAAAATAATTGTAAGTTGTTGAACCGCGTGTCAACGCGGGCAAAAGTCTAGTTGACTTACAATCGTTATCAATAATAATATAAATGATAGTAGTATAGACCCAACCTACCTGACCCTTTAGACCCATTTAGTAGAACAAACCCATTCGATCCGTATAGAAGAAAATGCTTGTTCGACCTATTAATATGTAAAGGTACCGTTTGACCCATTCAGTATGAAATCAAACTGCATGCCCATTTGACCCATTTATTGTAGACCTAACCTACGTGCTTGTCTTGACCAACTAACTTGACATGCTTTGACCCATATTAAAACACAACTCATTTTGACCCATTAACCCAAGTAAGAAATCTGTTTGTTTGACCCTTTGGAGAGCAAACCCGTGAGACCCATTTTAGAAGAAAATGATCCCTGTACCTATTTAAAAAAGCTTACCTGCTTGACTGGTTCTATAAAGCTGGCCCGTTTGATGAAATAACATGACCTGCTTTGACACAGGACACTTACACAAATAAACTACATGCCACTTATAGTTCCATAGTATATACGACTGACAATTTAGAGGCAGAAAAATGTGTGGCTAGCTAACGGATCAAAATAAGCTTTTCCTTTGCGAAAACAACTTTAATAGGGTTGACCAATAACATCTTTGTGCTAAGTATAGTTACAATATATATATATATATAACCAATTTTATGAAAAAAGTGATTTAGTACGCAATTTTCAACCCTTTTGAAAGACAACATAACCCAAATTAACCCAACTCATTCTGCAAGTAAATTGAGGTTATACAGGATTACTAAAACAATTATACATAGTAATTGCACTTCATGTCTGGGAGCTCTTGGGTACTAATACATTTAGCAAAGGGCAAAACAAACATTTGCATCATCATGCATCATTCGTTCATTCTTTAATAGCAGTATCACTACCAAAGACAACAATCCCTACATTCTCATATTCAAGATTCAAGGCTATTCCTTTCACACCGCTGGAAAATTCAACTATTTCCCCAGCTTGAATCTCGTTCAACCCATAAACACGTGCAATACCATCTCCAACCGAGACCACTCGACCAATCTCATCCACTTAAAAATTCGTGTAAAAGTTGCTAATTCTACTTTCTAATAGAGTCGTTAGTTCAGCAGCTCTCGGAGAGAATTCCATGATTCTATTGATTTTGGATATAAGGGGGAATACCGCTTTCAATTTCAAAGAGCTCTATTTCCGCTATTCTTACACTTCAACCACTTAAATCTTTATGTGTTATATATGATTACATACAATTATTAAAACAATTATGCATACAAATGAGCTTCGGATAACTTTCAACCCGTTTGACCCAATTCACCCGTTAACTCAACCCATTATGATGAAATGAATTGAATGGAAAAATCAAATACTTGGCTAATGCTAACTGTCGGCAAAGTTAGACTAAAAGCTTTTAAGTTGCGTTACAACTTACAATATCTAAGTGAAATAGATATAAAACATGTCTTTCTAATGCCTAAGGATTATAAGTCCCATAGTACTTCGTAAGTATGTTTGGCATAGCTCATCATCATGATCATCATCATCATACTCAGTTAATCTCACTTATAGCAAAGCTAAGGTAGGGTCTGAGGAAGGTAAGATATAGACAGCCTTACCTCTACCCCTAAGAATAGAGAGGCTGCTTCCAGTGAGACCCCCGGTTCGATGTGGTTTGGTATCAAGCCTTGGACATAAGGCACAGAACACTTAGCAATCGGGACAAACCCAATCGGTGCATAGCTAGTTTTTTCTAAATTCCAAAGAAATTAAATACTCTTAAATTACTTTCCATAAAGTTGTGCTTCTTAAATAAATCAATTTTATTAGCTTTTTTTTTTGAAAAAAAAAAAGGTAAAACAAAAATTCATAGACAAACAAACGTCATAGATTTATGTCACAAATGCAATGTCCTTACCTATTTGTTCCAATGTAAGAAGCATCATTGATTCTTGTTTAAGCCTTGGTTTTAAAAAGCGATAGACGCACAAAAGCGACGAAGTCTAAACTCAAGGGGTGAAGCACAAAAGCTACGGGCTTTTCGTACCCGAGGCGCAAGTTAATTATATAATTCTTTTTATATATCCCATATATATCATATAGGTATTTAACTTCCCCTACCCAAAATATAGCTATAAATAAGGTTTTTATATGATTTTACCTACATGTACAAGCCAAAAAAAAAACCCAAAGGTACATGTAAAAAAATATCTTGGGTACAAGAGGCGCGCGCCTCAGGCTAGAAAAGCCCAAAAAAACGTGCCTTTTTTGCGCTTCTTGTAATTCCTCTAGGCGCTAGCGAAAAAGCCCCAAGGCTTGCGCCTCGCGTCTCGGACGCGGTTTTTAAAACTAAGGGCCCCAATGTAGGGGACACAACCATTACCTGTTAAGTTATATGAATAAGAACATTTACAAACACCCACAAGCAGTTTTTTACATTGTATGATTTAATAGTAGCATATGTGTTCTTTACAACAACCAAAAGGTGTATAAAGCAATCTAGAGATATCTAGCAAAATACAATGACCAGAACCGAACATATTTGTTAATAATAACGATGCTTAGTTCTAACATCTGATATGCAATAGAGTACAAGAAGGTAACTCCCCTTTGTTAGAGATTGACTAACATTATCAATTGACTGTGTTCTACAAAATAACAAAAATGAAACATAGTAAAAAATCAGATCCTAATTTTTTAGTCAAAATAATGTCCAAAGAGTTGTGAGATAGGATGATACAAATCTGTAATTAGAGGTAAATGGTCTTTTGGGTATTGTAGATAACATGAATATTACATGTGACGACTTTATCACGGGCTTCAATCTCTATTGAAAGGCTAAAGAACAACCAACAAATAAATGAAAGAGTACAAAAACGGAAAAAACATGCGATACTTACCTTTCAGGTAGATGTGATCCTGCTGAACTTCTCTCACTTAGTGACTGTTTAAGGTAAGAGTAATGTTTAGTAGAATAAAGATAAAAGATGAGTCTCTAGTTTTGTGTGTGAAAGCTCATGAAAAATAATCATTTGAAGACCGGCTCACCAATAGAACACATCTCGGAAACATTATCTCGCAGTCCAAACTTATTGAACTCAATAGCTTCCTCATGCAAAATCTTAAGTCTAGTATCAAAATTTTATATAAGGATGACTTGATTAAACAAATGCTGCTATTTAGAATTGGTGGCTGCAATTAAAATAAGCAAATGAAATAATAAAAATACCTTGATGTACGCCAAAATATTGCACAACCATCAACTGGCTCACCAGTTCTCATCTAGCATAGGAGAAATATATATATAAACATTAATAAAGAGATGTGAAATTTTGAATGTTAAGGGATGGAAAAAACAGTAAAGAAAAAAATGATTACACTAATACCAAAATATCAAAATGGTATATAAGGGTTACATTTAGTGAAAAAGTGTAATTGAGAGAGGGAGAGAGAGATACCTTCCAGATGGCATTAGCCCCGAATGTTTAAGTTATGCTGTAAATCCTGAAATCTATCAACCTCCTGAAGGCATAAGATATCAGGAGACCACAAACAGAGCTCAAAGAGGATATTTCTGAGGCGAAAGTCCCAATTCAAAATATGGGGAGGGATGTGAAAGGACTGTAAAACGCTCTACCGGGGGGGGGGGGAGGGGGGTCAAGATACAAGTAAATATTGATTTTGTTAGATAACCAACTGATTTAGAATGAAGCTTGAAATCAGAGAAGACCAATAAAAAACATATATCACTAAATATTTTTGTTAAAATAAATGAAAATTTACCCCTAGTGTGTTAGACGAACTAACTTCTGAATATTGATTTTGTTAGATAACCAACTGATTTAGAATGAAGCTTGAAATCAGAGAAGACCAATAAAAAACATATATCACTAAATATTTTTGTTAAAATAAATGAAAATTTACCCCTAGTGTGTTAGACGAACTAACTTCTGAATGGTTATATATCGACATGATTCACTCCCTTGGTTATCGCAATATTATTTACAATACTGACCTGATTTGTACAAAATTCAATCAAAAACATACGCATAAGTTAGCAATATAACATAATTAATAACAACAGCAAATAAAAGAATTATACCTGCTCAATTAATGTATGAAACTAAACATAAATTGCTGAATACAAGAGACAGATGCATAGATCAGTTCCTCTTCTTGAACTATTTGATACGCATGTTAAGTTAGTCACTAAAGAAGCCAGCGCAACTGTTACAGTTTTCATTTCATCTGTTGTTGATCAAAAACACCATACATATATCCTCCCCAGCAACAATTTCATCACCTTCTACTTCAAATCCACCTTCTGTTGCAGTTCTTTTGAGATTTAGCCACAACTCTTTTCCTTTTTTAATCCCCTTAACATCTTACAAAATTCACCATATAACAATTTATGAGAGCTTAATTGACTCATCAGTGGTAGGTGCTGTACCAACTTCCAAGAAATAACAATCTATGACCAAATTAATCAAAAACATTATATGTAAGTCTCTGTACAAAAGACAACATACTTGAGTACACTACAAATATAGTAGGTTAAAAAATAAAATATTTCCATTGTTACATGTTTGTTTTTTGCGAGCTGCATTACTGTTTTGTAGCCAAGTTACACCGTTCGTCAACAAAGTAAGTAGCCAAAGAAACAAAAAACAAATAAATTCCAAAACTTTTCATCCACATGAAAACCACTGCACAAAGCAAATCAAAAACCATATGTTCATCAAAAATAAATTAAAAAAAATCAAATTAAAATATATTTGATATGCACAATAACAAAATTAAAGAGACTACACCATGTAAAGAACATCTTTATCTTTTTCTTTAAACAAAAAAACCAATTTGATACAACCATTTTCCTTTGCCAGGTTAATATAAATACGATAAGTATATATTAAATCACTTGTGAAGTCACGTTGTAACCTGATCAGAAGAGGTCGAAGATGCAGAAGAGGCGATTTGGGAAAAATCCGCAATTGCAGAATGATTTAACCCACTTTCTAGAGATCTATTGCTAGCAGCAAAGGAGTCAGCAGGCTCTTCATTTTTGTTTTAGTCAGCAATTGGGATTATCCGCAAGTACGAAGATGGCTGTATATGCGCAACAGGAGAACCCATTGGCTTACCATCTCAACTGCTTTAACGTATTTTCTTCACCACCGAACCTGCAACTTCAACCAACGGGAACCACAAAACACTATTATCGTTAAAAAATGACTGTACTTATTAATTTTCGGAATCAATCGAAAAAATAATAATGAGGAAAACTGGGTAAAGAATGAAAACAGATAAGAGTTAACAATTGTACTACAAGAAAACTTACCGGACATGCCAACGTTGAGGCAACCATCGATAAATTAACACAAAAAGCCTAAATTAAGACAAACAAACCATCAATAGGAACATGAAGTGAATTTGATCTACTCGAAAAGCCTAAGTTAACAAAAAAGAAACAAACCATCAAAATCGTTAATACAACAGCACAAATCGCGTAAATCACACTCCAAAGCACCATATAAAAGCCAATTAAGAGTCATCTAATCAACAAAAATTGGGGGTAATATTAGGGCAACATTAATGTACCTTAAACCACCAGCAGCACTATTTTGAGGCGCAACAGATGGTGGTCGTGGGTGTAATCCATCGGCAGTGGCTAGTGATAGCAGGGATCGGATGTTTGTGATGGTTGGTGGCCGGAAGGTGATGGTGGTGATCTACAGTGGGGATGATGGTGGTTAGGTGGTTATGCGGCAGTAGTGAGGTGGTTGTGGGTGGTAAGTTTGAAACAGGGGCAGTGGGCTTGTGTTCCCGGTTGCAGTTGAGCGGATGAGGGTGGTGGTTGTCGCCATAGTTAATTTGGCTATGAATAACATTGGATTAATTGAATGGGGATGAGGTTATATAACCTTCACATACCAGGAGGGAAAAACGTGGAGGAGGAAAAAATGGGTAACGTGGTGCTAAGATTAAGGAGAGGAGTTGGGCGGGAATAGTTATTTGGTAACCGCTCAAAAAGTTAAAACCACCTAATTTAAAGGGTTAGGATTGCACGAAATTCTGATCTGACGGTTAGATTTAAATAAAAAAACGGTTAACAATGGTCGGCGTCAATATTATATATAATTCTCTCTTTTTTATTAATATGAAACATTCAAACTTGTTTAATGTGTTCAGAATATGAATTGAAATAAATGGCGCAGTGTTTTAATTAAAAAAAAAATCATACATTAACATATCATCTTCTTCTTTTTTTTTCTACAGTAATGTGGTCGTGGCTAGGGGTGAAAAAATAACCGAAACAATTATGAAAACTGATGGTTTTGGTTATGATGTTTTGATAATTGATTCGTATTCAAAATGTTTCCTTAGATTGGCATCAAATAAGTTTCTATCACTTCATGGTTTTGTAATTTTACAATGTTGGAGATCGTATCAACCCAACATACTATTAAGCCCATTTGCTAGCCAAATTTGCATGCAATTTTATTGGGTAGAAATTTTCTTTGCCCATTTCATAACCCAATCACCATTCACCAAAACCTGATTACCGAATAATCTGAACCTTATTTGGTCGAGTTTCAGTTAGGAACTTGATAATTAATTAACAAATATAGAAGTAAAGAATTTATCAGTCTAGAGAATGGTATGCCAAGAGCAATACGATAGTTCTTCAATGACACCAAAATAAGGCACTTATGAAAATTATTAAATAAAAACGATTTTGAAAACTTTCTCATTTGGTAGTCTGCTCAGTATCTTCATTCGATTTCAAGTAAAATCGACTGAGACGTTCTACAGTCTTTGTGACCTACAGTATGAAAAGCAAAATTCATATTTTATAAGTTTTTTTTAACCGAGAATGGAGCAATTTTATACTAATATCAAGAAGCATAAAAAACTCTAATATACCTGATCGTCCCAATTTGTTCTCCAAGTCATATATAGAAGTGCAATTGTTTGCATTAAAACTCCACCAATCATGCCGATCCATATACCCTGTCAAGTAATACAATTGTCTTAGATAATCTAGCTCGCGACCATAACAATGATAGTTTGCTAACCATTTTTCTTATCTTTTCATTTCTTTTCATACCTTAACTTCAAGAGTTGTTAAATACCCAAGCAAAGCTCCCAATGGAATACCGATCAAGTAAAAGCAAACGAGGTTAATGATTGCTACAGCTCCTTGCATTCCAGCTCCAATCGCCACTCCTAACCACAAAAGGATTTTTCCAAACTTTGAGTGTTAACAAAATTAAAGAATATTTTTGTATTACAAATTTAAAATCAAATTGTCGTTACTAACAAAGTGACATACTGACATCAAACGTCATAACCACATTTGGGGTTATGAAAAAAAAAAAGTGACATTCTAAATTTAGGAAATAAGGGTGCTAGGGACATTATGTGGTGGAAGGAATGTGATGGGTGTGATTGCATGAAACACCGCCGCCAGCAACCCCATCTCACTAGTGATAGGATTTTCGTGGCCACCATCACGTGCATGGTGAGTGTTGTTGTGCAAGGGATAATGATGTGGCCGGTGATGATTGGTTGGTTTACTATAGATGAGTTTGATGGTGTAAGGCGGTATAAGGTGGCATGTTGTGATTAGTTGTTTTTTAAGTGATTTTGTCATGATTGTGATGGTGTTGGTAGTGATTTAGTGATGGTTTGATGAAATGAGGTGGCAGTTTGTGATTGAGTAAAATTTAGTGATGGGTGTGATGGGCGCCCCAACCACCCTACCTAGAAATTTTGACTCCCAAGAGTGAATATATATAAACCCTAACCTTTCCAAAATATAGAAACAATGTACATTTCACCATCTTATAAGAGACCTCAGAACAACTTTCCACATACATGAAATTGCATATGTGTGAACAAAGCAAAAAACATGAATTACCTGAGAGTACTGGACTAATGTTGTTCAACAAAATTGAACAAGAAAGGAGCAAAGAAAGATCGGATACTGCATCTGCAACTCTATCATCATTTGTAAACAAGTATGCAAGGTATTTGCCAAACACAAGACAAAGAACAAAGAAGAACACGCCTATCACAACAGAAGTCCCCAATAGCACTTTTATTGAGAACTTTACGGCTTTAGCGTTGCCCCTCCCTAATTCATTTGCCACTCGAACACTATAAACGCATGTTAAAATTACATTAAAAAGTGTATCAGTCACATATATATAAAACATAAGAAAACATAAGAAGAGTGCTAGTAACAAAATTTTTGGTTTCAGCTTTTAAGTAACAAAATCATTGGTTTCGACATTTTTAGTGTCACGGTTGACTTAGAGGGTGTTTGGGATTGCGTTTTGAATCTGATTTTTAGATTATTGCGTTTTGAAAACGCAGATAATCAGTTTTTTAGGCTACCAAAACGCAATAATCTATAAGCAGCTCCACCCCTGCTTTTCCAAAACGCATAATCTGTTTTGAATAATCAATCCCAAACACCCCCTTAAAGAAGCATAAGGATGTGAGTTCTTAGATAATTCTCTTACCATGCAGCACCTAATAAACTAAGGCTTATCATGAACTCCCATACATTAACATTCAGGCTGCAAATATATGTAACTTAATGAGTTATATATTCTTCAAAATAAATCATAAAGGGTAATCTGAACATAAGTTAACTTGATACCAAATGGAGAATGCGGATATTGAGACCTCTGCATTTTCCATGTATCCAGCAAGTAAGACTAGAACGGCATTGTACCATAACTCTAGGCTACATATTAATAGCAAAAGTTAAACCGCAATTTGGCTTTCAGTATTAAAATTTTGGTTCTCAAATTTTTTAGTACTCTATTTTTACAGGGGAATTGGAATTAAATAATCTCAACTTTGTTGGGTTGGAAGACAATAATCCCAACTTGAAAACTAGAATCTAACAGGCCCAACTTGTATTGGTTTTTATTTCAGTGGACGAAAATTAACTGGCCGGTTTAACCCAGATAGTTTTATGTCTACGTGGCATGCCATAAAGTGCAAATGGGTCAATAGAATGCATAAAATGGCATGCCACGTAGGCAGAAAACTGTCTAGGTTAAACCCAGTTAGTTTTGGTCCAGTGAAATAAAAACCAAGACAAGTTAGGCATGTTAGATTTCAATTTTCAAGTTGGGATTATTGTCTTCCAACCCAACAAATTTGGGATTATTTATTTCTAATTCCCCTTTTTTTATATAATGTATCTTTAATATTAGTAACCATATGTCACATGTATATAAAGTACTTGATTACCAGACCATAACACCTGAGGATATTGAGAGCTTAACCAAAGAAAACAAATCCTTAAAAGCAGCAACCGTAAATCCTTTCCATGAATGAGGACACCATCCTCCAAAAATGTATATGAATTCTCCTATCACAACTAACCACGATGACATCGACAGCGCAATCATGGCACCCGGAATCCCCAAGTTCACCTTATAAACGAAAAGCAATGACAAAAGTATGTGGATAGCAAATTGAAAGGCGGGAAATCCATGCAATAATCATGTTCTTTGACTGTGCTTGTAGATACATTTGTATAGTCAAGCTAAAAAACAAAGTTATATACAAAAGGAATGAACCAAAATGATAGGTATCCACCACTGTTTGCTATTGATTCTTCCTCTCCCAAAAGTTTGAAAATTTGGGTACCAAAGATAAAGATTGGGAGCAATACTGTCAAAGAGATGAAGTCTATAATCCATGATCGCTGCAAGTAAATGCCCATCATATGGCCTTGGCCAGCTCCAAATGCTTGTCCACAAAGGGTTTCGGTTGCACTCGACATTCCCAACTGTTAATACATTAGAATTATAAGAAAAATGGATAAAGTAATAATTGATGGCTTTTTAGTGATAATTGCTATCCATTAGGATGTTATCCTCATATATATCTACCAATTTTAAAAACATGTAATTGATTAGTTTATCCTCTCTTGACATATAAACAGGTTGAGTTGGAAGATTTCTAACATGTTCTAATTCAAAGTGCAATCAGGATTGTGACGATTTCTATTTTGTTAGAACGTGTTGGAAATTATTATTTTGTTAGAATGTGTTAGATTTCCGTTTTAAGCAGTTGGACCTCCAAAATTTTAAATGAGTAGGAAATGAATCATAAGAAATAACTAAGAATCAAATCAGACAAATGGTTTGGTTATATTTGTATTAAATAGTTATAGTACGTAAACATGTTTGGTTTCATCTTTTGCTTGAATGCACATGGATGGCTGCTAAAATGGATGTGGTTAAAAGAAAATTTAACGAACATCATTTTTAGCGACCATCCATCTTACATTCAAGTAATCAGTTGGGACTTAGGACCAAACCTAATTTTCTCAAAGTTACGAATCAAATCCATAATTGAGCCAAACCACATCCACTATTCGTATAATTAATTCTTTTGTTTAGTCAAATCTTGAATAGGTATATTAATTGAATTGAATATGATACGAGTTAACCGACTAAGCCAAGCAATCTTTCCTAACAAAAAGCCATCAGTAACAATAAACAATTGATTATGGAAACCAGGGTTACCTAAGTTCAATTTTATCGGAGGTATGCAAACTACATATGTACTTTTAATTTTGGTATAATTACTTCTTTTCTTTAAAAAAATGGTGTCAATTTCATACCCCTCTTTCAATATACTGGTGTCAAACAGTATTGGTTAATAATTGATGTTTTCAACTTTCCAAGTCTAGGTTATATGTTCACCCAAGCTTGGTATATAGCCTATACTATAGGTCATAAAGATCAATCACAAAGGATGAACCCGGACTTCAAAACTCGGGGTTGAGTTTTCACTTTTCATTGCTTTAAAACATGTTTTGCAACTCTATCTGGTTTGTCGTCTATTTCCTCATTCCGTTCTTTTGAACTACCGGTTGGGTTTAACCATGACCTACTCATATAGTGGTATAGTGTTTCCTTTTACAAAACTAATGTCGTGGGGGTTCAAATCTTTTCTAAGTGTAACCTGTGAAGTCAGATAGTATTTAAATAAAAAAAATTGTTGTTCACAAACGCGCATCCAATTGAATCGCGTGGATGAGAAACCCCTTTTATGTAATTTTGTTTTTCTTTTGCCACGTCTAGACGTCTAGTTAGCTAGACATTTAGCTTATTTGATAATATGTTGCCGTTATACGAGTAGGTTTTCCATTGTGGTTGGAGTTCTGCGCGCCACGTGAAGCTCTTGCTTTTATTTTAGTTGACAAAAATCATTATATGAACAAAAAAAATAAAATGAAAGCACCCCTTTTCAAATAGATCCATGTTGCTTTTCACAATAAATAAATAAACAATAGAGGTAAATTACCTAGGTGTATTTTCTGCATTTCCATAAACTTAAAAGGTAAATTATTTTAGAGGGTGTTTGAGATTGCGTTTTGAATCTGATTTTTAGATTATTGCGTTATTGCGTTTTAAAACCCCATATAATCAGTTTTTAGTGTTTGGGATTGCGTTTTGAAAACACAGATAATCAGTTATTTAGGCTACCAAAACGCAATAATCTATAAGCAGCTCCACCTTTATTTTTTCAAAACGCATATCGGCTATCAGTGTTGCGTGATCTTTATAATTCAAGAGAGTTTTCATAGGGTGTACAATTTTTTTGGGGGGCTAAATCTAACAATTAATTTATATTTATATGTCATAAATTATGTAATGTTAGTCGTAGCACCAAGGAGATCGCAAACATGATTTATTATAAAATTATTTATATCTGATCAATACGATCAAACTTTAAGACTTGTTTCATAAAAATTTAACAACAAACAATGGTAAAGATAATAAATAAACAAATGCAGTACATCAAACTTACCAGTATCCCATTGACAAATCGGACGCTAAGTGTTTGAACAAGTGCATAGCCAGCAAGATCTATGTCACTTGTATGTCCGACAAACGATTGAGTGACAACAATGGTTCCAAATGCACAGAGCCTGGATATGACACTAGGCAATGCAATGCTCCATATTTTTTTGATTCGTCCCATATCCTTTGTTTCAGGTTGCCTTCCACTTCTTCATGTTGAAGAAGCTTTGTTACAACCTCGTCATCCATCCTAACAATTGATCAAAAAGTCTTCTTTCCATTATTACAATACCGATTATACAAGTATAAAGAATCAAGTAATATATATATATATATATATATATATATATATATATAGAGAGAGAGAGAGAGAGAGAGAGACCTATTATATGAGGAAATAGGATTTGGATAAAGCACCACTGAAACGAGGTATGAATCCTTTAAGGCGAATATGGGATAGTGAGGAGGAAAGAGGATGATATATATAATGGGATGTTCAAAAAATTTCAAGAGTCACTAATTATTAGGGATGAACATATAGCCCCGAATACCGAATCGATACCGATTCCGTACCGAATTGTAGGTGTTCGGTATCGGTATCGGTACCCACATTTAGAGTTTCGGTTTCAGTATTTTTGGTATCGGTACGGGATCGGTATGGTATCGGTATTTTAAGGTAAAATACCGATACCATACCGGTACCAAACAGATACCGTACCGTACCGTATGTTTTCGGTATCGGTATTAGGTTTTGGGAGTTTTCGGGATTGGTATTTTCAGGATCGGTTGGTACCGATACCGTCCCGAGCTCATCCCTACTAATTATGCTAGTGGGTGTGGAGATAACCCATTTTAACTCAAATGGGTTGTTCTCCTTACCACATAAGATACCACCTAAGCAAGGTGGATTGTTCTTTTTTTTTTAGACAAATCTCCCCCTTTTATTATTAATAATATTAAATGCAATTATAATACTAAAAATAAACAAAAGTAATAATATTAAATGCATGATTGACCGTCTTTCATATCTTAAATGAGACGTTTGGGACGGAGACATAGGAGAGGGCGGTGTTTGGGACAGGGACGGGGTGGGACGGAGTTCCACACCCTTAAGCCTTAGAGAATAAAAAAAAACAGGCAAACCATAACAGTTTCAAAGTCAGTACTTTAACTTTGTAGGTACATGTACTTTGCGACAAGGAGTGTTTACGGCTATAAGTTGTTATAAACTTTTACTTTATTAGAAAGGGAAAACGTTGTTTTATACATTAGTATTCACCACGTAAAAATAGCGTCGAAAAGATGAAAAAATAAGGGTAAAACTGAAATTAAAAAATATGAGTTACGCGTATTAAAAAGGAAAAAAATAAGGAAACTCAAATAAGAAGTTTAAAGTATCAGGGATGTAAATAAGCTTATTAAAGTTCAACGATTGTACTGTAAATTCACGGGTAGAATTATAATTGGTTAAAGAAAAAGAAAAAATAACTTTATTGTAATTCACGGGTAGAATTATAATTGGTTAAAGAAAAAGAAAAAATAACTTGAGTTCAATGCAGGGGTTGTAGATGCACCGGAAAAATTACGGATTTGCAACGGATTTTGCCGTAACAAATGCTTGTTTTTGTAGTAAGTAGCACTTTCATCAATGATTCCTCTAATCCTCTAAAGGCTTAGAAGGGAGCTGAACCGTTTCTCTCTATGAAATTTTGGATGCCTCGCATCGCTCGCTTCCCTTTCGGTCGCCTCAGCTTCTGAACCCAATCTTGAACGTCTTGAACGTTCAGCTAGGCACAAATTCACTTCTCTTTCAAGTTCCAATATATAAGAATGTTATGCTCGTGGTGGCTTCTCAGTTAGGAATTCTCATTGACCGGTAATTACAGGACTAGGGCCTACTAGCCTCATCGGGAGAAACCAGACATGTGTTCTAAAATATTTTTAATTATTATGAGTAAAGATCAAATACAAATTTAATAGGCTTAACCTACTAAGCATGAGAAGTGAAGGGGGAATATATATATAGGGGAAAGATCTTGTACAAAGTGTTTTTTTGGTAAGAACTGTGAAAATCAAAAGAGGGTATTTTTTTTAAATTTTTTTTCCCATATTGTTAAATATGTATTATAGTATTGAAATCTAAAAAAACAAAAAATAAATAAATTTTGGTGTAGAGTAATTACGTAATTACTGTTGTAGAGTAATTACATAATTACTCTAGTGTAAACTAATGTATTTACTTTAATAACGTAATTACACTAAAAAAAATTTTAAATATTTTTTTGCATTATTCATCTAGAAAGTATGTTTAAGCACATGGAGAAAAAAATTCTAAAAAAAAATAAATCCCCCCTCCCTTTGATTCTCACAGTTCTCACCAAAAAAACACTTTGTATTTGATCTTTACTATATATATTTGAAATATTTTTTCCACATCTGCTTAAACATGCTTTCTAGATGTATAATATAAAAAATAGCGTAATTACATCATTATAACTATAATAATAGACGTCCGGATTTGATTAGAGTAATTACAGTAGTTTACACTAAGTAATTATGTAATTATTCTACAACAGTAATTACGTAATTACTTTACACTATTTTTTTTTTTAGATTTGAATACTAAAATACATGTTTAACAATATGAAAAAAAAATATCCTCCTTCACTTCTCATTTTAAGAGTTATTTATAAGATAATAACTATTTATACCTTAATAATTATTAAGAAAGTGCCATGCTGTTGGAATAATTTATTATAAGGAACCAATGGGGTGGTGGTCCATTGGCAAATGCAAAGCCTTTAAAACACCTAGGTTGTGAAAGGTCTTTGGTTCAAGTCCCACAGACTACACAGGATTTAAAAGAAAGTAACTTTTCAAAAAAAAATTATTATAAGGAAAATAAGATAAGATTACATGATTAAAAAGATATGATTAAACATACCTTTTGGAAAAAGTATGATTAAAAAGGAAAAGAAAATAAGATAAAATTATCTTTAAGGGGTAGTTAATTACGTCCATCTATCACAATTTAAACGGCCATGTGTGCATTAATGTGCCGCTGTTTAGTTCAAGACTTCAAGTGTGGTTCATGATTTGTGTACATACTCATGAAGACGCACCAGGTAAGCTTCAACTCCCACATGAACACTGCCAACTTAATGATGTCAGCATTGGAAAATATACTATTGGGGTGTATTATTAACATAAAATATAGTTATAGTGTTTATTTCTTTGAATTGACACATGATCTTCTTGTCATAAGTTGAACGCATCTTCATTTATATCTTTAGTATCATGTCAATATTTAGAGTTTAACTGTCATGTAAGTCTAATTTATACAGCATGGTAGGCTTCTTTCAGTTGATATACATAAGTCTTGCAATAAAAACAATGTCATGTTGGATATTTTAGTGTAATTGGATTGACTGTTTGACCAATATTTTCATAATAAGACATCATATAGGTATGGAGGTGCGTAGTGCACGCCTATTTGAATTTATTATGAACTTAGGGGCGAAACCGGGGTCCGGGAGCAGCGCCCCTGGGAGCAGGGTCCAAGGGGCGGCATTCCCTGGTGGGGTCCAAGGGGCAGAGCCCCTGACTGGGCCAGAATTCATTACGAATTTTATTATCTTCTTGGTCAAAACACTCTGATTCTTCTCTCAATCAAAATCATGCAGAAAATTCTCAATCTCTGATTGTATCCGATTGAATATTTTGATTGAACCGTCAAATTGATTCAATCTGAAAGCGATTACGTGCCTTCAAAGCAGGGGCGGACATACAACACAAGCAGGGGTTGCGGACGTTGCGGCTCAACTTCGCGCGCGTAGTGGAAAATTAGTGGAAAATTTTGGGTTTTTTTTTTTTTTACGAAATTTGGAAAACGTTGCTACTAAAATGAAAAAAAAATGAAAAACGTTACTACTGAAAAATGTTTCTAGATCCGCCACTGCTTCAAAGATCTCAATAATCCGGTTGTTTGTTTGTTACTAGGGTAAATCCCCAACATGTCACTTCTAGACTAGTACAACTAACGAATACATTAATAGACTCCTATTAAGTATTGAGTCTTAGACCATGGGTTCATGGGTTGTGAAGTTGGGGGAGGTGGTTGGGGAGCTGAGAGGGAGGGCGGACAAGGTAAAGCAAGGAAACAAATGATAAAAGTGTGTAAACAAAGAAGTTAACATCATTTGTGTCCCTATGATGCCTATGATGGGTATTAAATCAAGAAATTTCATAATTGAAAAAAAAAAAGGTGAAACAGAATGTGACGATGAAGAAACATATGGAAGTGTGGAAACAAGTCACATACTCACAAACCAATATAATTTACTCCAAGAACTCTAGGGTGGCTTCTTTTCAAGTGAGGAAGAACAATAAGTGACGATATTTGAATAAGCAGCTCGTTGGTGAACCCATGGTAATACCATAGTTATCAAAAGCGCGCCTAGGCTCGAGGCACACCAAGTGCGCTTCGCCCTGTGAGGCGTGCGCCTAGGCACTGAGGCGCACTATCAGGGCTGTTTTCAGGCTGATTTTCGGCCAAATTCAGGCTAAAAGTTGCATAAACCTCTAAAACATCCTAAAGGAGTCATGAACAAGTCATAAACAACCCTAAAACATCTCTAAAATCTCTAAAAATGTATTTTATACTATGCGCCTAATTATAAAAAGCCCTCGTTTTTTATGCGCCTTGCGCCTAGGCTCTGGGCTCGGTCTGTGCGCCTTAAGTGCGCCTAGGCGCTTTGACAACTATAGGTAATACATAATAATTGTGAAAATGAACTAACGCTCACACAAATGATAATCACAATAACTTTTTAATCATCATTATCATACCCAGTTAATCTCACCAATAGTAAAACTATAGTAGGGTCTGATGAGGGTAAGATGTAGATAGCCTTACATCTACCTCGTGATAATAGAGAGCCTGCTTCCAGTATCCCCGGCTTGATAGTGGTTTTGCTTCAAGCATTGGACATAATCACATAACACTTAGCAATCGGGACAAGTCCAATTGGTGCATGTACAGATGTATCCCCTTGTTTTTTGGCTATCGACGCCACCACATGATGTATGATTAACTGTCCGTTGTTTTTAATGTTATTTTCACAAAATTAATAAAATAACGTTAAAAATAGTGCTATTTTAATTAAGCCTAAATGTTGGTTATATTGACCGAATTTAATGTTTCAATTGTGGTAGTTTATTTCAATTATGTCTATGCTTAAGACCATGTGTAATGGAAAGAGTATTTGGGCGTTTTGGGGGGCAACCCCCCCCCCCCCCCCGATTGGAACACCGCCCCCTAGTGGGTGATTTGGGGCGTTTTTTTAGAGGGGGGGGGGGGGGGTTCACGGCGCTTTGTTAAATGGATTGGCCATCACATGCAATCTAGCTTTCTTTATTACTTTTTTATTTTCAAAAAAATTAAATAATTAATATTGATTGATGCTCCATGAAAATTTTCACCTCCCACTACACCTCATCCTAATTTGAATCACTTAATAGTCTCACATGCCACGTGTCGATTAATACCCTATAAGACTTGAAATTTTTTACCTCCCACTACACATGTTCTAATAAGTTGGTTGCTTTGACCAAACTTATTTCATAGGATACTATATAATAGCCTATAAAAATGTTAAACTTTTAATATTAAATTAAACTTCTGTAGAGGAGTGGTGCTCCTTCACGAGGCTGCAGTCATTACTCAGGCAGGTCTCGTTTAATGGCTGCAGAGACGTCTGGAAATGGGACAACGATGAAGGGGTTGGGTATTCGGTGAAGGCGGTGAGGCGTCTGTTGGACTCGTCCAGCTATGGGGTCAATTCGGATGCTGGAAATTGTTAGGAGTCGTGGGCTCCTCCGAAATGTAATGTCTTCCTTTGGAGGGCGAGTCTTGGGAGGATTGCTGTTAAGGTTGAGTTAGCGAAACGTGGGGTTCCATTGAACAATCTGATTTGTGATCGATGCGGTTATGGGACTGAAGATGTCGACCACGCTTTATGGGGTTGTGTGGTCGCCAAGGCGATTTGGTGGCAGATTCTTGTTTGGGTTCGGGTCCCCTATCCCACGGACGTCAACTCGCTGGATGGTTTGGTGAAGCAGCTTCGGGAGCAACCTGGATCGAAGGCTTGGAAGAGGGTGATTTCTGTCATTGTCAGGGGCACGGTTTGGCGCATTTGGTTCGCTAGAAATAAGAAGATTTTTGAAGGTATTTTTGTTCCTAACGCTAATGTGGTGGAGCTCATTATGGAAGACTCTTTCGTTTGGATTTCTAATTGTTCCAACATCGTGAAGCCTGCTTGGGAGGATTGGGTTAACTTTAACATTGGGGCTTTGTTGTAATTGGGGCTGCCTTTTTTAGGCTTGTTGTTTTGTTGGTTTTTTTTTTCCCTTTGTTCTCCCAGCCGCTTGCTGGCTCTTTATATCTATATTAAAGCGTTTTGCCGTTTAAAAAAAAATTAAATTTTCTCGCATTTGGTTTATTTTATTTATTTTTTCCCCAAAATGGACTTTTTCAAATAGATCCAATACACTTTTTATTAAGTTATCGGGTGTTAGGGAAAGGGGTGTTCCTAAGATTTGTTTTTTTTTTTTTTGCTAATTTTAACTAATCATGCACTGTCACACCCTCAAAATCCACTTGCGGAGTTTTACCGCGAGGCGCATGACAAACCAGGATCCAAACCAACGATCACAATAAACAAGTCTAAATGTAATTAATGCAATACCAAAACATAGTTTTAAAATCCCGTTTACAGCGGAAGCTTATTCAAAATAAAGTTCAACATAAATAACCAAAGTTCAATGTTTGTGAAATCATGCAACTCTATCTAGACGCCGTGCAGACGCGTGCGCCCTAGTTCCATGTGCTACCTTAGCGACCTGAGAAAACATGTAAAAGTTTACGTCAGCACAAAAATGCTGGTGAGTTTACAGGTTTGCAGTTCAAGTACCAAGTCCACCTGTCCATACTATAACAAATAGAAAACCAGTATACGCTAGCTAGGCGTACGTTTTGTTACTACCACGATTGGAAAACCATTACTAACTCGAATACCAGTTTTGTGCCCGAATAGTTCCAAATGTTCCTGTTGTTCCTGTTTGAGACAATATGCACTCGCCCGGCCCTCCAAGCCGACGAGCGGGGTTGGTCACTCCCAATAGCGCTATTCACATTTCCCCGTTGTGCAAACCCGCACATTCATGGTTCCCCCCGGGACTTCCAAAGATCGTGTAGTATACGTTAGAACCCATAGTATGACAGTAGTTACCAAATAGTTGTTTTAACACATGTTTTCTCCCCCGAAGTTTAAACCAGTTAAAAGAGGGGCCGTAAACTCACCTTAAGTTGCTTTACTCCTAATCCGAGTAAACTCAGCTGCTATGTTAGTCCCGTACAGTGGCGACCTAACATACGACAGTTACAAGTACTTAGACTAATAACCCGCAGGTTAATTAGTCCCTAGATGTCCAGACCATAACCAAGTTCGTTTGAAAATACCGTGACTGTTTAAATGACCCAATTGACAAGACTCGACATCCCATTGGTGACCCGAGACTCTCCGTGTTATGTTTACGCTCCAAAACGTACAATAACGCAAGTACACTTAACATACGTTAACACACAACAAGTTATAGCACATAGTTCACGTATCACCGAAATACATCCAAATATATGTTACCAAGTTATTAGACATGTTACGGGGTTCCTAGCATGTTACTACATGTGAAATCGGGTCTCGGAATGCTAATTTACACTTACAGCAGCAGTACACGCGATTAGGAAAAGTCAACTAGTGATTAGGAAAGTCAACTAGTGATTAGACATCCTATTCGCCCCTACTATAGGCGAATAGGGGCTATTCCCCTTTACTTCATGCGATTAGGGGCTATTCCCTGAACTTACTAGTGATTAGGGCTACTCGCGTGAACTTACTAGTGATTAGGGCTACTCGCATGAACTTACTAGTGAATAGGCTTCTACTCGCCTATATATTGGCGATTAGCCTTGTACTCGCATGAGTTATAGGCGATTAGCATTGCTACTCGCCTGTAACCATGCTGTTCCGGTTTTTCGCGCGTTTAACGCTCCAAATCAGATCCAGAACGTGTGTAACTACCCAATATCATCCCAAACACTATCCTAAACATGTTTAACCCAAAACCCTTCGTTCAACCTCGTATAATCAGTCCTGCATGCAACCCAAAACAATCCAAACACTATTCACATAGCATGCAACATCAATTAACGCATGTAATCATAACCCTATTATCCGATTACTGAGTTTTCTATCATCATACTAACAATATTAATTCTGACCTAGCATGATAATACATCAAAACATCATCAAGATCCATAAAAATCCTATCTTTCTAATCATACATACCCATAACGCATGTTAATTAGTTATAATCCGTTTAACAACCCTTATTGACGATTTTCAGAAAGCTTTTTCGTTTATGAACAGGTCTGGACCATTAGGGATTGATTAAAAACATTTACAAAGTGTTATGGATGAGAATCAAACCTTGGAATTGTAAAAGATTGATGGTTAGACCTTGAAACCTTGTGTTTTTGATCAAAATCGCCTTCCAGAGGTTGTTTAAGTGTTTGGGGCGGTTATGGGACGACTAGGGTTGATATTAGGGAGTTTAGGAGGTTAAGTATTGTATTTATAGGCGTTCCTAGTCGTTCCAGCACGTTACATGCGATTGTGCAGCAGTTCAGGCGATTAGGGCTTGTAATCGCCTGATGTTCATGTGATTAGGGGCCTACTCGCCCTTAACATCACACGAGTAGGGGCTAATCGCCCTTAAGGGCTCCCTACTCGCCTCCCCTATAGGGGAGTAGACCTCCTACTCGCCTATAGGGTTTGGCCTTGTGTGTTTTGCGCGTTGAACCCCGTTTTAACATATGTTAATGCATATTCATATACCGACAAGTCACATAATGATTGTAAACACATAACACAAGTAAATACACATATTTACACTCGTTCACCAATTCCCGGGACTCGAGACTCGTACGTTCCGTATGCCCTGACGATCCTACAAATCGTCACCGTTTGTACACTTGGTTAAGGGACCGACATCTAATGAACCTCTAGACCAACATCCAATGATCTTCTAGACTAACTAATAGTTCCCGAACCATAACCCGACTTAACTAACCCAGTTAAGTACAAAATACGCGTGACTCGCTAAGGTAGACTTTCATCTAGACAACGTTGTTAACCGAATTTGCCAGGTGTCACATGCACTGTCAGATTACTTCACTGAAATATTTTTTGAAGGCAGCACTTAACTGATTCACTTCACTGAAATCTTTATTTTTTTAAGTTTTCCTTTTTTTTAATTACCGTTTTAAAAAATTGACCGTTTGATTTAAAAGAACTGTTTGTAAAACTTAAAAAATAAAACGTTCCATTAAAATTAAAAAAAAAAGTTACAAGAAACATCAATTAAAATAAACATACAAACGGCTTCATCCTACTCATTGCCTTCATCCTCCTTGTGTTTCGCCTGAACCTCTGCCTCGACTACTAGAACCACCCGACTTTAGATTTCGAGGTTCCCCTCCCACCCTTCGAAACACTCTTTGATTTCCTTGGATCCATTTGTTTTGTTTGTGTTTTAAATTTGTTTTGATTCACAAGTATTTATTTGTGTTTTTTTTATTTAAACCGTCGGACTTTTATATACTTTGCGTAAAAAATGGTCAAAAAAAGTTACCGTTGAACAACCAAAATTTGAAATAAAAAACATATAATTTTCGACCATTGCATTTATTACACCACTTTACCAGCTTGTTAACTAGAACCGGCAAACGGTTCACAGGACCACAACCAGCATGGGTGATGGCGGTGTTACCGTGCTGGTAGTGGGGGTACCCGTGACCAAATCGGTAGGCGCTCTGTCCCCCTTACATCTATATCTATCTATATCTATATCTATATCTATATCTATATCTATATCTATATCTATATCTATATCTATATCTATATCTATATCTATCTATATCTATATCTATATCTATACTATATTATAAAGCATTTGTCAAGAACTTCTTAAAATTTAAGAGGTACAAGTTAATTTGCTTATGATACAACACACAATGCACATAATAACTACATTTTAAGGGTAAATTTGTCTTTAAAGTATCATATCTATATCTATACTATATTATAAAGCATTTCCCAAGGACTTCTTAAATTTTAAGAGGCATAAGTTTAGGTGCTTATGATACAACACACATTGCATAAAATAACTACTTTTGAGGGGCAAATATGTCTTTAGAACACCATATTTAATCAAAAGAAAGTCAAAAGTCAAGAGATGTTTATGAAACTTCACTACATTCAATTTTATAATTACATTAAACATATTAAATAGAAAACATATAAAAAACAATTCATAATGCTACATCTTTTATTATAATATTTTATATGTAGATACTTTATAAAAGTTAAAGTTTTATAAACTTGATCATACTATATAGAAATCGAGAAATCAATACTGGAAGTTGTGTTTTCAATCATGAGGTAACGGTTTGAATTCTGAAAGTATTACGTGTATGAATATTCATACACGTAAACACGCCTAATCTGATCTAAACTATATGATCACCAGATTCAACGACCGAAGAAATAAAGCTTCTGTTTAATTTAGCCATATCTAATTATCTATATTCATACACGTAAACATGCCTAATTGATCTAAACTATATGATCACTGGATTCAACGACCGAAGAAGAAAGCTTCTGTTTAATTTAGCCATCTCTAATTATGTCTATGCGGGTTAGGGGATTAAGTTTCCTAAACCCTATATTAGAATTTATATATTGATGTATTGTACTTGTAACTCCTTATACCACCCAAATAATAAGAATCGTTATACATTTTACACATTTTTTGTAGGTTACGATTTTAGTAAAGTCTGGCTCACAGTGCATCCTACTATCTTACTAATCGTTTTCAAAAGATGAGAATCTACAGAAAATTAATGAATATATATAGTTTGATACAATTATTCTTTACTTGAGATGAGAATACTTATGTCATGTTGTTACAAATATTTTTTTTAACTTAATATTGCATTCAAACAAAAAGTTTTGGATGTATTTTACATCACAATGAATTGATACATTTTGATGCAATTTTTACTTCCGCCGCAACGCGCGGGTTACTCACTAGTTTAATCTAAATGAAGTCAAGAGTCATGTATATGATAGGTCATGACATTATTTCTACAATTACTTTGAACATATTAAATAGAAAACATGTAAAAAAGAATTTTCATAATGCTACATATTTTATTATGATCTTTTATATACAAAAAAGTTAGAAAATCTGTTATTATTCATGACAATGTTACTAAACTTTTAGGTATTTCATATTAGCCGAAATATGCTCCACATTTATTTGATTTATATTTTGTATTCAATGTTGTTATTATCTCCTTTTGACTAGTCCCGTAATCACCTCACTGATAATTAGGAAATCCCTTGATTACCTCCTAGGTTATTGTATTTCCTCTTGTATATAAGGTTGTACATTGGTGATGAATGACATCAAGGAAATCATTTCAATTACATGGTATCAGAGCCTTCTCCTTACCTTTTCATCTGCTTTTTTTTTTCTTTTGTGGCTTTGGTCTCCATCTTCACTTTTCCTTTTCCTGATTAGGGCTACGGTCTTAATCCACCATTCCTATTTTTTTACTCAATCTCAAATTACCCTTCACCCTCTCAGCTATGGCTGACCAAACCCACAACCAACCCAAACCTACTGCTCCGTCCCTGCACCCGTGTATACGGTCACCAACATCCAAAACAAAGTCCGAGTCTTGGATGGCACGAAGGTCACCTACTCCTCTTGGGTGAAGCTTTTTCAACTACACGCTCGTGGGTACAAGGTACTCGACCACATTGACGGTACCCTCCCACCGGCGACTACCGACCCCTCCTATCCAACCTGGGCTGAAGTGGACGCAATCGTCCTCCAATGGATCTATGGATCCTTGTCGGATGAATTGCTTGTTCGCGTCCTTGAACCTGAATCCACCGCTCTTCAGGCCTGGATTCGTATCCGAAACCTTTTCCTTAACAACAAAGGCTCTCGAGCCGCCGCCCTGGAACACGCCTTCACTAATCTTACCTTGAAATCCATGTCGTCTCTTCAGGCGTACTGCCAAAGGCTCAAAGAATTGGCTGGACAGCTTGCTGATGTTGACAGCCCTGTCAGTGCGAGTCGCCTTGTCATCCAACTGGTCCGCGGGTTGCCCTCTGAGTACGACATGGTTGCTGCCCAACTCAATCAAACTCTCCCATATTGGGAAGAGGCAGTGAACATGTTGGAACTTGAAGAGCAACGACAGGCGAACCGTGAAAAAGACAACCCATTGCTGCTGCCGCCACCCCAGACGCACCACCTCCACCCGCTCCTGAACCACAAAACTCACGCCGAAACTCAGCCCCTCATGGTCAGCCACGTTACCCCAACCAGCGCCGTTCACCTGGCACAAATCGCAACCAAAACCGAAACCCATTCCCCAACCAGTTCACTAACCAGAAAAACTCTGGGCAGATGCGATCTGGACAGGGTAGTAACCAGACCTGGTCACCTTACCCGTGGTGGGTCAGTCCGTACGGGCCACCACCGGCTTGGACCCCACCACCGTGTCCGTACCCGACACAGCCAGGGTGGGCCGCTCCATGGCAGAACCAACCTGGACAGCAGGGTTCGTCAAATGTAGCCGACAGTTCCACCAAACGCCCTGCTCCACAGGCCAACATCACTGATTTTGACCCACTTGAACCCACGGATATCGGGGAAGCTTTTCAGGTTTTAGCTGTCGAGGCAGATGAGATCAATTGGCACATGGATACCGGGGCATCTAATCATCTCAGTGACCATGAAGGTATTTGTTCTAATTCCTCTAATGTTACATCTATTAAATCTATACTTGTCGGAAACGGCCATAAAATGCCAATTATCGGATCGGGAAACACAAATTTCCCATATTCCCAAAATACCCTTCGCCTTAACAATGTTCTTTATGCTCCCAATATTATTAAAAATCTCATCTCGGTCCGACAATTTACCAAAGATAATTATGTATCTATTGAGTTTGACCCATTTGGATTTTCTGTGAAGGATTACAAGACTGGGAAGATGTTGAGCCGCCACGACAGTGATAGTCATCTCTACCCTGTCACTGCACCTGCTCAAGTTTTTAAAACCATCTGTTTTTGCTGTTTCTTCTCCCGAATCATGGCATGATCGTCTAGGCCACCCGGGAGTTTCCGTTGTTGATTTTCTTTCTTCCAATAAGTTCATCGATTGTAATAAAACTAGTCGTATGTTTTGTAATTCGTGTCAAATTGCAAAACACAAATGACTACCCTTTGTGTTATCAAATTCTACTACTGTTTTACCTTTTGATATTGTGCATTGCGATTTGTGGACCTCACCTATTGTGTCAAATATAGGTTACAAGTACTACATGATTCTCATTGATGATTACACCAATTATGCTTGGCTTTTTCCACTCCGGTACAAATCCGAGACGGTCACCAAATTCATTAAATTTCACACCTATATTAAAACACAATTTAACCTGTCCATAAAATCTTTTCAATGTGATAACGGCGGTGAATTTGACAACAATACATTTAAAAACTTAGCCGCCACACATGGTATTCAATTTCGTTTCTCTTGCCCTCATACCTCGCAACAAAACGGAAAAGCCGAGCGCATGATCCGACGCATCAATGAAATCATGCTTTCCATTCTCACTCACGCTTCGGTCTCTCCCACCTATTGGGTCGAAGCGGCACACACGGCGGTCTACTTGCACAATATTCTTCCCACTAAACTCCTAAACAATCACACACCCACAGCCGCTTTATACCTTCGACACCCCACATATGAACACCTTAAAGTTTTTGGTTGCGTCTGTTACCCAAACCAAACCCCAACCCGCTCAAACAATATATCTCATCGGTCCACTCCTTGTGTTTTTCTCGGTTATCCTCCCGACTACCGAGGCTACCGTTGCCTCAATCTCCAAACCGGTAAAACAATTATTTCCCATCATGTCACATTTAATGAATCATCCTTTCCTTTTTCCGAGTCGCCTTCTAAAGCCGATTACACCCCTCTTGAAACAGACCTATCCACTATTTTCACTCATTCACACCATTTCACTAGTCCTAACCAACCCACTGTCCATCCACAATCTCCCACTAATTCCCCATCAAACTCGGCCCAACCCCACTACCCTTCAGGCCTACACACTACCCCTTCCTCACAAACAGGCCCAAACCTCTCCACCCCATCACCACAGCCCACTCCCAACTCGCCATCCCAACCAAACCACCCTAACCCGCCATCCCAACAGCCCTCTCCAAACCAACATAACCCACCACAGCCACTAAACTCACACTCCATGACTACCCGCCTTAAAGCTGGAATCACCAAACCGAAAACGCACTTTAACCTCCACACCACTACAACACCAAACATCTCACCTCTTCCCAAATCCCACATCGATGCCCACACCGATCCAAATTGGCATAAGGCAATGACTGATGAGTATAAAGCTTTAATAGATAATAACACTTGGTGTTGGATCAGTATGCTCTTTGTTTAAGTAAGAACTTGCTATCTTTGACACTTAAGTGTTTAGCAAGCTCTTGTATATCAGATTGTAAGCACAGCGGAATGTATAAGTTAAAGCAACACTTTTTATACTTAAGAGGAGTTATTACTCCCCCTTGATGATTGAAACTAATAATGACAAGTATTTATTATGAATCTAAGCAGTAAATGAGAATTAGATACTTAGACAGATTCACAATAAATACTGAAATGGAATATAACAGTGAAAGTGTTTGAAGGATTTTTCTATTAAAATCAATGTCTAAAATAGAAGGTTGAAGCCTCCTATTTATAGACGTTTACATACATGTATCTTGCCCATAAAACAAGTACAGAAACATCAGAAACAAGTTGCACAAGTTGCAACATTGAAACTAACAATTACAGCTAAAAGTAATAATAAACAATAAACTACTGATACAAAAGGCGGTGGAAAATATCTGATGCTAAGTGCTGATGAATGACAAACTACTGATGAGTAGTTTGTCTTCAGTACTTCTGAAGTGAACTTGTCTGGTTTGGACTTCAGAACTTCTGATGAAGTTTCTTCTTCAGCACTTCTCATATCTTCTCTTCAGCAGTTTCTTGTCTTCTCTTCAGTACTTCTATACTTAGCCAAAATGACAGAAGTGAATTAGACTAAGGTTTCCAAAATTGGTTTCACCAATCCTCTTTGTCCTAACAATCTCCCCCTGGATTGATGAACCCAAAACCTTACTAATTCCTTATGATCTTCTTCTGTCTTGAACAATCTTCCATATTTCTTTGTACATGGTGTTCTTGAGCTGGTTTAACTGTCCATCAGATAGAGATCCTCTCTGTGGTTCCAGATGTTGAATTGTGAGCAGGTCTTGTGTTGACAGTTTCTTTAGATCACTGATCTTCTTGTAAGCCCTGCTTGAAAGGTCTCTTCTTGTCAATAATACTGAGTTGTTAGCAGTAAGTGACCATATGATGATAGGTACCTTTGACTTGTTAAAGTCAGAGGTATAGGGAACCAGACTTGTCCCTTGGGTTGATGATCCTGAGTGTTGGATGCTTTCTGTTTCAGTAAACCTCAGGTGGGAGTCTCTTCCTTGTTGTTGTTGTTGTTGCATATCAGGCATCTGAATAGTTGGGAGATGGTGTTCAGTCACTACCTTGGTATGCATCTTTTCTTTGATAGTCTTTTGGATTTGGTAGGCAAAAGTGGAAGGATCCTGAATTGTGTTAACAGAGGTTTCTCCTCAATGTCAAAATCTGAATGAACTACTGAACTTCCTTCAAGTAGTACCATTTTGAAATCAGTTTTGACATTGTCCTCTGCTTTCTTTCTTTGAGTAGCAGGCCTTCTTGTTGACATACCAGAAGTTCTAACTACTGATCTTGAAGGATCAGCAGTTTGAAACTTCTCTGGATTTGCAGCCTTGGCAGCCTTGTATTTTCGATAGGTGTCCATCAGTCTTTCTTCTTTCCATCTAGATACTGAGGCTTTTGAACCATAGGCATCTGCTACTAATTCATTTATCATTTGGGCTCTCTTGGCCTTTCCTTATTTACTTGTGGCCAGTTTGTCTGCAATCAGTTGTGCCCTTCTTGTCAGCCCTTGCATAGAGAGTCCCTTGAGTGTGTAGGCTTTAGTCTTGCTGTTCTTTGTGATGTAAGACATCAGTTGTTGTCTTTTGTCTTCTTCAGCAACATAATCAATTTCAGCCTGTCTTTCCAGTTCAGCTTGATAAGCCTGGAGCTTCTCTTCAAACTCTAAATCATCCCTTTGTTCCAGACTTTTCCAAATCTGGTCTTCCTTGGCTTTTTGTTGAACTGCCTTTAACCTCTGCTCAAGAAGTTCAGTAGATTGAGAGATTGGAGCAGGGGTTAGGACAATCATGGTAGTGGTTGTTGTAGGACTTGGAGGAGCAGAAGTTGGTTTGATTTGTTCAGTGGATCTGGAAGGTTTAGTTTGTTGAGGTTTGGAAGTGTTAACCTCTGATGGGTTGACAACTGCTGATGGTTTGTCAACTACTGAAGGATTGTCTTCAGTACTTTCTGATTCTTCATCAGAACTTTGGCCAACAGAGGTTTCTTCATTATGCCATTGGGATTCATCAGATTTTTCAGCATCCTCTATTTCTTGAATAGAGACACCAAACTGTTTGGCCAGTTTTTCCTTTCTGGATTGATTCTTCTGATCTCTTTCAAGGATAGCCACTCTTGCCCTTATCCTGGCTTCGAATGACTCCTTAGGTTCCCTAATTTTCTCCCCCTTTTTGGATTCATCAAGTTTAGAGGTTGAGGGTTGGGAGAATTGACCTTGAAGATGAGCAATCTGTTTGCCGTTGAATTCAATCTTGTTGGACAGATCATTCATCTTTGTCTTGATCACTCCAAATTGGTTTTTGATTGACAGCTCCAAGTTAGCTGTGTATGTTTGGAAGTGATTCTTGATGAGAGTGTTCATCATGTGGTACAGGGGACCCTCTGGGCTGCATAGCTGGTTCATGTCTATGCTTGTTTGCCCAGGGAATTGGGTAGGCATTTGATGTGAAGGGTGTGTTTTTGGGAGATCCTCATGTTGTACAGAGGATGCCACTCTAGGGGTTTTAGGGATTGAGTGGACTTTAACCTGTTCAGGGGTGACTAGCTTCTTGAGCTTGGATACCCCTGAAACAGGACCTTCATAAAGTGCCGTCAATTCAGTAGTTTTGGTTTTTGAAACATCATCCAAATTAATGGAATCATCTGAATCCCTGATATTGTCCTCATTGAGGACTGTCTCAGTTAAATCATGAGCTGAGCCCAACTCAGTTCTCTCATGAACCTCTTGTTCTTGCATCTGAGGATTTCCTACTTCAGGCATTAAGCCTTCATCAGTAGTTGCCACATCTGAGGTCTTAGCTGTTTTACTTCTATCCTCAGATCCACCACTGGGTGGTAACTAAGTAGTAGCAGCCTCAGATGCCCCAAGAGTCTCTAAGATTGGGCTTAAAGACTCTGGTCCACCCTCATCTCTTGGGTTAGGGCTAGTGATGTCCACATCCATGTCTGATGCTGTGGTTATGTCCCCTGTTTGTTGTGGTTATAGGGGACTGACATTATCAGATGGGACTTTCTCTTTTAGCCCAGAGAGAAGTTTGGCAATCTCTATTGCCTCTGGTTCAGAAATTTGAGGGGTTGGTTCAGAAGTTTGGGCAATAGGTTGAATAGGTTGGTCAGCAGTTTCAAAAGAAGAGTGAGTTACAACAGTTTTTCTAAGTCTTTTTCTTTTGAATAAGATTGTTATGGGTGCTCTTGGTGGGGTTTGAGATGGATGAGACTGAGAGGGTGTTTCAGTCTCATCTATTTGAAGAGCAGATTGCTCATGAGCATGTTCAGGCATCTCAACCTCCTGAACAGCTTTTCTTTTGGGTTGGTGGGTTTTTGTCTTTGTTGGCTTGGGCTTTTTGGCTTTTGGTGGTGTGAGTTTGGAAGATGTGGGCTTCAGGGGGACTTGTTGTTGTTCTCCCTAATCATCTTCTGGCCAGGTAGCCGGTTTGTTATGCCTAGAGTATGCTTGTGAGGTTAATGGATTTAAAGTTGAAACTTTTCCCACAAGCACCTCATTACCCAGTTCCCCTATTATGCATTGCATAATGAACCTTGGGTATAACAAAAACTTTTTCTTGGTATTATTATGATGTAACACCAACTCATTGAAAAATAATTTTGATGCCCTGAATTTGGTTTCATTCACTATGGAATGAAATATTGGTTGAAAAGTAGAGGGCATCTGGTCATAAGACCCTGTCTTTGGACTCAAACACATAATAATATAATGAAACAAAAGCTTGTATTTTGGTTCAAAATATTTTTTGAAGATAGTAGCATGGGAGAGAGTACCTTGATAACCACACTCTGTCATGGTTAAGTGAATATCAGAATTAGCAACTTGATCAGGGGCAACTACATCATTCAGGCCCAGTCTTGTTGCCAGTGTGGCCGGTGTGATGGTCAGTGGTTTCCCTTTTATTCTTGAGTTGAGGGAAATAACTTCATCATCAGCCGTCACCGTCTCAGCATTAGCCCAGAACTCATTTAGAGTTTCAGTATGAATTGGTGGGTCGATTGTGAGAGCAGTAAAATATTGGGATTTTACGACAAGATCAATGATCTCATCGTATTGGGACCAGCCTTCTTGTTTTTCAAGAAAGGCCCTTTGATTGTGTCCCTGTTTTAGAACGAGAGTCATGTGGTTTGGGTTTTGATCGAACAGTTGATTTGCAGGTTTAGGTTTTTGAGAGAGTTTTTGAGAGAGAAGGGGGGAATTTTTGAGTTTGAAAGGATAAGTGTTGAAAAAAAGATATTTATCAGAAGTTTTTAACCGCTTGAATCTTCTTTATTAGAAGTTTTTTTTTTAAACCGCCTTGGTTAAAAATCTCTTTATCAGAAGTTTTAAACCGACTAGGTCAAAACCTCTGATGATGGGAAAAGTCAGATTTGCCCTTTTTGACTAAACTGCTGATGAAGGATTATTTCATCAGTAGTTCCCATTTCCTCTTCAGTAGTTTTAAAAGCTGATGAGAAATGTTATAAATACTTTTATTCATAACTTCTGAAGGTTATTTGATCAGAAGTTATACACTTTTCAGAAATTATCCCCATACTGATGTTTTGTTCATCAGTAGTTTCTCTCTTTTCAGAAGTTTTGTTTCAGACTTTTTGTCTTTTTGTAAGTGAAAAATGAAAAATATGTGCAGAATAATAAAATAAACACTTACAAATTTAGCATCCCAAGCATGGATACTAACTTCTGAAATGTTGATGTGTCAAGGGGTTTTGTGAAGATGTCAGCTATTTGATTAGCTGTTGCTACATGCTTCACCTCAATCTTGCCTTTTTCATAGCAATCTCTTATGAAATGGTACCTGATCTCAATATGTTTGGTTTTTGAGAACTGTACCGGATTTTGAATGATGCTAACGGCAGATTTGCTGTCTACAAACAATGGTGTCTTGGTTTCTTTGATTCCATAATCAAGAAGTTGATATTGAAGCCATTGTATCTGTGATGTACAACTTGCAGCTGCAATGTATTCAGCTTCAGCAGTTGAAGTTGCAATAGATGTTTGCTTCTTTGATTGCCATGACACTAGACAGTTACCCAAGAATTGACAACCTGTTAGGATCTGAGTTTGATTGTTTTGATTGTTTAACTAAATATGATAATGGTGAAACGAATATAGAATGAAAGTGCACCGGAATAATAAACTGTTAATCAAAACAAGAGAGTAAATGTTTTCAGATCGAAAGCTTTCATTTATCTAAAAGATTACAATCGTACAATTACTCCCCCTCAGCCTGATCACACAGTGTTTGTCTGAGAGAATGTTTGTGTGTGTGATGCAATAGAACAGTACAAGCACTGTTCTATTTATAGACAGACTTAAACCACTGATGACCTAAGATGACGTCACCTAAGACAGTGACCTCTAACAGAATAACAAACATAAACATCTGCCTATTACAAACTACTGTTACATTGAAAGCACTGATAGTAAACAGCTGTTATAGGAAAACTCTGATGGTCTTGAATCCACTGCTGAAGCCTAAGTGCTGTTGGTTCCAGCAGTGCTTTGGTCTTCAGTACTTGAATCAGCAGTTGTTCTTCATCAGACCTTTGGTCAGCAGTTGTTCTTCATCAGTTGTTTATTCAGCAGTTCTTTGTATCAGCAGTTGTCATAGCAGTTGTTTGGATAGAACAGTTGTTAGAGTCAGCAGTCTTTTGGGAGAAGTAAGTGTAAGGACTGTTTATTGAAAGGATCAACTGTTAGCATATTTTGGCTTTCCAATCATCTGTTCTTTTTCAGGTCAGCAGACCCAACAATCTCCCCCTAGAACAGATGATGCCAAAACTCAGCTTTATTTATTGATCTGTATTCCTCATCAGACTTTCTCTGATTTGACCTTTGAATTGTAATTCAAAGTTCAGAGCAAACAAGTCTTCTTCATCTCTTTCTAGTTCCAGATTTAGCAGTGTATGGTGATCCTCTGCACATAGACTGTAAGCATCATCCATGCTGATCTTCTGAACCCTTCCATCTGACCTGAGCAATGTCAATTCATGGTTGTCTTTGTTGACTTTCCATTTTAGAATCTTTGAGTCAGTGGATTTGCTGAGTTGAATCTTTATTCTTGATGAGTTGGGTGAAGGTGGTCTTCCAATGAGTTCTCTGAGCTTCTCTGTTGTAGGATCAAAGAAGAAATGTACTTGATTGAAGAGCCCTTCCTTGATGAATGTATCAGCAAACTTCCTCTGATCTTCCTCTGACATTTCCTTCTGTTTCTTGAACTGTCTTCTTGCAGCAGTTGTTAGATCAGAGGTGTCAAGTAAGTTGTCCAAGGTAAAGGTCTGTTGGGGTCTCTTCATTATTGGCTCATCAGTGTAAACAGATTTTCTTGGTAGGCTTGGATCCTTCTTTCTGTTTTCTTCCAGACTTTTGTATGTCTCAACCAACCTTAGCTCAGACCATCTAGAAACTGACCTCATTTCCCCATAGTTGGCAGCTACTATCTCTTGCCTCATCCTTTTAAACTTTAAGGCTCTGACTGGGTCTCTGCCTTTGCCAAAATTAGGAGTAGAGACTTTAGCCTTGGGGTCTTTGGCCATTTCTTCAATTCTGAGAAGTTCTTCTCTCAAAGCATGTGTGGTCCAACCATTGAACTGCTTCTTGGTTGCTTTGTAAGGCTTGGTTGCCATAATCTGTTCCAGAAGAGAATCCCTTACCTCCTTTTCCAAGTCACCACTGAGAGGCATGGAGGACATGGAGTTGCTCAGCGTCTTAGCAAAGTCTTCAATCCTTCTGAGTTTGCTAAGCTCTGCTGAATGGATGCCCTGAGCAGTCCTGTCATCCTTCCCTTTGCATTTCTCCCTAATGATGGCATCCACCTGTTCACCCTTGTATTTCAGATAAGTATCAATGTTGAGGGGAACAGGGAAGTTTGGGAGAGATGGGAAGGATCTGTCTGATGGCTGTTCAGTATTGTAGAAGGATTGTAATTCCCCCTTGAGTAGATCAAGTTCAAGGGGATACTGAACAACCAATGGTTTAATGGTTGGTGGTGGTCTATGGGATCTGAATTTGGATGTGTGTGGTGAGAATGATGTGATTGGTATAGCTGTGATAGGAGGAGTGGATTGTGCAGTTGAGGTGGTGTTTGGTGATGTGTGTATGTTTTCATCATGTACAACAAAGGTTGATTTTCTCTTCCTTGTGTACATGATTTTAGGGGATGGTGATTTGGTAGCAGTGGTTGGATTAACATCTGTTGGCCTTTTAATAGGTCCAGCAGATGTTTGGGATTTGGCTGGTGATGTAGGTTTGGTGGTTGTATGTTCAGGTGTGTTTGTTGGTTTGAGTACAGTGGTTTGTGAAGCAGTGTTTTGGGTGGCAGTGGTTTCAGTAGCAGTGGTTTTGTCAACAGAGGTGTTTAACTTAGATGGTGGTTTTCTAACATGCTTAGCATGCCTTTTCATCCTTTTAGAGGATCCCACATCTTCAGTTTCCTGCTGTTGTTTCTTCTTGAGTTCTATTAGTGACTCTGCTTTAACTTCCAAGGTGTCAGCTCTTTTCTGTTTTTCTTGAGCAGCCTTTTCAACTTCTATGTTTGCAGAGTCATCAACTGCTTTGTTCTTGTCAGTGGTTTGTTGTGGTGCTGTTGGTGTTGCTTGTTGTTGTTGTTGTTGTTGTTGTGGAGCTGTTTTAGTAGACTCTGGTTTGTTGGCAGACTTGGCTTGGCCTTTTTGAGAAGGAGGACAACCAAAGGGATCTAGCTTTGGTAGCCTATCTCTGCCACTCTCCCCCTTTTTGGCATCATCAGCCGTGAAAGCATCATCAGTTTCATCCCTGAGAATGGTGGTAGGGGCAGAGCCAGTAGTGTTCAGCAAGTGGTCCTTGATGGCTTTAATATCAGCATGGGTATCTTTGTACCTTGCATCTACCATATTTCTGATCTCAGCCATATAAGTCTCATGTGTCTGATCAGCCAGTTTTCTGTGAGCTATGATGATGGGGGAAACTGATTTCCATAACTCACTGGCTATATCAGCTGTTGATGGTTGACTCTTGGAAAGGTCTGCAATGGAGCTCAGTATAAGCTTGACATCAGATTTGATGTCAGCTACAGAGGTTTCAATTACAGAAACTCTGTCCGTCAATTCTTGGTATTTTGACCCATCTCCTAAGTTAATAGGATCATCTGAGTCCCTACCAGTGGTAGTTCTACCTGATTTAGTCCTAATAGGTGAATCAGATGCCCCTTTTTCTTGGTACTGGGGACTTCCAACTGTTTTTGGAGACACTATAGTGGCTTCAACAGTTGTTGCCTTCAAAGGAGTCTTAGCAATGTAATCACTGTCCTGATGTGAGACAGTGGTCTCTACATCAGTAGTGGCTGCTCCACTTGAAAACTCACCTAGAGTTGCATTGAACTCAGGTGGTATAACCTCCTCTTCTGTTTGTTGGATAGCAGATTGAATATTCTCAGGACCAGTCACTTGTGGGAGTATACTCTTAGTGACAGGTGGAAGAGAGGAACTGGGATCTTCCTGAGATTTGTCAATTGCCTCAAACAGAGGTTGCATGGTTTGTGGGACATGATGTGATGGTGAGGGTGGAGGAGTAACAAGAGAATTAGCCCTGGGAGAGGGGCTTGTGAACATTTGGCCAAGTGACTCAAATGTATCATGATGTGTGTCCCCTTGGCTTACAACATGATCCTTTTGGGAGGATTCATGAGGAGTTTGGTCAGGTGGAAGTATATCCAACTGTTGTGAGGAAGTAACAACAGTGGTTTCAGGTTGCTTTTGTGGTGCAACAGAGGTTTCTTCTGGTACCTCATCATCCAGAAGCCTCATTTGTGGCTGAGTGGTGGTTTTTGTGGATGGATGTTTCTTTTTGGAAGTGGCTGGTGTGGGTTTCACAGCACTGGATGTAGTGCCATGATCACCAGGAGCAGTGGGCTCAACTACAGAGGTTTTTGACAACAGTTGTTGTCTTTGTCCTCTTTGTTTGTGTTTTAGAAACTTTTGACACTTTAGACACTTTTTCTTGGGTGCTTCCACCCAGCATTCTAGTGAAAGTTTCATCAGTTAAGCTTTTCATTTGCATTGCCTCACCCTTTTTGAAAACTTTTTCTGGTAAGACTTTTTGTAAGATTACACTAAGAATTCTTGGGTAAATAAGAAAAGCATTGTTAGACCCAGACTTGACTGCTTTCACATTTGATACTAAGTCCATGAACAATCCCTGGGAAAGATTGAAGTCAGAGTTTGACAACATGGCATAACCCAGATATTGCATCCTTAATGGAATTTCATTAAAGGATGTGGACTTAGCAGAGACACATTGAAGAAGAGTATGGAAGAAAAATTTCATGACTGGAGGGAAAAACTTTTTGAAAAGAGTTGATCCAATCATCTGACCCTTATACCCTCTTTGTTGGAACTCAGTGTGAAGCTCTGTTTTAGTAAAAGAGTCCTTACCTGCCAGGTCATTCAGTGTGAAGGTTGTGGATATGGTTTCAGGGGTAATTACGATACTGGTTTCTCCAATTTTGGAAATAATGGAAGTAGGCTTTTTGTCTTGGAGTAGAAACTCAGCATTCAACCAGAATTCTTGAAGAGTATCGAGATAAATGGGGGCGTCAGCGGTTAAGATGGGTAAGTATTTGGAGTTAAGGAGAATGTCGATGGTGGAATGAAATGAAACGTTGTCATCTGTTTTAACCAGATAGGGGAGACAATTGTGGGTGGCTTTAGCTTGAAGATCCATTATAATGGATTTCGAAGGTGAAGATGATTGAAATTTGATGGAGGGTTTGAGAATAAAGAAGGCGGTTTTCAGTATTTTGAATACAATGAGACAGTGTAACGTCTGTTGTGGTAAAACAGGGTTTTTATAGGCTCAATGAAACCGCTGATGTGGCCAAAACTCTGCTTATATGAGCAGACGTGGCAATCATCTGATGGATGAAAGATCTGGTGGAGAACAGCTGTTTTTGGCAAACAACTGATACAAACAGCTGATGGAACCAACTGTTTTTTTTTTTTTTTTTTTTTGTATAGATATAGTATAAATATATAAGGAGACAGTTGTTTTATCTGAACAGATGTTCTGAAACAGATTTTTCAACTAACAGTTGTTTTATCTGATCAGATGTTTTGAAACAGATTTTTCAACCAACAGTGGATATGAATGAAACAGTGGTTGTTTTATCTGATCAGATGTTATAAACAGATTTTTCAACTAAACAGCTATTTGAAAAAAAAATTTGATTTTTCTGAAACATTTTATTATGATTTATTGAAAATTTATTTGTTTAATCCATGTTTAACATACCAATTCTGGAAATCAGATTTGTAAAGATAGATGTGTCTAAAGCTTTTGTTAACACATCTGCCAACTGATCCTCTGTTGGAACATGGTGCAGAGAAATCAAACCTTTTTCATAGCTGTCTCTAACAAAATGATGTCTTATGTCAATGTGTTTGGTAGTGGAATGAGAGACTGGATTTTTGATGATATTTTCAGCAGCTTGACTGTCCAACATGAGTGGAGTCTGAAGTGCAGTTATCCCAAAATCCAGTAGTTGATTTTGAAGCCACATGAGTTGGGCTGTACAGCTTGCAGCAGCAATGTATTCAGCTTCAGCTGTTGAGGTTGAAACAGCTGCTTGCTTTTTGCTTTGCCATGAAACTAAGGCATTCCCTAGAAATTGGCACCCTCCTGATGTAGATTTTCTTGTGGTGTGACAGCCAGCAAAGTCACTATCTGAATAACCTGAAAGCTCAATGTTTCCATTAGCAGGATACCAGATACCAAGTGTGGGAGCACCTTTGAGGTATCTGAATATCCTTTTCACAGCAATAAGGTTTGACTTTCTGGGTGAAGCCTGGGATCTGGCACAGACACAGGTAGCAAACATAATGTCTGGCCTAGATGCAGTTAAGTACAGTAAAGACCCAATCATGCATCTATAATGTGTTTGATCAACCAGTTCATCCTTGTCATCAACAGTGAGCAGCTTGACTGTACTCATGGGTGTACTACATGGCTTACAATCATTCATCTCAAATCTGGTTAATAAATTCTTTACATATTTGTTTTGGTGAATGAATGTGCCATTTTGCAGTTGTTTCACTTGAAAACCAAGGAAACACTGAAGCTCACCCATGGCACTCATCTCAAACTCTGCTGTCATGAGTTTTCTGAACTCTTCACACATTTGATTACATGTGGATCCAAAAATGATGTCATCCACATATATTTGAACAATCATTAAGTGTTTCCCTTTCCATTTAAGAAATAAAGTTTTGTCTATTTTACCTCTTGTGAAGCCAATGGATAAGAGAAATGTGGAAAGAGTCTCATACCAGGCCCTTGGTGCTTGTTTGAGTCCATACAAAGCTTTGTTGAGCTTGTAGACATAGTCAGGATGGAATGTGTCTTCAAAACCAGGTGGCTGACATACATAGACCTCCTCCTGAATTTTGCCATAAAGGAAAGCACATTTGATGTCCATCTGATACACCTTTATGTTGTGGTTGACAGCAAAGGCTAAAAAGAGTCTGATGGCTTCTAGTCTTGCTATAGGAGCAAAAGTCTCATCATAATCTATTCCTTCTTCTTGTCTGAAGCCTTGAACCACAAGCCTGGCTTTATTCTTGACAACAATACCCCTTTCATCAGTTTTGTTTTTGAAGACCCACTTTGTTCCTATAGGACACACATCCTTAGGAAGTGGTACAAGCTCCCATACTTGTTGTCTTTTGAATTGAAGGAGTTCTTCTTGCATGGCTTCTACCCAACTGTTGTCTTTCAGTGCCTCTTGGTGTAACACCCCAAAACCCGTTTCGCTTGATTACGCCATTATGCGTGATTAACAAAATATTAAAAATGGCTTAGACGATAAGAATGCGGGTTATGTTCTATTATGGAAATAACCTAGTTGGTGTTATTGTTTATATAAATGAGCAACTTATGTTATAAGCTAACTTGATTAGTTAGTTTTTATAAAAATATAACATTGGGGTAAAGTAGAGGGACTAAAAGAGTAACTTGGGGTCAAGATTAATATGGCCAAAACACCATTTGGGTGCAAAAACGTGAGCAGCCAAAAAAGGGGATTTTAGAGCCAATATCAAGCCCCAATCCTACCCAAAAAGGAAGAATTGATGCTTGAGGTTGAAGTATTAGATGAAGGGAGTGTTCTAGAGGGCTAATCTTCAAGGATTAAGCTTTGGTAAGAACCCTAACCCCCAAATTCGTGTAGGGTTCGAAACCCACATGTGGGTTTTGAACAAAACATGTTAAATTTGTGATATTATTGATTATTAGTGATATTGATCATTCTTAATAGTTTAGGAATGAGTTATATTACTAGAAATTGTTTGTATGCAAAGATTATGACTTTGGGCTTTCATTAGTAGCTTTGATGATGCTAACATACCTACCAATCTATGTTTTAGGCATGGGTTGTGGGGGAATTTCATTCTATATGCTTTGCATGAATCTTGCGTGTAGGATGAATTGAAAGTGGAAATTGAAAGTAGCTAAACATAATAGCTAGAATGATGTTTGATGAGTTAATAAATTTGATACTTGCTAAATGTTTAGTGAGTAAGATAATTATGAAAAATGTAGTATGCACACTAAGTGTTTGATGAAATGCTTGGTTGATATGAATATATGAAACTATGCGAAAAAGTCTTACTAACTAAAATGTTATGTGAGGAATGAAAGTAATTGATAAAGTAGGATTGTCTAATGATGATTAGAAAGATGATATGTGCACAAAACTTAATGAGTCGATATGATAAATAAAAAGGGATGGTTCATAATTAGGACTATTGCCTAATGATTAGTGCATATATATGTAAAAGGTTAGTTTGACTTTTAAAAGTCAAACTGACCCGAATATAAGTTTGAATGAAATAGTGTGTGAAAACTCATGATATGAGTTAGTTATTGAAGCAATGACTAACTTGATTTGTCTTGAGTATAGAGAAGTTGATCTTGTCAAGCTAGGTGGAAGCTTGAGGAGGAAGGGATCAAACGGATAAGCGGATCATGGAATGCGCAAATAAGGCCAAGGTAAGTGACTTATCTTAAATAAGTCTCTTAGTAACTAAATGATTATGTAAATGCAAGAAAATATGGATTCTACGATGTTAGTTAAGAACCGGTAAGCTTTGCATAAAATGGATTGTGGGAATGTGGGATTCTAACTCAACATGGGTTAGAATCTTCCAAATGAGAGAAAAATTGTTTAGTCCGAGATAGGACGCCCAAATATAGATAAACGAGTATATTTAGAAATGGGACAAATGGGTCAAGTGAGGTGGATGTCACTTGAGCCCAAGATTAGTAAGATTATAATTGAGAATTGAAATAAGCGGGTCAACTTGCAGAACCTGTTTCGATGTCTTAACCATTGAGTTTTGACACGAAATTCGGTCAGAAGCTGTTTTATAACATAAAGGATATTTGGTAATTTTTGTAGATTTTTCTAAAGCCGTTTGATGTGGTTTTCGCGGATGTTTTGTCTATAAATTAGTAGTTGACAGCATCAGATCCGCAACTTGCAGAACCTGTTTCGATGTCTTAACCATTGAGTTTTGACACGAAATTCGGTCAGAAGCTGTTTTATAACATAAAGGATATTTGGTAATTTTTGTAGATTTTTCTAAAGCCGTTTGATGTGGTTTTCGCGGATGTTTTGTCAATAAATTAGTTGTTGACAGCAGCAGGTCCGCAACTTGCAGAACCTGTTTCGAGGTCTTAACCATTGCGTTTCGACACGAAATTCGGTCAGAAGTTGTTTTACAACATAAAGGTTGTTTGGTAATTTTTATAGATCTTTCTAAAGTCGTTTAATGTGGTTTTCGCGGATGTTATTGTCAATAAATTGTTGTTGACAGCAATAGATCCGCTAATTGCAGAGGCTGTTTCGAGGTCTTAACCATTGAGTTTCGACACGATATTCGGTCAGAAGTTGTCTTACAACATAAAGGATGCTCGGTAATTTTTATAGATTTTTCCGAACATGTTTGATGTGGTTTTGGCGACTGTTTTGTCGGTAAATAGTTGTTGACAGCAAAAAGGTTGGTTTACTTATATGCATATTAACTTAAACTTCTTAATGGGTCAAATGGGTAAAATGGCATAAATGTTTAAAGAACCGAAAGGGTACCCAAACATGAGACTTGGTACCCTTAGAACATGTTATAGCAATGTTAAACGAGTTCCCTAGGGTCCTTGGGGATGGTCGTGAACCTAAGCAAAAGTCCAACCAAAGGTTGGGTAAATAATAAGGAATTGTGATCGTTTATGCACGCGATTCAGAGTATTTAGCGGCTTCAAACCGTAGCTTACGGTTTCAGAACCGTAGGCTACGGTTCACAATGAGCAAACTGATCATGTTATCTGAACCGAAAGCTACGGTTCTCATACCATAGCTTACGGCGGGATTATTCCAAAAAAAAAAAAAAAATTTAGTTTGTTGTTTTGAAATGATTTGACCCCTTAATCCCAAATACTAATCGTTTATCGTGTGTATTTGTGGTAGGCACATCTAAGGAGCAAAACCGGACGCGTAACGGACCAAGCATGAAACCGAACACACTCGAGACCAAGATCACTATTGCGAATAAAGATACGATTTCGTCTGCACACACCGTGTGGGACATTTTCGAAAATAACAATGATGTTATGTATATGTAACGTCTATGGTAGCCAAAATTAGAGATGTTGAATTATAAATAACACGTGCGGATCTTCCTAGGATCCGGATGTGTAAATATGGTTTAAAAAAAATGCTAAACTGGGACCAAAACTAAATTAGTCGTTAATGAATTATTTTAAAATGGGTTGGGTCTTACAAGTGGTATCAGAGCCATTGGTTTGAGGGATCCGAGTGTCGAGAAGGATACTTGGACTCAAACCGTGCGCTCAAGTGTTGAAGGGTGTTCGGTTCGTGGCTTGGTCAAGCGATCCGGTAAGTAATATCTATATTAAACATCCGGTTTGATCGGAAATTGTTATAGGTAATCAATACTAATATCGTGTGGATTTACGCTATCTGAAAAGCTTGGTAAGGAAATGGTTGGGTGCCATGAAGCTTATCCAAAGATTTATTCGGGCAACGAAATTCTTGTGTAACAAGAACTCTAACAATATTACCATAATGATGCATACTAATACTGACATGTCATGTTACTAATCAATTGAAATTGTAAATGTGACAGGGATGAGAACATTTTATTCGATTGAGATAGGATCGAATGATTCACCCAACGAGGTGGTGGAGGGTCCGGGAGCACGACGGAAGGCATGCTCACGAAGGACCAAGTCAAGTAACGACTCAGACTAGCAGATTGATAAAAAAAAAATAGAGAGGGGAACATAGGAGCACGTATCAATCAGGTACACGCCCTAAATCATAGTAAGTGCACTAGTTGGCAATTATCACATGAAGAGTGGTAATTGCATACAAAATCAAAGAGCAAAATGGGAAAGGTGCATAGTTCACGATAATGAACGATCAATGCACAAACTTAACTTGAACGTCAAAACCGGGTTGGGGGTCATCATCCCAAACTAACGTTTAAAATCTAAGAAATGCTAGAGTCGCGTAGTGGTCATATCAATGGATATGAACACACAAAGTTTTATGAAACGAAAACACATCGTTGGTTTTAAATGAGTAAAGGTAAAACCAAATATCAAACATATATCAAGAAAAAGGTTTTACCAAATAAAATAGGGGACACAAGCACGAGCTGAAAATTTGCTTGCATAGGATGTGATGCCTTAATTATAAAAAGTCTGTGTGTATCATATACGAATTACTTACCCTGGCCAGGTAAGTGTTAAACATATGATACGATGGGTTTCTTATAATTAATACATTTGCAATCTATGTAGCAAAGGCTTGGTAAGTGTGAGGTGTTGGGGGGAAAATCCTTCCTTCTCTGAAGGACGCGCTCGGACGTAGTCCACTGTCTAACACGGCAGGGATGCGACCCATGCAAAACCTTGAGCGAGGCACCAGCTGAAATACGTTGGGCTAGCGGAGAGGACAACATACTGAAACATTTTGGACCTAGTCCACTGTCTAACATGGCAGGAATGTGATTCATGCAAAACCTTGAGCGAGGCACCAGCTGAAATACGTTGGGCTAGCGGAGAGGACAACATACTGAAACATTCTGGACGTAGTCCACTGCCTAACACGGCAGGGATGCGATCCATGCAAGATCTTGAGCGAGGCACCAACTTGTACACTGGGCTAGCAAAACGGGCAATATACTATACGAGTTATCTTGGGTTGATACAAAGATAAACTTGAACCTTAATCAAGGTTAAGTCATAATTAAACTCGTTCTTTTATAGAAGGTTAATTCGTAAAGAGGGACTTAAACCTTACTCAAGGGTTGAGTCATAATCACATTCGGGTAAGTCATGAATCTTGGGATTAATGACCTAAAACAACGGATTGGGGCCGTGATAGACCAGTAAATCATTCAACCCTCGTGTAAACTGTGAAAACATTGGATTGCATAATCGGTACAATCCAATGAAAATCGGGACAACAGGAGATTAGTCGATACAATTCGTTGCAAAGACTAAATTGACACTGTGTTTTATGAAAAGAAAACAGACCTCAATTTATATTGAGATCGGTAAATTAGAAAAATGATTTTTGGAAAATAAACGTTCCAAGTAAATAAATGATTTGAATTTTGAAACTCAAAAGTCTTTAACGGGTCGGTTGGGGCAATGACCACCAATCGAGTTAGCAAAACGAGAACTTGGGTAAACCTAATGAATGGCAAATTCTCAAAATAGGATTATCCGAAGAAAGGAAAGTGTTAGTGTAAAGCAAGGTTTGTTTCTAGCATTCTAGCAAACCAAAAAGAAACAAGGGTTGGATTCGGGGATGTATCCAAGAAGCTAGAAAATGGCTATGTCAAAAAGTCGGGTTAGTCTTGGAAACCAAGACGAATTACTTGTTAGAAATAGACGCATAGACATGTATGCATATGCATGCTATAATCGAGTATTACAGTAGATGCCCTAAGGTGTATGACAGAATGGCCCCTTAAACCGTTACATCATTCGTGATAATAGTAGACGGGGATAGTCTACGGATCTAGGGAAGACCTAGGAGAACATAAGTAGCAAAAATGTCGGGTAAGGGGTAAGTATGTAGATATTGCCCCTAGTTAACCGAAATAATATAATGACTCAAGTCATAATATGAAAGATAAGGCTTCCATATAATAAAAGTTAGAAAGCCGAGTAAAGGAATACAAACAATAAGTATATAGTATTACTCGTTAGACTATAGAATGTCAAGGGATTGAGCGGTGCTCAAAATTGATTAGAGACACTAAGGTTCTTTGGTGTAACCAAAGTAACAACACAAGAAAGGTTTCGAGGACGAAACCTCTTTAAGGGGGGTAGACTTGTAACACCCCAAAACCCGTTTCGCTTGATTACGTCATTATGCGTGATTAACAAAATATTAAAAATGGCTTAGACGATAAGAATGCGGGTTATGTTCTATTATGGAAATAACCTAGTTGGTGTTATTGTTTATATAAATGAGCAACTTATGTTATAAGCTAACTTGATTAGTTAGTTTTTATAAAAATATAACATTGGGGTAAAGTAGAGGGACTAAAAGAGTAACTTGGGGTCAAGATTAATATGGCCAAAACACCATTTGGGTGCAAAAACGTGAGCAGCCAAAAAAGGGGATTTTAGAGCCAATATCAAGCCCCAATCCTACCCAAAAAGGAAGAATTGATGCTTGAGGTTGAAGTATTAGATGAAGGGAGTGTTCTAGAGGGCTAATCGTCAAGGATTAAGCTTTGGTAAGAACCCTAACCCCCAAATTCGTGTAGGGTTCGAAACCCACATGTGGGTTTTGAACAAAACATGTTAAATTTGTGATATTATTGATTATTAGTGATATTGATCATTCTTAATAGTTTAGGAATGAGTTATATTACTAGAAATTGTTTGTATGCAAAGATTATGACTTTGGGCTTTCATTAGTAGCTTTGATGATGCTAACATACCTACCAATCTATGTTTTAGGCATGGGTTGTGGGGGAATTTCATTCTATATGCTTTGCATGAATCTTGCGTGTAGGATGAATTGAAAGTGGAAATTGAAAGTAGCTAAACATAATAGCTAGAATGATGTTTGATGAGTTAATAAATTTGATACTTGCTAAATGTTTAGTGAGTAAGATAATTATGAAAAATGTAGTATGCACACTAAGTGTTTGATGAAATGCTTGGTTGATATGAATATATGAAACTATGCGAAAAAGTCTTACTAACTAAAATGTTATGTGAGGAATGAAAGTAATTGATAAAGTAGGATTGTCTAATGATGATTAGAAAGATGATATGTGCACAAAACTTAATGAGTCGATATGATAAATAAAAAGGGATGGTTCATAATTAGGACTATTGCCTAATGATTAGTGCATATATATGTAAAAGGTTAGTTTGACTTTTAAAAGTCAAACTGACCCGAATATAAGTTTGAATGAAATAGTGTGTGAAAACTCATGATATGAGTTAGTTATTGAAGCAATGACTAACTTGATTTGTCTTGAGTATAGAGAAGTTGATCTTGTCAAGCTAGGTGGAAGCTTGAGGAGGAAGGGATCAAACGGATAAGCGGATCATGGAATGCGCAAATAAGGCCAAGGTAAGTGACTTATCTTAAATAAGTCTCTTAGTAACTAAATGATTATGTAAATGCAAGAAAATATGGATTCTACGATGTTAGTTAAGAACCGGTAAGCTTTGCATAAAATGGATTGTGGGAATGTGGGATTCTAACTCAACATGGGTTAGAATCTTCCAAATGAGAGAAAAATTGTTTAGTCCGAGATAGGACGCCCAAATATAGATAAACGAGTATATTTAGAAATGGGACAAATGGGTCAAGTGAGGTGGATGTCACTTGAGCCCAAGATTAGTAAGATTATAATTGAGAATTGAAATAAGCGGGTCAACTTGCAGAACCTGTTTCGATGTCTTAACCATTGAGTTTTGACACGAAATTCGGTCAGAAGCTGTTTTATAACATAAAGGATATTTGGTAATTTTTGTAGATTTTTCTAAAGCCGTTTGATGTGGTTTTCGCGGATGTTTTGTCTATAAATTAGTAGTTGACAGCATCAGATCCGCAACTTGCAGAACCTGTTTCGATGTCTTAACCATTGAGTTTTGACACGAAATTCGGTCAGAAGCTGTTTTATAACATAAAGGATATTTGGTAATTTTTGTAGATTTTTCTAAAGCCGTTTGATGTGGTTTTCGCGGATGTTTTGTCAATAAATTAGTTGTTGACAGCAGCAGGTCCGCAACTTGCAGAACCTGTTTCGAGGTCTTAACCATTGCGTTTCGACACGAAATTCGGTCAGAAGTTGTTTTACAACATAAAGGTTGTTTGGTAATTTTTATAGATCTTTCTAAAGTCGTTTAATGTGGTTTTCGCGGATGTTATTGTCAATAAATTGTTGTTGACAGCAATAGATCCGCTAATTGCAGAGGCTGTTTCGAGGTCTTAACCATTGAGTTTCGACACGATATTCGGTCAGAAGTTGTCTTACAACATAAAGGATGCTCGGTAATTTTTATAGATTTTTCCGAACATGTTTGATGTGGTTTTGGCGACTGTTTTGTCGGTAAATAGTTGTTGACAGCAAAAAGGTTGGTTTACTTATATGCATATTAACTTAAACTTCTCAATGGGTCAAATGGGTAAAATGGCATAAATGTTTAAAGAACCGAAAGGGTACCCAAACATGAGACTTGGTACCCTTAGAACATGTTATAGCAATGTTAAACGAGTTCCCTAGGGTCCTTGGGGATGGTCGTGAACCTAAGCAAAAGTCCAACCAAAGGTTGGGTAAATAATAAGGAATTGTGATCGTTTATGCACGCGATTCAGAGTATTTAGCGGCTTCAAACCGTAGCTTACGGTTTCAGAACCGTAGGCTACGGTTCACAATGAGCAAACTGATCATGTTATCTGAACCGAAAGCTACGGTTCTCATACCATAGCTTACGGCGGGATTATTCCAAAAAAAAAAAAAATTTAGTTTGTTGTTTTGAAATGATTTGACCCCTTAATCCCAAATACTAATCGTTTATCGTGTGTATTTGTGGTAGGCACATCTAAGGAGCAAAACCGGACGCGTAACGGACCAAGCATGAAACCGAACACACTCGAGACCAAGATCACTATTGCGAATAAAGATACGATTTCGTCTGCACACACCGTGTGGGACATTTTCGAAAATAACAATGATGTTATGTATATGTAACGTCTATGGTAGCCAAAATTAGAGATGTTGAATTATAAATAACACGTGCGGATCTTCCTAGGATCCGGATGTGTAAATATGGTTTAAAAAAAATGCTAAACTGGGACCAAAACTAAATTAGTCGTTAATGAATTATTTTAAAATGGGTTGGGTCTTACACTTGGTACTTGACAGGTTGTGTGAGGGATAAGAAACCTGCAAAAAGACAGATATTTGAGGATTGGCTTCTTGTGAGCACACCCTCTCTGATGTTGCCAATGATCTGGTCTGGTGGATGAGCTCTTAAGTAAATAAGATCTCCCTGATATGGAACAATGGCATTTTGAGGTGATGGACAGAGGTTTGGTGACTCTGTTGGTGTAACATCTATTGGTACTTCTGTAGTGCCATCAGATGTTTGGAATGGTAATGGAGGAATGGGTCCAAGTGGTGTGAAATTTGACTGACTTTTGTCAACAGAGGATTGACTTTTGTCAACAGAGGATTGACTTTTGTCAACAGATGATAGGTCAGTGGTTGTGAGGGGTGAAGCAGTGGTTTGAGGATAAGACTGGCCAACAGTGGTTGACACAGCGGTGGCAGAGTTTTGACAATTGTTTTGAACAGCTGCTTCCTCTGAGGCAGAATAGATTTTGTAGTGACTAGGGATCACAACATCTGTTCTGTAATCTTGTTGTGGAGACTGTGGAATACCTGCATTGTTAGCTTTAACAGTGATATCTTCAAATTTGAATTTATCTAAATCAAATAGTTCAGCAGGGTTTGCAGGGATTTTTAGAGATGAAAGTTCATTAAACTTTACATTCAGAGTTTCTTCTATTGTCTTAGTCCTTGTGTTAAACACTTTATAGGCCTTAGCAGTAGAAGAATATCCCAGAAAATAACCACAGTCTACTTTGGCTGCAAATTTTGAAATAGAATCTTTGAGATTTAAAATGAAACATGGGCAGCCAAAGATTTTGAAGAATGAAATTAATGGTTTGATTTTGAACAAAATTTCATAAGCAGTTTTTTGATGTCTGGGGTTGATTAAAACTCTGTTTTGAACATAGCAAGCAGTGTTTACAGCTTATGCCCAAAAGGACAGTGGCAAACCAGAATCTGCTAGCATGGTTCTTGCAGCTTCTATAAGAGTTCTATTTTTCCTCTCAACCACCCCATTTTGTTCTGGTGTTCTTGGGATGCTGTACTGCCTCACAATCCCTTTTGACACACAGAAGTCATCCAACTCCTTATTCTTAAACTCTGTTCCATTGTCACTCCTGAAGACTTTTACTGGCAAGTCATATTGTTTTTCAACTTTGGTGACAAAGTCCTTCAATATACCTGCAGTCTCATCCTTAGAATGTAAAAAGTAAGTCCATGTAAACCTAGAAAAATCATCAACTATGACAAGACAAAATCTCTTTCTTCTTAGACTCATGATTTTAACAGGGCCAAACAAGTCCATGTGCAACAATTGTAGACACTGACTGGTTTTGGACTCATCAATGGATTTGTAAGAGCTTTTATGTTGTTTCCCTTTTAAACAGGAAACACAATGCTCATCACATTTAAATTCTTTTGATGGTAAACCTCTGACAAGGCTTTGTTTGGAGAGTGTGTTGATAGTATTAAGGTTGGTGTGACCCAATCTCCTATGCCACAATTCTGTCTCCTTAGTGGAGGCAGCAGAAAATAGACAGACATTTGCCATAGGATTGTCCTTTAACATATCAACAACATACACATTGCCACTTCTATGAGCAACAAGTTGTGCTTTGCTCTCAGCAATAATGGTATCAATCTTTTTCACCACTTCTGGCCCAATAATCTTACAGGTTTTCTTTGTGAAAAATGAGCCATAACCTTTGTCACTCATTTGTGAAACACTCAGAAGATTAAACTTGAGATTATCATTAAGATTGACATTTTCAAACTTGAGTTTTCCAGCTTGTACAGTCCCTGAACCCAACACCTTACCTTTTGAATCATTACCAAAGGATATATCACCCCCTCCATGAGCCAAGAAGTCCAGAAGAAGGGCTCTACATCATGTCATGTGCCTGGAGCCTCCACTATCTACATACCAAAGACTATCTAAACAGGCAGAAGCTCCCTGCATATCAGTAAATGATTAGTTTTGGTGAGTGTCCAAAGCCAGTTTGGCTTTGGATGGGTCCTCAGACCTTTCAGACTCAAGCTTTGGAAGGTGATCAGTGGTTTAGACCAATTTTTGAATTAAGTTCAACAACTGCTGCTGACCATTTGCCAGTGCTTGAATGTCAACACTTGGTGCAGCAGTTGTTTGATCACTTCCTGACAGATGATAATACCCATATGGATTTCTGTTCACTCTTGGTTTAGAGGGTCTTTTTGGCTCCTCATAAACATGTGGCAGACTGTGACATGGAGGTTGACCATAACCTCTTGGGTATTTGCTTGTGGGTGGAGCATCTGTTCCTTGGACATCTCTGGAAGCAGATGTTTCAAGCCTTTTAGTAACAGGTGTTTGGACAGGGGTGAAAATCTGTTTGGGCTTTCCTTTTGAAGTACTAACCACAGGGTTTGCAAGAGTTTTAGCTTTGTATTCTTGTATTTTTACATCAAAATTTTTGAGATACAAGCACTCTTTGGTCTTGTGATTCTTTTTCCCACATATTGAGCATGTGGCTTTGAAATCACATTCACTTGTTCCTTTGTTAATGTCATATGCTTTTAGAAGAAAACAGTTTTTAGTGACATGATTCTTCTTTTCACAGAAATCACAGAACAAGTTGACAGTCTTTTTTTTCTTCTTCCCCTTTTCAGCCTTCTTTTCAGCAGATGTTTGAGCATCTGCTGGAAGATTTTTCAAGGGAATGACCTTTGCCAGGGGAATGACTTTTGCCTAAGGAGCTGTCTTCCCATCAGGTGTTTTAAAATCAACAGGTTTAAAATTCTCAAGAGTATCACACTCATCAGACCAAGTAGGTTTAAATTCATACTTTTCAAGTTCTGTAAAAGATGAGGAACCTTCTGGTTTTTCAAGAACAATTTTCTTACCATTTGGTTCAGTGATTTTAATCTCTTAACCCTGCAGGTTTGTTGGTACTACCTCAACAGACTTTTGACTCTTTTTGTCAGTGTTTTCAAAAGCTGGAGCAGTGGTTTCAAAACCAAAACCAAACTTCACATGACTTTTGGTTTGTTTGTTGAGTAGCATCTCAAAACCTCTACATGATTCCACCCATTTCTCACATTCAACTTGGGTGGACTCAAGCTCACTTTTACAACTTTGATATTTTGCTATCATAGTTTGGAGCTGGTCTTTGGTTATGGTTGCTTCATGTTTTAAGCTGCTTATTTCAGACTCTTTTGTAGTTAAACTTGTTTTTAAATCTTTTGTAAGTTTTTCAAATTTATCTTCATCATCAAAAATTTTCTTTCTAAGGTTTTCATTCACCTCTTTGATGTTAGCAAATGCTATTACACATTTGTCAGAACACAACTCTTTAAGAATTTGAGGAAATACCTTAGCAGCAGCCATCAATGCACAATCACACTTGCACTCACAGTCATCAGATGCACCCCAGGGATCTGAGAGATTCACAACCTCTTCTTCAGGTTTTTCACCTGTAACAACTTCACTAACAACATCTTCAGTCACAACATCAGATTCAGTTACCACCTCCTCAGATTCAATCTCATCCACCATGGCCATGAAACAAAAGTTTTCTGGTTCATTTTCAGCTTTGGCAACTAGTGCAAAATTTTCATCTGTTAGCTCATCAGGTAGACTGCTCCAATCAACAAAGCCTTGTGTAAAAAAGCTCTGTTGACTGGTCTCTGCAGGGGCAGAGGATGGAGCAACAGTCGTTTGCACAGGTGCTTGAGCAACAGGTGTTTGCACATAGTGGATCTGAGGAACAGTGGTTTGGACATACTGGACAGGAACAGTGTTTGAGGACTGTGCAAAATGAGCAGTGTTTTGCACATTTGGTCCAGGGGCATTATAGGAATTCTGATAAGTGTTGGTCTGTGGTCTTTGATTTGGATAGGTTATCATAGGTGTACCATGTTGACCCCTACATTCCCTAGCAAAATGACCAAGTCTATGACATTTGTAACACTTTATCTTTGATTTATCCAACCCAACCTTAGATCTGCCAGTTAACCCTGGAAACCTTCTCCCAGTTTTCTTGTAAAAATTATTAGTTCTTACACTGAGAAGGGCCAATTGGTGCATAATGTCCAATTCTTCCAAATCATCAGGGTCAAAGTATTTCAGGTCATCATACTCAAAGGATATATTGTCAGATGCCTGGATATCACCACCACTTGCTGTGAAAGCATAGTTTGGTGAATAAGAATCAGAGTTAAAACCTGAGTTAAAACCTGAAGTTATATCAATGAAATGATCATAACTCTGATCCTTAGTGTTTCCAGGCACCTCATCATGACCCAAAAGTGCTGTATTCCCAAATACATAGTCATCAGACACTTTTCCAGAGTCCTGGAGCTTCTTTTTCTGGTTAAGCTCTCTCTCATAGGTCAAGAGCTTACCATGAAGCTGGGTCAGTGATAGGTCTTTAAATCCAATTGAGTTTCTCATCACAATAGCAATAGTGTCCCATTTGTCTGGTAGTGATCTTAAAAACCTATGGTTCAAGGTTGAATGAGGGTAAGTAAGACCAACCAATTTTAGTTCACTAATTAAGCAATTAAACCGCTCAAACTGTTGAGTTAATGACTCTCCTTTGACATGACTGAATGTTTCATATTGTTGGTTAAGTATTTCACGATTGTTTTCAATAACCTCCTCAGTCCCACCAAACTGTTCTTTCAGTGCATCCCACAACTCCTTTGCACTGTTACAGTGTAACAACCCAGCATATATATCATTTGGTAGAGCCATGGCCACAATACTGAAGGCCTTAGCATCTAACTCAATTTTCTGAAAATCCTGGTCGGAGTAGTTTTCAAGTTTCTTTGGCTCAAACACTTTGGGATCTTCAGTACTCGGCACAGTCGGAACATGTGGTCCGAAGATAACCGACTTCCAACACCCAGTGTTTTGTTGAGCTAGAACATGGCTCATCCGACGTTGCCAGATATTGTATTCGGATCTGACAAGCATCGGTGGCTTGTTGTTCGTGCCAGTGTTATGTGGATCGTGATTGATTGAAGCCATTCTCTGATTTTTCAAAAAACAAAGTCTGTTTAAAAACGGTTGAAACGAAATTAAACTATTACTCTGTTTTCAATCCAACAGACAAACGATATCAATAATTGTGAGCTGATTATTAAATTGATTTGTTAGATCAAATTTAATTGACCAAGCCCTGATACCAATTGTTAGGATCTGAGTTTGATTGTTTTGATTGTTTAACTAAATATGATAATAGTGAAACGAATATAGAATGAAAGTGCAGCGGAATAATAAACTGTTAATCAAAACAAGAGAGTAAATGTTTTCAGATCGAAAGCTTTCATTTATCTAAAAGATTACAATCGTACAATTACTCCCCCTCGGCCTGATCACACAGTGTTTGTCTGAGAGAATGTTTGTGTGTGTGATGCAATAGAACAGTACAAGCACTGTTCTATTTATAGACAGACTTAAACCACTGATGACCTAAGCTGACGTCACCTAAGACAGTGACCTCTAACAGAATAACAAACATAAACATCTGCCTATTACAAACTACTGTTACATTGAAAGCACTGATAGTAAACAGCTGTTATAGGAAAACTCTGATGGTCTTGAATCCACTGCTGAAGCCTAAGTGCTGTTGGTTCCAGCAGTGCTTTGGTCTTCAGTACTTGAATCAGCAGTTGTTCTTCATCAGACCTTTGGTCAGCAGTTGTTCTTCATCAGTTGTTTATTCAGCAGTTCTTTGTATCAGCAGTTGTCATAGCAGTTGTTTGGATAGAACAGTTGTTAGAGTTAGCAGTCTTTTGGGAGAAGTAAGTGTAAGGACTATTTATTGAAAGGATCAACTGTTAGCATATTTTGGCTTTCCAATCATCTGTTCTTTTCCAGGTCAGCAGACCCAACACAACCACCAGATGTTGACTTTCTTGTCATCTTACACCCTGCATAGTCACTATCTGAAAAAGCTGATAACTTGGTATTGCTTGAAGTAGGATACCAAATTCCAAGTGTTGGAGTTCCTTTCAGATATCTGAAAATTCTTTTGACTGCTAAAAGGTGTGATTCCCTTGGTGCTGATTGATATCTAGCACAGACACATGTTGAAAACATAATATCTGGTCTAGAAGCAGTTAGATATAAAAGGGAACCTATCATGCATCTGTACATGGTTTGATCAACCTGTTTTCCTTGATCATCAGGTTCAACTTGTGTGATTGGTGTCATGGGAGTGGAACATGATTTACAGTCTTTTAAAGAAAATTTGTTTAATAATTCTTTAACATATTTTGATTGATGTATAAAAGTTCCATTTGTTTGTTGGTTGATCTGCAGTCCTAGAAAGTACTGCAGTTCTCCCATGGTACTCATCTCAAATTTTGATTGCATGAGTTTCTTAAAATCATCACACAGTTTTGTGTTTGTTGAACCAAAAATGATATCATCAACATAAATTTGAACAAGTAGGAGATGATTTCCAACATGTTTAATGAAAAGAGTTTTATCAATGGCACCTCTTGTAAAGTTATTTTTGAGTAAAAAGGTGGAGAGTGTATCATACCAGGCTCTTGGAGCCTGTTTGAGCCCATAAAGAGCTTTGTCCAGTCTGTACACCCACTCAGGATGAGAAGGATCCTCAAACCCAAGTGGCTGACAGACATACACCTCCTCTTTTATCTTTCCATACAAAAATGCACTCTTTACATCCATTTGATAAACTTTAATTTTGTTGGAAATGGCATAGGCCAGAAATAACCTGATGGCCTCAAGCCTTGCAACTGGAGCAAAGGTTTCATCATAGTCAATTCCCTCTTCTTGAGAGTACCCTTGAACTACCAGTCTTGCCTTGTTCTTGATTATCATACCAGCTTCTTGTTTGTTCCTGAAAACCCATCTTGTGCCAATTGGTTGCTTGTTTGGAGGTAAGGGACAGATTTCCCAGACCTGTTGCTTGTTGAACTGAAGCAGTTCATCTTGCATAGCTTGTACCCAATTATTGTCTTTGAGGGCTTCCTGGTACTTCTTTGGTTCCAACTGTGAGATAAAGGCTGAAAATAGGCAAAAGTTGGAGAGCCGGTTTCTGGTAAGAACACCTGAAGCTATATCACCCATGATTTGATCAAGTGGATGATCTCTGTGTTCAATCAGTTGTTGTAAACCACTGACAGGTGTAGGTGGCTCATGTTCTTCAAACAAACTACTACAACAAACAACAACAACAACCATACCCAATGAATCCCACAAATAGTAAACTATTGGTAGGGTCTGGGGAGGGTGGGATGTAGACAGACCTTACCTCTATCCCTGAGAATAGAGAGGCTGCTTCCAAAGAGACCCTCGGCTCAAAAAAAAAAAAAAAAAAAAAAAAAAAGGATTAAATGATGATAATAATTTAAACTACCAATGTCACATAAATGGCGGAAAGACTACATGGCAAAAGTAGAAGATAAACAACGAGAAATAACATATAAAGGACCCCTAAGGCACAAGAAGACAATCACGTGTAAAGACCAACAAAAAAAAGTGAGGGTGGAATCTAATTTCCTATGCCACATCTAAAAGCTCTTATGAACCTATCCTAACAGTCTTTAACCTTAATTCTAAGTCTCCACAAACTCCTATCCTGGACCATGTCCTCAGAGAGGTGTAACTCTTGTAGATCTTTCCTAATCCTTTCATCCCAAGTCAACCTGGGCCTACCCCTACCCCTCCTCCCCTCCACAGTAAGGTTTTCCACCGCCCTAACTGGCTCCGTCATCTGTCTCCTCTTCACATGCCCGAACCACCTTAGTCTCCCCTCCTTTATCTTATCGGATATACTAGCTACTCCCAACCTTTCTCTAAGAACCTCATTTCTTATCCTGTCTAACCTTGTGTGCCCACACATCCACCTCAGCATCCTCATCTCTGCTACGTCCATCTTATGTGCATGTGTTTTCTTGATGGCCCAACAATCCGTCCCATATAACATAGCAGGTCTAATTGCTGCCCTATAAAATTTCCCCTTTAATTTAACAGGAAATCTCTTATCACACAATACTCCAGTGGCTGCTCTCCACTTACACCATCCAGCCTGAATGCGGTGTACTACATCACTGTCGATCTCCCCATCCCTTTGTACAAACGATCCCAAATACTTGAATTTAGTTACCTGCGGAAACACTTGCCCTCCAATGGTAATCTGGGTATCCTCAACATTCTCTACGCCACTAAAATCACAATACAAATACTCGGTCTTAGACCGACTAATCTTAAAACCTTTGCCCTCTAGAGCTACTCGCCAGTCCTCTAACTTCTCATTTAAGCCCTGTTTACTCTCAGCAACTAACACAATATCATCCGCAAAAAGTAAACACCACGGAACCGTCTCTTGAATCATCTTAGACAACTCATCTAGGACAACAGCAAAAAGGAAAGGGCTCAAAGAAGACCCTTGATGGAGTCCTACCTCCACAGGAAAAGAATCAGTATCTCCTACCGGCGACCGAACTATAGTCACTGACCTATCATACATATCCCTTATTAAGTCTAAATACTTCCTAGGAACCCCTCTACCCTCTAGACTTTCCCAAATCAACCTACGAGGTACACTATCGTATGCCTTTTCTAGGTCAATGAAAAGCATATGTAGATCTCGCTTTTTCTCTCTATATTTTTCCATCAATCTCCTTAGAATGTGTATCGCTTCCGTAGTAGACCTCCCTGGCATAAAACCAAATTGGTTTACGGAGACCTGAGTTTGCTTTCTAAGTCTAGTCTCAATCACCCTCTCCCATAATTTCATAGTATGTCCTAACAACTTAATTCCTCTATAGTTCCCACAACTTTGGGCATCTCCTTTGTTCTTATATAAAGGCACTACAATACTTCTCCTCCACTGGTCTGGCATTCTTCCAGATTCAAAAATACGATTGAATAAGTTTGTTAGCCAATGGACTCCTTCCTCTCCTAAACACCTCCACGCCTCAATTGGTATGTTGTCTGGGCCAACCGCCTTAGCCCTTCCCATCTTCCTAAGTGCTGATTTCACCTCTCTTTGATCTTCAGTAGTTGGATCTACTGAACCAGAAGTTTGAGTTTGTTCCTCAGTACTTGTTTGATCAGAAGTTTGGGGAACTTCTGATGATTTTGAAGTTGACTTGATAACTGTTTGAGGAGTCCATGGTGTGGGATCCTCATCATCAAACCTTTTGTCACCATAATAAGTAGGTTTTGATGAAGTAACAGCCTTCTCAGGTCCAAAATGGAAGTTGTCAAGGTCAAAAAGTTCAGCAGGATGTGCTGGAATAAGAGTGTGTTTTGACTCATTAAACTTGACATTCAATGTTTCTTCTACTATCCTGGTGTGAGAATTAAAAACCTTGTAGGCTTTTCTAGTTGAAGAGTAACCAAGAAAGTAACCTGAGTCAACTTTGGCAGCAAACTTTGAAATAGATTCCTTGATGTTCAAGATGAAACATTGACACCCAAAAGCCCTGAAAAAGGAGATAAGGGGCTTCATGCCATGAAGAACTTCATAGGCAGTCTTGGAATGTCTCTTGACCACAAGAACTCTATTCTGAACATAACATGATGTGTTAACTGCTTCTGCCCAAAAGTACAAGGGCAGTCCAGAATCAGCTAACATTGTTCTTGCTCCCTCTATTAAGGTTCTGTTCTTCCTTTCTACTACACCATTTTGTTCAGGAGTTCTGGGAACACTGTATTGTCTAATAATCCCTTTAGACAAACAGAATTCATCCAGAGTTTTGTTCCTGAACTCTGTCCCATTATCACTTCTAATGGTTTTGACAGGTAGAAAATATTGTTTCTCCACTTGTAGAATGAAGAACTTGATGATTTCAGCAGCCTCATCCTTGGAGAATAAGAAGAATACCCATGTGAATCTTGAGTAGTCATCAATGATGACTAAGCAGTACTTCTTCATACCAAGGCTCATAATCTTGACAGGTCCAAATAAGTCCATATGGAGTAGTTGAAGACATGCAGTTGTTTTTGATTCTTCAATAGACTTATAGGAGGACTTATGCTGTTTTCCCTTTAAACAGGATACACAGTGTTCTTGACACTGGTATACTTTCAAAGGTAGACCTCTGACCAAGCCCATTTTTGTGACTTTATTTATGGTTTTAAAGTTCACATGGCCAAGTCTCCTGTGCTAGAGATCAGTTTCTGAAGTTGATGCCCTTGAGAAGAAACAGGTAGTGTTGTTCAATACTTTGTCTTTCTCAATGTCCACTGCATAGACATTGCCACATCTTTTGGCAATCAGCAAAGTATGATCTTCAATGATCTTCTCTATCAACTTCTGGCCTTCTGGTGAGATGATCTTGCATGCTGTCTTTGTGAAAAAGGAAGAATATCCTTTATCACACATTTGTGACACACTCAGCAAGTTGTATTCAAGGTTTTCAACCAGATTGACCTTGTCAAACTGTATTTTGCCAGAGGAGACATTGCCATGTCCTAGCACATATCCCTTAGCATTGTTCCCAAAGGATACAGATCCTTCTCTTTGGCTGATAAAATTGTTTATCAGGTATCTGCATCCAGTCATGTGCATAGAGCCTCCACTATCAACATACCATATGCTGTTTACGCCCCTGGAAACTCTCTGCACACAATAACAAATTAGTTAGATTTAGGAACCCAAGCCTGTTTGGCTTTGGGTTTGCTCTTGAGAACAGTTACAGTTTGTTCTTGACCAGGTTGAGAAATCCATGTCTTTTTGGCAATGGATTTTTCATTAAGAACCATGGTGGTATCCTTTTCAGGACCACCATCAACCTTGGTCATCAGTAGTTGTACCAAGTTCATTAGTTTTTGAATCTCAGCAGTTTGTGAAACTGCTGATGATTCAGGTCTAACTACTGACAAAGAATTTTGAGAAAAAGATTTTAGTTGAGATTTTATCTTTTTCTGAGAAAAGGTGTTTTCAGGTTGTTGTTTCTTGGGATTAAAGGTTCTTTCATAATCATTTCTGATTTGATTTCCCACAACCTGTTGTTTAATTTTATGATTGAACTGAATTCCTTTTCTGTATCTACAAGACTCTGTTTTGTGGTTGAACAGACCACAAATTTCACACTCTTTTGCCTTTTGTTTTTGATCTAAAGGCACATTTCTGACATTAGTGTAAAGATTTTGCTCATCAGTAGTTTTCAGAGTCTCAACTCCTGATGTAGATGAAACTACCGATGGCTTGTTGTCAGATTTTGTTAATACTTCTGAAGTACTTTCTTTGAAAATACCAGGATTTCTGTTTAGAAAGTTTTCATGGAAAGATGTGCAATCTTTCCCTTCAGAAGTTTCATTTGAAATAATTTTTCTCCCATCTTTAGTAGTTTTGGGAGAGAAATCTGTTGGTGTTTCAACATGACTGTACCCTATGCCAAACTTAACATTTGAAGCACTCTGTTTGTTTAGCAATAGCTGGTACCCCTTACAAGAATCCACCCATTTTTCACAACTGATCTTGGTGTCAGCAAGCTCTTTTCTGACATTCTCAAGATCTTCTATCATCATTTTAATTTGTGCTTGGGTTTCAATAGCTGAGTTAGTTAATTTAGAGGCTTCTTTTGTTTTAGCAGTAAGTTTTCTCTCTAAATCACACTTCATCCGAGTGTATTTTCTTTCTAAATCATTGGCTTTTCCTTGTAAGTGCACATTTGTCTCTCTTATGAGAGCAAAAGTTTCTTTGCAAGAATTTGAGCAAAGTTTTGTCAAAGATTCTTTTGATACCTGTGACAATGCAGATTTTGAAGTACAACCTTCAAATGCCATTAAGGCAAAGTTCTTTCTGCCATTGTCTGGTTCTCCCCAGTTGATGTCAAACACCTTGTTGTCTGCATCAGGATTGCACTCTGTGGTGTCAAAAGGGAGACTGCTCCAGTCAACATACCCTGAGGTGAAAAGACTTTGTTGAGAGGGTTGTTGAGGTTGTGGAGGATGTTGAGCAGCTGGAAAGGGAGGGATTGATTGTTGGCTCTGCATCTGTTGAGCAGGCATTTGAACATATTGTACTTGTGGCATGTATTGCTGTTGAGGAGCTTGTGCCTGTACAAAATGAGCACTCCCTTGAGTTCCATTGTTCCTATTATAATTGGGGTTAAAGTTATTTCCAGATTGTGATTGGTTAAAGCTAGAGTTTCTACACTCTCTAGCAAAGTGTCCCAACTTCTGACACTTGTGACATCTCAGTTTAGATTTGTCAAAACCAATTTTTGTATTACTGGTCAATCCTGGAAATTTCCTTTCTGACCTTTTATAAAACTTGTTAGTTTTAATTCTTAGCATGGCCAGTTGGTGTAAAATGTCCATTTCTTCTAAGTCATCACTGCTGAAGTTTTTCAAATCATCCATGATAAAACATAGATTATCAGTAGTTTGACATTGGTCATCATTGTCATAACCTGGGAAAGATCTTTCTGATGAGATCCCAGTTGTTATGTCAATGTTGTCATAAGATCCATAGGAACAAGTTGGTGAGTCTTGTCCCAAAAGTGCTGTACTACCTGGTAGGTAGTCATCAGCAGTTTTACCAGATGATTGCAATTTCTTCTTTTGATCAATTTCTCTCTCAAAAGTAAGTAATCTCCCATGGAGTTTTGTAAGAGTGAGGGAGCTAAAATCTGGTGAGAATCTTAAAACAATGGAGTATGTTTCCCATTTGTCTGGTAAAGACCTTAAAAATCTATGTAGCATAGATACTGTTGTATAGGTCTGACCATTTAACTTTAGCTCAGATATTAATGAGGAGAATCTTTCAAATTGTTGAGTTAAAGTTTCCCCATTAATGTGAGCAAAGGTCTCATATTGTTGAGCTAAGATCTCTCTGGTGTTGGCAATCACCTCTTCAGTTCCTCCAAACTGTTCTTTAAGACAATCCCAGAGTTCTTTGGCACTTTCACAATGTAAAAGGCCAGAGTATATCTCATTTGGGAGAGCCATTGCCAACATAGAGAATGCTTTTGCATCTAGCTCAAGTTTTAGGAAATCATCATCTGTATAGTCTTTTGGTTCTTTAGGAACCTCAACTTTAGTTTCAAGATTTATGTTTACTGGTTTGTGAGGACCATATATCACAGATCTCCAACAACCTGTGTTGGTCTGTGACAAGGTATGTGCCATTCTCTTTTGCCATATGTTTTATTCATTTCTTACAAGCATGGCAGGTTTAGTAGCAGAACCAGTATTATGTGGATCCATTTTAAAGAGTATTGATTTGTCAGATGACTCTTTTAAGTGATGGATGTTGATAAAAAGTGAACTTTTGATCTTTTATTGAGTATCAATTAGAGCTTTGTGTCTGATTCTCAATTTGTTAGATTGATATGTGATCAGATAAACCAATGCTCTGATACCAATTGTTGGATCAGTATGCTCTTTGTTTAAGTAAGAACTTGCTATCTTTCACACTTAAGTGTTTAGCAAGCTCTTGTATATCAGATTGTAAGCACAGCGGAATGTATAAGTTAAAGCAACACTTTTTATACTTAAGAGGAGTTATTACTCCCCCTTGATGATTGAAACTAATAATGACAAGTATTTATTATGAATCTAAGCAGTAAATGAGAATTAGATACTTAGACAGATTCACAATAAATACTGAAATGGAATAGAACAGTGAAAGTGTTTGAAGGATTTTTCTATTAAAATCAATGTCTAAAATAGAAGGTTGAAGCCTCATATTTATAGACGTTTACATACATGTATCTTGCCCATAAAGCAAGTACAGAAACATCAGAAACAAGTTGCACAAGTTGCAACATTGAAACTAACAATTACAGCTAAAAGTAATAATAAACAATAAACTACTGATACAAAAGGCGGTGGAAAATATCTGATGCTAAGTGCTGATGAATGACAAACTACTGATGAGTAGTTTGTCTTCAGTACTTCTGAAATGAACTTGTCTGGTTTGGACTTTAGAACTTCTGATGAAGTTTCTTCTTCAGCACTTCTCATATCTTCTCTTCAGCAGTTTCTTGTCTTCTCTTCAGTACTTCTATACTTAGCCAAAATGACAGAAGTGAATTAGACTAAGGTTTCCAAAAGTGGTTTCACCAATCCTCTTTGTCCTAACACTTGGGAATTAGTTCCAAGACCCGACGGTGCACATATAATTAGGTTCATGTGGCTATTTCGCCACAAATTCCATGCAAATGGTACTTTACAACGTTACAAAGCTCGCTTGGTGGTGAATGGCAAGTCCCAACAGGTTGGTGTTGACTGCTTCGACACCTTTAGTCCGGTCGTCAAACCTACAACGATTCGGACTGTCTTGAGCATTGCCGTTTCACGTGCATGGCCCATCCATCAACTTGATGTGAAGAACGCCTTTCTACACGGCGATCTCAATGAAACGGTTTATATGTTCCAACCACCTGGGTTTGTAGACAAAAATCACCCTTCATTTGTTTGTCGCCTAAAGAATTCTCTTTATGGCCTTAAGCAAGCCCCATGGGCATGGTATCACCGGTTTGCCACTTTTATCACAAAATGTGGTTTTCGTAGCACAACATGCGGCACATCCCTTTTCGTATATCGAAAGGATTCACGAGTGGCCTATTTACTTCTTTATGTTGATGATATTATACTAACTGCTTCTGATGACAGATTTCTTCATGAGATTATTTCTTCTTTGTCACAAGAATTTGCAATGACAGACTTGAGAAATCTACATAATTTTTTGGGCATTCAGGTCACTCGCTCTCATGATGGCATTCGGCTCTCTCAAGAAAAATATATACATGACATTTTAGCTCGAGCAAACATGTCAACTTGCAAACCTTGCCACACGCCATGCGACACGGACTCAAAATTGAGTGCCAACTCCGGTACTCCTTTGTCCGATCCTACTCTATACCGGAGCCTAGCGGGAGCCCTCCAATACTTAACGTTCACGAGACCAGACATCTCCTACGCCGTTAAACAAGTTTGTCTGTTCATGCATGATCCAAGAGAGCCTCACTTCAAATACCTAAAACGGATCTTGCGTTTCCTAAAAGGCACATCAACTCATGCTCTTCATATTAAACCCTCCAAATCTTTAAAGCTCACTGCATACTCTGATGCGGATTGGGGGGGCTGCCCAGACTCACGAAGATCTACATCTGGCTACTGTGTGTTTTTAGGAGACAACTTGGTATCCTGGTCATCCAAGCGGCAACAAACTGTCTCGCGCTCGAGCGCTGAAGCTGAATATAGAGGTGTTGCAAACGCTACTGCTGAAACTAGCTGGCTCCGTAACCTTCTCTTGGAGCTCAACATTCCAACCCGTGAGGCCTCCATCATTTTTTGTGACAATGTATCCGCTGTCTACTTGTCCGACAATCCGGTACAACACCAACGCACTAAGCATGTTGAGATAGACATTCATTTTGTCCGAGATAAAGTCCGCATTGGTGATATTTGGGTACTTCATATTCCGGCTGATTATCAATATGCTGACATATTCACAAAAGGTCTTCCACGACAACTGTTCAACCGATTCAAGTCCAGTCTGTGCGTTCGATGACTCTACCGCTGCGACTGAGGGGGCCTATTAGCCGAAATATGCTCCACATTTATTTGATTTATATTTTGTATTCAATGTTGTTATTATCTCCTTTTGACTAGTCCCGTAATCACCTCACTGATAATTAGGAAATCCCTTGATTACCTCCTAGGTTATTGTATTTCCTCTTGTATATAAGGCTGTACATTGGTGATGAATGACATCAAGGAAATCATTTCAATTACATTTCAGTCTTTTAGGAAATATCTACTGCAGGAATAATTTGGCATATTAAGAGCTAAATCGAGCTTACCCTACTAAACAACTTAAAGTTTTATTATTCATAAAACAATGTGCTTTTATATTTTTCCCTTAAATCATTTTATATGAAATAGGTCAAACTTATTGTTTTTGATAATATTATCTTGTGTTTAGAAGAAAGAGAAAAATAAGTTCCTTTATTGGTTCGATTTTAATATATGTTTCAATATAAGCTTCGTTTAAAACAAAATTGCGTGTGATAATGTACAAGTCATCTAAGCACAGACGAACAAGTCATTAATTTTTTTTAGTTTTTTTATTTCCTTTTTTTATGTGGATGTGTTACAGTTTCGACTTACTTATCTTTTTCTTTAATGATTTTTAACCTTTTTTTTAATATGGCAAGTTAACTCGTCGTCATGCATGTGCGTGATTCAACGTTTTTTCATCTATTTTTTCGGTGTAACTGTCCCGCCGGAACGCGTGGATTTCCTACTAGTTATATTTGCACACTCAAGCTTATGCTTTAATTACCTCTTTTTGACCATTAAACTCTCATCAAATGTGCCCCGAGTTTTCAATCGGATCTATTCACAGAATTGACAAATTACAATTATGCCGGTTACATTGTTTAAGCCACGTGACTACTCTTTTATCCATAAACTCTCACGGCTTAAAATGCATATACTTTTAAAGCATAAGTTATTGCAAAATTAATAGTTGAAAAAATGAAAACTAGTTATTGATGCCACGTGAAGGTGGCCTTTACCAGCTTCTACAGCTCCACGTACACTTTGAGTTCGATCACCATCTAATGCATAATAACGGTGTACGTCAATCACCTGTTTTAGACATGAATTAGTTATTATGACCGGTCCTGACTTGACTGCCAATGTTAAAATATTTATTGTATCTTTGTGTTTAAGGATTGAAAATAGATATCAAGAAAAATAATTGAAGTAAATCTTGGTGGTTAATTAGTGTTAGTGGTGTATTCCATTGTGAAAACATAAGCAATACCAGCATGTGACGGCAGATAAACTTGAAGGACAATAATGTGTTGTTTGTTTTTTAAGATGTGAAAGGTCTGCAGTCTGCAGACCACATCTGCAGACACCTGCAGATGAAGAGGTGGACCAAAGGCCTACAGTCTGCAAGAAGAAAACTGTTTGTTTATTACGGAGTTTTCATTTAAATTAGAAGTATGGTATGATTATGTTTCCTAGTTTAATATCCATAACCAAAAGGTTGGGGTTCAAATCACATGTTATTGTGTATCTATTCTTTCAAATTAACATATGGTCTCAATGTTTATGTCCATTTATGCTTGTTAGCATTTGTGTATATCACTAACGATTGAACACGCACAAGAAAACCATGTTTGTTTAACTGTTTGGTTGTTTGTTCTGTTAAAGTTACACAAACGAACACAAACGTGCCCCGCTCGTGTTCGTTTACAAGCCTAGTTTAGTCAACGATGGTGAGTCATATTACATAGTCGTAGGGGTGGGTGGGTGGGTTTGATTGATGACAAGAGACACTCAAGTGTTGCATAAATTAATTCATATATTGATATAAAATTGATATAATTTTAAGAACTAATGTATGTCTGCAGGGTTGAGACAATTATATATGTCAAGAAACTGGCATCTCAAAGATTAATCAGTAAAAAATTATTAAAACAACAGAAAACGACTACAAAGAGTACAAACCGAAAGAACAATAACCTTAGAACTCTCACCACAATATTATTTCCTAGATACCTTTACAACAATCAACTCAAGATCTAACTGGAAATTTAAACTATAGATCTAAAATATCAACTGATATCAAACCCTAGATCCGATATGAAAACGTTGTTTTAGAGAGAACTATGTGAGAGAAAAAAAATATATCATCTGATAAAAAAAAAAGTGATTCTTGAAGCATCTGAATGTATTATGTAACTAGAACTCAAGACCACCAACTCAAGTGCTGTAATGGGCCCAAACCGAGGCTTCTTTCCTGCCAGCCCAAACTCCACTTCAATCTACAGCAGCAGCCCAATGGTCCACTACACCAGCCCAAATGCCTCTAAAACCCATTAGCCAATATGTTCCTATAAAACAAACAACTAGGGTTTTTGTTAACCCGCCACAAAGCGGTGAGGCACGTTTGTTGTGCAGAAGTGTTTAGTAGCACTATGGGCAACGATTTTCCTGCATTCTTTCGCGTAATTGTGGACGGTTTCGTGGACATAAAAGATAATATTAAGTGATTGTTATTGTCGCGTTGACTTCAAAAAAATACTCGCGCCTAAAAGCTAAAAGTTTGGTGGTCAAATTGGAAGAAAAGAAAATACATAAGTTAATAAGAAAGTTAATGGCCAAAGTTGGGTGGTCAAAGTTTGAAATTCTAAAAGCTAAAAGTTTGGTGGTAACTGTTTGAAATCCTAAAAGCTCAAAGTTTGGTGGTCAAATTGAAAGAAAATAAAGTACATAAGTTAGTGGCCAAAGTTGGGTGGTCAAAGTTTAAAATCATAAAAGCTAAAAGTTTGGTGATCAAAGTTTGGAATCCTAAAAGCTAAAAATTTGATGGTCAAAGTTTGGTGGTCAAATTAGAAGAAAATAAAGTTAAGTTAAAAGTTAATGGCCAAAGTTTTAAATCCTAAAAGATAAAAGTTTGGTGGTCAAATTGAAAGAAAATAAAGTTAACCTAAAAGTTAGTGGCATAAAATAAAGTTAAGCTAAAAGTTAGTGGTCAATATATATATTAAAAGAAGGACACTATTACCCCGCGCTTCTCGGCGGGAGCTCCTGTTGCGTTGAGGGTTTGGTGGACGTTAAAGATCGCGCGTCGCTGTCGCAGCTCCTGTTGCGTGGAGGGTTTCGTGGACATAAAAGTTAATACTAAGTGACTGTTAATCCCGCATGGGCTTCAAAAAAATACTCGCGACTAAAAGCTAAAAGTTTGGTGGTCAAAATTTGAAATCCTAAAAGCTAAAAGTTTGGCCAAAGTGCAATGCAAGTTTAAAAAAGTTGGGTGGTTAAAGTTTGAAAAGTTTAGTAGTCAAACTGGAAATAAAGTCAAGGTAAAAGTTAGTGGCCAAAGTTATAAATTATAAAAGCTTTGATGGTCAAATTGAAAGAAAATAAAGTTAACCTACAAATTAGTGACCAATACAGTACATATATTAAACAGTGTCGTTGTTTTAATATAATATATATCTATATATATTAATTGTGAGCAAATGAAAAGTTTATAGTGCATCATCATATTGTAACTTATGCTTTCTTTGTTGTGAACCATTGACATGCTCATTTTAGCGATAAGACACTGTTAAAGTGTCGTAAAAATAATATAGAGATAATACTTATGCAAAACAATAAGTATCAAATAATAACAATGGTAATAAAATTGAACTTAGATTTTTTAATTCTTTGTTAAGTATGTTTCATACAGTCCAATAGAAATATCACACAATAACATGTTGTTCGGACATGCAAGAAAATACTTGAGCAAGAGGTAAAATAAATCAATATATCAAGTAATAAATTTGAATTTGAAGAACTATTATTTTCAACAATATCGACGGACAAACCACAATCACATAAAAGCGAAAAACAAACCCTAGAACAAACTAAGACCTCACCACCACAAATCTATGTAGTAGTGATTTAAATATATAGTTTTATGATTTATAATTAGGTGTTTGCAAGACATCTGTTGGTCTCTCACACCGCCCTCTTGCAACTTTGTACATTATCTACAATGCCTGTCTTCAACTTTGGCTAACGTTCTTGAGCTTAGGTTTGCATTTAATTGGCCGACGAGTGTTTATTAAAAATGCATTGGAATTCTTTCTCTTGATGGACAAAAGGTTCTAAAGTTAGCGAAACTCTTAAAATCAAAATTAGAGCTCCGGGTGATGAAATTGGGACCCTAGCGTTGGGGCAAACTACGTGTTGAGACCTTGATCCTATAGCGATTTGCCATATGATCCAACCAGTTTGATGATTTTCCATTATTCATGGGCAGTAACTTCAATGGTAACGAAAGTGAAGTGCGCTTATTAAGTTGTGGCAATAAATTGACTTTGTCTAGTTTGTTCAAATGTGAATTTCTTGCATCACGTCCGTATCATATACTTGGTGAAATATGCTGAGTTGGTTGACATACAATCTAACAATCACTTATGCGTACTTAGTAAATTCGCAAAGCTTAAGCTATGACAAGCTACAATTGTAGTACAACGATTATAACCTAGACATTACATACAAATTTCATTTTCTTAGACCACTTGGTGTGGGGTGCGGCAAAAGGGCCGGCCTTGCCATGCCGCCCGGGCTACACCGCCCCCCAGGGCCGGCATCGGCAAAGGCGGCATCAGCTTGCCTCTCACGCCGGGCCATTTAAGGGGTATTGGGATTGGAGTTGAACGTTGGGAATTTTAATTTGACCGTTGGAATTTAAAAAAAAAAAAAAAAAAAAAAAGGTTTTTTTAAACAATATATAAACCCTCAAACAAATCCAACCTTCTTCACCACAACTTTTATAAATTCTCTCCCACTTTTATACAATCTCTCAAACACTCTCACTATATTTATAAAATACAAACCCTCAACCAACCATGTCGTTATCATCTTCTACGACGTCTTCGTCTTCTTCGGGTTCGTCATCTACAAACGAAGCCGTAAATTTAGTTATAAACATCGTGGGGCAAGCGGTGCAGATTATTGCCGAGGAGCACGGAGATGAAGCCGATTCAGCACCTCGAACTAGGAAAGCGGCTATAAATAGAGACCGAGAGGGTAAGTATTATATTTATTTTTTTAAACATTTTGTAATTTTAATTTGTTTATATTTTTGTAAATATATTGTAAATTTTTTTTGTGTTTATATTTTTTTAAATATATTGTAGATTTTTTTTGTGTTTATATTTTTGTAAATATGTGTAGGTGCCCATGATAGATTGGTGGCCGATTATTTTGCCGACGAACCGTTATACTCGGCAGAATTATTTAGGCGTCGGTTCCGAATGAGTAGAAGATTGTTCTCACGTATAGCCGACGACATGGCTAACTTTGAGCCATATTTTACCTTACGATACGATGCTAGAGGCAAGAGGGGGTTCACCACCTTACAAAAATGCACGGCGGCACTTCGGCAACTAGCGTACGGGACCACGGCGGATGCGTGGGACGAGTATTTACAAATGTCGGAAAGAACTGCACGAGAGTGTCTGTATAGGTTTAGCAAGTGTGTGGTGAAGCTTTACAGCAAGAAATATTTGCGAAAACCAAACTCCAGTGAGGTCCAACAATTGTATCAGTTTCACCACCAACAACATTGTTTTCCAGGAATGCTCGGTAGCATTGATTGCTACCATTGGCCTTGGAAAAACTGCCCGTAGCATGGCGCGGAATGTTCAAACGAGGGGATCAAGATTATCCATCAATAATATTGGAGGCGGCGTGTTCACAAGATCTATGGGTTTGGCATGCTTTCTTTGGCATTCCTGGTTCGAACAACGACATTAATGTTATTAACCAGTCGCATATTTTTGACGATGTCATAAAAGGCACCGGTCCGGAAACCAGCTTTACAGTATCGGGGGTGGAGTATAGGCGCGGTTATTATCTTGCTGATGGAATCTACCCACCTTACTCGACGATCGTTAAAACTATTCACCACCCGTCCGATGAAAAAAGAAAGAAATTTGCCAAGTATCAAGAGGCGGCAAGAAAGGACATTGAACGATTTTTTGGTGTTCTACAAGCAAGATGGCACATCATTTCACACCCGGCACGTATGTTCACCCCTAAAAAATTACGTTACTGTATGTATGCCTGTATCTTGTTGCATAACATGATACTTGAAGACGAAGGCGCCGCCATTTGTGTGTATGACGAGAATGCCCCGCCAGAGAATACGGTGCCTGTCAACCCACATCAACAAGATTTAAACCAGTTCTCGTTACATAACGAGTTCACGCATAAAAATCTTCAAGCAGACTTGGTTGAATATATTTGGAACAACGGGCAAGAGTAGATTATTTGTATTTTTTTTTATGTCGAGTATGTTACTTTAATTTTAGTTATTTTTAATGGTTTTATGTAATATTTACTTTTTAATATTAATATTAGAATATTTACTTTTTATTGTAACATTAATATTATTTAATTAAAAAAAAAGAAAAAAAAAAGAAAATAGCATTAATGGATGTTGGGCCTCCTCCACACCCCTAGGAGCATCATCTCAAGGATGCTCCTACCCCACGCTGACGTGGCAGGTGAGGTGGAGGCAAGGCATGGATGTTGGGCCTCCTCCACACCTAATGGTCTTATATATTCTAATTAAGGTGTGACCGAACATTCTCCCAGACTTTTGTGATGACAGTTTACATTACAATACAATGATACATAATACTTAGAACCCTCACGTGATGGTTTTTCTTTTGCTCATCTGACCTTCTCATGTTGATCTCTGATAAGTGATCTCTATCGTTGATTCGTTGGTGATGAAAAGTTATAGCATAACTGTACAGAAGGGGTACAAATTTATACAATAAAGATGTGACTTTTCATGAACATGTCTTCGTGAAAAAGTAGCTTATGAGGCATTTTAGCTTCAATGACAATTCCCTCATTAAACTTTCAAAACATTACATGTCTCCTTTACAACACACGATTACAAAAGGCGCAAAGTTACATTTTTTTCTAGCGCTTAATGATATATGGATTTAGGTTTTGACAATAAGAGTGTGGTAAATAACTTTTGGAAAAGAAATCCATCAGAAAGAAAGAAAACTAGAATGAATAGGCAGAAAACTCAAGGATAGAAAGATCATGTATTATAGGAGATAAAAATTTTGTACAGAATCATTCCCATGTCTTATTCTCTTCGAAAACCACATCTATTCTTATCTCGATCTTCATGGTTTGTGGATTGAGCAACTTGATACAAGCTATGCTTTTTTTTTTTTTTTTTTTTTTTTTGAACGGCAACGAATCAATTTTCGAGCACTCTCGGGCACCCTTTTGGCGAATCAAGTACTCGAGAGTACCCGGGCCACCAATTCCCACCAATTCCCGGGAAAACCCGACCACTCACCCGCCTGAAGGTACGACAGTGAAATAATCGGTAAAACCGGTCGGGGTCAGGACTCGAACCCAAGCCAATGGCCTGGGTCATCCCTCATTTCCCCTCCACCAATGTCCTTCAAATGTAGCTAGTGTGAATTGAACCCAAGACTCCCATAGGAACCATTAGGCCCTCAACCAACTAGGCTACAAGTGTTGGACAAGCTTGTTGGGAATCATGGTATCAAATACACAGCGGAAGCAGTTTTATTTGTTAATAAAATCGATTATATACAATATATAATATGAGCCGATTTATATATATAAATATATGTTTAATTTTATTAATCCAATTAACAAAATATTCCCAATCAGGATCTCGGTTAAACGCGTATAAACAAATAAATAATGAACAACCATAGGGGGTTTAGTAATCAACCTTTGACGACTACACCGGAATTGTAACACGCGGGTTACAACGAATCGTCGCTAGTAGGAAGTTCACACCCGAGCACTGGCCAACCGAAAGCAACACTTTGCAAGACGGAGGCGGCGATGATGGTGGTTTGCGGCGGACAAAGGGGCGGTGGCTCCTAAGGGTGGCCGCAAATCTTGAAGAGGAGACAAGGGTTATGTTGTTTTATCTTTTTCAAAACATGTGTGATTAGAGTTTGATCTATCACACCTATTTATAAAGATAAAAGGCACTTGACCACTTAATTAGTCAAAGTCATTCACTTGACCATTTGACTAGTCAAGGACTTGACCAATTAATTAGTCAAAGTCATACACTTGACCATTTGACTAGTCAAAGACTTGACCACTTAATTAGTCAAAGTTATACACTTGACCATTTGACTAGTCAAAGTGTAAACTTTACTATTTAGTCCCTCGAGTTCAAAACTATATTATTTCAGAAATAATAATCCACCAACATATGAACTTATCTGATTCGTGTACCAACGTGTAACTCTTCGGATCGTACCGGGTCGGGTTACGTTGACCTCGACTTTTAATTACATCGGACATACTATATATCCAACAAAGCTATGCTTTTATCATCAAGCTTACTTCGTTTCTCTTTAGGTATAAGAGCATGCGCAAGACAGCCCCAAACGCTAGTGTTCAAACGTTGGTTTAATGCCACTCCACTTCTCTTGTGGTATAACATCTGTGAAAGCCTTTGTTGGACACCTATTAAGCACATAAGCATCCACACAATAGCCTCTGCCCAGAATACTTTAAGCATCCTCTTTGCAGCAAAAAATGTCACCACCATATTCAGTGGCGGAACTAGAAACTTTCTACCAGAGGGTCAATGCTTACATAAACGCGTGCGCACATATATACACACACATTGGCCAGTGTATTGTAATAATTATTTTACTCATATAAAAAATTAGAAAACTAAACGTATGATGTATTTAAAAATCTTGAAACTAATCAAACTTATAAAATTTGTTGCTTTTATTAAAATAGTAGTACCCTAAAAAAATGTACTATAAATATAAGTTATGGATAATCAAATGATATAAATATATAAAAACTAAAACTTGATACTCTGTATTAAATAAAGCCTTGCACTCTCCATTGAAGTACAAAACTAATGCTATACGCAAAATATATTAGCTCTTTTTTATATATAAATGGGTAATACCACTACAAATAGGTTTAATATTAAAAAATAGCCATGGTAAACTAAAAAGCATTTTTTTATTAATATTTCATCTCACTGTATCATCTTCATCTTTCATACTAGTTCTTTTCTATGTTCATACTCTTACAAACTTAAATAGCAAGCAGGACTGTTGAAGCCCCATGAATACAAAAATCTCCGTCCAAGCTTATTTTCAGTCACCTATCTCATGGGATATACAATTTGCTAAAATTAATGATTATCAATGCAGCATTTTTAAAGAGAATTTTGCCAATATGTATTAGAAAAATGTGGATAAAATGAAAAGTTTTAAACTTGCTGCAGCTTGTAAAAGGCTTTTGGAAATATTACATTCGAAGCCTCATATTAATATCTATTGACAGATTGATCAAGCAAATAGACATCAAACTTGCAAAAGTTATAGCAGAGGGTTGAATATATGATGACTGTATAAAGAAGTGTTTTGTCCATAAAATTTCCATTCTCCCTTTTATGCATATTTGATGTTCTGAACTACTTGTTTCTATATAAATGTGCACCTTGACCACATCATAGCCAATTGGACGAGTAAAGTCACATAAATCAATTAGTAAATGACATGAAGATGTTGCTTTTGTGTCAGTTAGGTTATACTTATACAGAACAGAATAGCGTAGCAAAACATATGAGTGGTTATATATATGATTCGAATAGGTTTCACCGTAAAATAAACAACTATCTTACCAAAACAAACCATTTATTATTAAAGAGTATATGTACCTTCATGATTATATTTCTTTTGGAAGAGTTTACTGCGTCGCTAGTCAATGTTGACGAACTGCGAAAGTAATTCACTACCACCTTAGCAAGTTCCCTAAACTTTCAAATTCCTGAATGAAGTGGATGCCTATTTCAATTAGCTAATAGCAAATTTGACTATTCAAACACATGAATTCATAAATAGAGATTCTTCCCTCACAATAAAAACACTGGAAAAATAATTTTAAATTTCAAATGGTGCATATACTTTTTTCTTTACTAGTGTAAAAACCCGCGCGTTGCTGCGGGAAAGTGATACGTATCAGGAAATTAGTTGATTAGCAAAGTAAGAATGTCATAGAAAGTTGTACAAATGGTTGTGTGTTTAATAGGGTATTGAAAATAGCAAATTCATATAACGTATTGTTGGAGATCGAAAGTTTGCATCCTTATATCTGGTTTGCCTATTCAATATAGCAATTGTACCCGTACTACACGAAGGGGATGACATTTCTGTAGTTTAAATATGGTGGTTATATATTAGATTCAAATAGTACTAACACGTACACGTATGCTTATATTAAGGGGTGCAAACGAGCTGAGCCCGAGCTCGACAAGGCTCGAGCTCGGCTCGTTGGTAGTTTCTCAAGCTCGAGCTTGCCTCGGCTAGTTTAATGTTTGTTAGTTGATATGTTAAATTAAACAATATAAATAATAGGCTCGTTAGCTCGATAAGTCAAAAGCTCGGCTCAGCTTGTTTATTAAACAACTTTAATGTGGGGTAAATAGTATAAAATATTAATAAAATTAATATTATACTAAGGTTCGATAAAGCTTGACTCGTTTCGAGCTTTTTATCGAGCCGATCTCGAGTAGCTTGTGAGCTACTCGGTTTATTTGCACCCCTACACTTATACATATACATAAGCTTCATTGTTGCCATACGATTGGTAAAAAAAATAAATCCTAAAATTATCTATATTCACACTATGGAGTCGCTAATCATCATGTTGCGAGATAAGGTCACTCTGCTATGAAGCGTGCTATGGCGAACGCTATCTTCGGTATTGACAACAGTGCCCGCGCATGCACTTTCTAAACCAATATGATAAAGCAGACTCATAAGTCGGATTGAAGGTATAAAAATTCTCTGTATGCAAGAATAGATGAAGTCACAAAACACAAAGATCTTGTATAAGAATTTTAATAATATCCACCCACAACATGTCCTTTTAAGTCAAAACTACTTCAGTAGACCAGATCCTTAGTTTAAGTGAAAACATATTCATGTTCCTTTCATCCTAAGTTTCAGTATACAAATCTAAACTGCAATCTAGTATCAAACAAAAGTAAACTAAACTGAGTCCCAAATACATATTGGAATCAATCAATAATAGACATTAGACACTGCATGTAGTCAAGGCAAACAGGAAGCAAAGCCCAGCAGATCAATCCTAAAAGGTCAACCAAAAAAAAATTCATTCAATGTTCCACTCCTATAGTATCACATGTCTAAAACAGAAAATTATATGCATAAACCAATAAATCTGCATCTGATCCAACCCAAACATTAATAGTCAATACCCACAAAATTATAAAAAAAAAAAAAAAAGATTTACCTAAAGATTCTCTTTTGTGTTTCTTAGTTGTTGACATACGAGGTCTACCTCTGACCTTTACTGATCCAAATTCTTCATCCATTGGAATAGAACTAACCGGCGCAGCCGAAATAGGCAGAGCAGCAGCCGCTGCTGTTCAAAGTTCAAACTTCAAACACTCCATTCAACGGCGCGGTAGTGGCAATGACAGGTGTCAACTTTACTACCCGTGCTGCACTGATAGCGAATGGTGACAGAGATCCATCCGGACGGTACTTCCTCGGTCTCCACTTCTTTTTAACGGTTATCTCACCGCGAACACCACCGTGTTCGTTTATGTTGATATTCTGGTGGAATCCTAAACCACCACTGCCACCTCCACCACCACCGGTACCGCTAGATATTACATCGGTGGCAACAGTGTAACCGCCTGTGACCCCAGCCGGATGCACACGAACAGTATTCACAGGCGGCTGAGACGATACGGTCGGCTGAGATATTACAGGTGCCATTGATGGCTGGAAGAGTCTTCCTGGTTCGGATCCGTTTATTTGTACACAATTCTTTCAAATCTATTTGTTTGAAGGATCAAAACACATACAAAACAAATTTCCTGAACAAAAACACCATACCAAATCAAGATCAGTTGCTACAACAAAGAAAGTTAAAACACCATACCACTCCGTCAAACCAGTCGGAGGAAGTTACCAATCAATAATATTTCAAGATTATGAACAAGAACTAATCAAATATTTCAAGATTTTAATAAAAAAAATATTTCAAGACTTCGAAAGAGTTAAGCAAATTACTTGCTAAATATCTTGAATTACTTATGGCCCTTCTTTAACAAAACACCAATTTTCTTCAACATGTTGTCATTCTTCTTCTTGGGTGATTCATCTTCCATGTCCTCAGAAAGAGGTGAATTCAGCTTCCCACCAATGGTGTGGGAATCAAGAGATCCTTTTCTTTCTCAGCAGTTCTTGCAGGTTCTGCAGATGCAACTGCTTCATTATTTACTTGACTCTTTTCCATTTTCAGTCTTTCGTTTTCCTCTGTAATGTTCTTCAATTTGGATTCTTTTTAAAACATAAACCGTTTCATATCTTCCAAATCGGCCTCCAGTTTAATTAAACCTGTGGTGTCTTTATGGCTTTTTTCTGTTTTAAATTCGGTTTTCTCGAGGTTTTCATTCAAGTGATTGTTTTCTTCGGATATGTTTTGGAGTGTTTCTTCTTTTTCCGCTAGTTTCGCATTCAGATACTCTACTTCGGCTTTTGATTTCTCCAAAGTTGCCTCCAGTATTGAAAACTTTTGGCATGATCCGGTTCTTGCATGTTCAGTGCCTTCTACTGCTGTTAATTCGGTGTTCTCAAGCTTTTCATTCAACTGCTTGTTTTCTTCTAATATGTTTTGAAGCTTTCCTTCTTTCCACACAAGTTTCGCATTCAAATCTTCCAATTCAGCTTTTGATTTCTCCAAATTCCTCCGTGATTGAAACTTTTTGGCATGATTCGGTTTTCGCTTGTTCTACAAGCTCATAAGCACTTCGAATCGGCAATGTGCGTTGTATATACTCCTCCTGATATCTTTTTTCAGTTCCCTCAAGTTCCACAAGTATTTTTTCCACCTCCATTTTAACACGGTTAAAATGGTTTACGCTATATTAAAGATCATAAATGAGTCTTGGGACAAAACAAAAATACAAAAGATAAGAACTCATACCAACTTAAAAATTACACAACCTATTAGCCACAAAAACACAACCTGAAGTGATCTATTTTTTTCCCTTCTACAACATATGTCAGTCAAAAACTAAGAATATTTAAATGCAACACAGAAAAGACTATACCAGGAAAAACAAATAAAGCATCGTCAGATAAATGCAGCATACCCATATAAATGAGAATCAATCGTGTCAAGAAGTCACCAAGCCATGTCTATCTAACCAAACTCTAGCAGCAACCTCAACATTTGCTTTCATTGAGTCATGTAATAAAAACTATAGTTTCTGTTATATTTTATTAATATTTATATTGAAGTATGTAATTAGCCTCGATCTTTTGACTTCAAAACGTAATACTTTGATACTCCCTATATATTAGTTCCACCATAAATCTTTTTTTTTTCATTTTCGTAGACTTTTTTTAACATAATATCATCGTTTCAAGATTTTTCGAGTTCAAAATCTATTGGGGTAAAGGTGATTTCGAAAAACCAAAAAAAAATAAATAAATAAAAAAGGAACCCTAGAACTGGCTATGTGCATACAAATTTGTAGATAAGAATTGATCATAACTGGCTATGTACCTGTAAATTATTTGAATAGAGCGGAGTTAAGCCGTCGGTAAGAGCATTCCGGCAATGACCATTCCCTTTCAATTGCAGACCAGAACCAGAGGAGAAAAGGGGTTGGAGTTTGAAGCGACGATATCGAACCAACCACAAACCTCGTCTCTGATTCCATCTTTGTCGACGTTATCTGACGGTCGGCGGTTCTCTCGTGAAAGAAACATGGATCACTTTTCACAAAGAGACATTGAACTTGGTATACAGAATCAAACAAAAACCAAAATTATATATAAATTTAAGAATGTGCATATCAATTATAGATGAAGATGAATCGTACATTCAAGAACGTGCATATGAACTGGCGTGTAACCTCCAGAATATGAAAGGAGCAGGGACTTGAAGGGATTTGAGGATTGTGGGGGTAGGGATGGGAAATGAAGGGTAGGATTGTAAATTTGTTTTAATATTGTAAAGGAGGAGGATGGTGAAATGTCTAGATTACCCTTCAAAGTGTCTTAATTTTCCCCAATCTTCCTATAATACCCTTATGAAATAAGCTTTATTCTCTTATACTTGTTGCTTCAAAAATTGTACCCATGTCAAAATTCCAATATGGTACATCACTCCTCCTTTATAATGTATTATAGATAAGCCTGAAACTCAGATTTTTCATATTCCTCCTCTAGTCATGGGCTTATCTAGAGGGATATTGGTTTAACACTTCATTGACTTTTGCTCTTAATCAGTTTATATCAAAGCCCGAACATAATTAGATGTATCTCCATGACCCCGCCAAACATCAACTCTGGCGTCTTTTAGCCCCGCCACCCGGGTACGCCCATAGCCAAAAGGCGACCCACGCCCCCGATCGCGGACAACGCCGGTAGCCCGGCTGTTACGAGACAGGGGCTTAATTGTAATAAGTGAAATAGATAGGGGGTTAATGAGTCAATTAGTGATTAGTTTGAATGTCTGTTAGTAATAATTGAGTGGGAAAGTCTGTTGTAATCAAGTGTATAAATAATCGGTCATTAATCAATGGGAAGTAGCTTGATTGATTGAATATTCCTGTCTTAGATTCTCTTCTTTCTATCAAGTGGTATCAGAGCTGTCTTTTCTTGGACAACTCTGCTTATAACCGCCCATAACCGAATTAACTACCAACCATCACCGTCAAACCACCATCAACCACCACTCTCAACTGTCATATTCCACCATTATCCTCCATTAACACCTTCCATTTCTACCATCTAAACACTTGATCATCATTCTTTTAATCCATTTCTTTCCAATTCTTGATCTGTTTTCGATTCATCTGTTCTGTATTCTTTTCTTAGCTGGGAATTGATCAATCGTGATCGATTCTATTCCATGATTTGATTGATTTGCAATCTGATCACTCCATTGTCATTCTAATCTGTGATTGAGTTGATTTGCAACCTTACCATTTTTTCTCCCACTCTTTTGTTCTAATTCATCCTACATATACCTATACAATGTCTACCCGTAACCAATCCATTGAACAACGAATTCAAGACCATGATTCATCCCTAAATCATTTGGAAAAAGTTTCTGATAGGAACTTAACTGAACTAGAGAATTTGAGAGTTGTTGCTACTCAAAATTCCAAAGATGTCTCTGAAATGTAGTCTCAATTGAATGAAATCCTCAAGAACCTACAACAAATGAATAAAACTAATGTCAATAATAATGTGAATGGGGGAAGAACTAGCACTAGTAGTGGTGGTGAATCCATTGATCAACCTATACCCCGAATTAACCAAAGATTAACCAAGATGGACTTCCCTAAGTTTAGTGGTACTAATGTAGAAGAATGGATTTGTAGAGTAGAGCATTACTTTGCAATTTATGAAACTCCTAAACACCATAAGATCAAATGTGCTATTGTTCATTTAGAGGATGTTGCTTTACTATGGCACCAGGCATTTGTAAAATCCAGAGGAGGGCCAATTGAAGGGATGTTTTGGGAAGAATACAAGTCATTCATTTCAACAAGATTTGCTGAAACCATGGTGCAAGATGCTTTAGGGGCTTTGGCTTCCTTAAGGCAAACTGGTTCTTTGCAAGAACTATGTCAGCAGTCTGATTTAGGCCTCACTAAGGTAAATTTGAGTGATGAATATGCTGTTAGCCTATTTCTCAGAGCTGTTAACCCTGAGATTGGGTATCCTGTAAGGATCTTGAGGCCCCGAAATATTCCAGAAGCATATATGTTGTGCAGAATGCAAGATGAGTCTAATCAAGTCATTCAGAACACTAAACCAAAAAGTCATTATCAATTTACCCATTTTAAAACAACTGCACTTACTTTCAATTCAAAAGCTACCACCAATTCTTCTAACCAATCCCTATTACCTACACCTACAACTAAACCAAGAACATCCACAACCAAATGGTTAAGCCCAAAAGAAATAGCAGAAAAAAGAGCCAGAGGAGAATGTTTTGGCTGCAAAGAAAAGTTTACTCCTACTCATCAGTGCAAAAACAAGCAATTATTCTTAATAGAAATCTTTGATGAGGAAGAAGAAAATGAGAAAGAAAGGGAGACTGAAGAGGAGGTCAGATTTCAAGAACCCCATATTTCCCTAAATGCAATTATGGGAATACCCACTTATTCTACCATGAGAATCAAGGGAGTAATAGGTAACAAAATTCTACACATCTTAACTGACTCATGATCAACTCATAATTTTTTAGACTTAAAAACTGCATTAAAATTGGGATTTCCTATTAAAAAGATTAAGTCAATGGATATTATAGTGGCTGATGGGGATCAAATGAAATGTGATATAATGATTGAGAATCTGAAATGGTCCATGCAAGGGACATGGTTTACAGCTGATGTTTTCCTTATTCCATTGTCAAACTATGACATGGTTTTGGGAATACAATGGCTGCATAACCTAAATGACATCACCTGGAATTTCAAAGAGTTAACTATGAAATTCCATGTGAATGGGGAGTTGGTTGAATTAAAGGGTGAGAAGAATAAGGGCATTACCTTGTGTTCTTCTGAAAGAATGCAAGAATTACTGTCTAGTCATGGACAGATAATTAATGCTCAATTGTTCAGCCTTCAATCTAATACTGAAGGATATGCTCAGCATACGCCTAAAGTGGTTGAACAAAAGGAAATCCCTGAGATAGAGAAACTTTTGGAAGAGTATAAAGATGTATTTGCCATTCCAACTTCCTTACCTCCTCAAAGGAATTGTGATCATAAAATCATTTTAAAGGAAGGAACTCAACCCATTGTTCAGAAACCTTATAGATACCCTGTTGCCCAAAAGAATGTGATAGAAGAAATTACCCAGGAGTTATTAGAAGCAGGGGTAATAAGGGAAAGTACCAGTTCATTTGCAGCTCCTATTGTATTGGTAAAAAAGAAAGATGGTTCCAATAGGATGTGTGTGGATTATAGGAAGCTCAATGAAGCTACCATTAAGAACAATTTCCATATCCCTTTAATTGATGAATTATTAGACGAGTTGGGAGGCAGTTCTGTATTTTCAAAATTACATCTGAGATCTGGTTACCATCAGATCAGGATGCACAAGGGTGATGAGTTCAAAACAACATTTAGAACACACCAGGGCCACTATGAATTTTTGGTTTTACCCTTTGGGTTGACCAATGCTCCTGCCACATTCCAGGCCCTGATGAATTCTACTTTTAAACCATTGTTAAGGAAATATGTGTTGGTATTTTTTGATGACATTCTGGTCTACAGTGGGACTATGGATCAGCATGTGAAAGATTTAGAAAAAGTATTGTAGTTATTGAGAAGTAATACTTTGGTGGCTAAAAGATCAAAATTCTCATTTGCTGGACCAAAAGTAGAGTATCTGGGGCATATAATTACAAAAGAAGGAGTATCAACTGACCCTTCAAAGATTGCAGCTGTCATGTCATGGCCAGTTCCTAAAAACATTAAGCAGCTAAGGGGATTCTTGGGATTAGCTGGATACTACAGGAGATTTATTCAGTCTTTTGGAGGTATTGCTAAACCCTTAACCAATTTGTTAAAAAAAAGAGGCTTTTAAATGGTCTGATGAAGCACAAGTAGCATTTGATGAATTAAAAGTAGCCTTGTCTACTTCCCTTGTTCTTGTTTTACCAGACTTTAATAAAACCTTTGTTGTAGAGACTGATGCCTCAGCAAAAGGTTTAGAGGCTGTGCTTATGCAGGATGGCCATCCCTTGTCTTTTATAAGCAAGGGTATTTCAGGAAAACAATTGGCCATGTCTGTCTATGAAAAGGAATTATTAGCTATTTTGATGGCTGTCAAAGCTTGGCATCACTATCTTATAGCTTAACATTTCATCATTAGAACAGACCAGAGAAGTTTGAAATATTTGCTTGAACAAAAAATAAATACTCCTTTGCAACAAAAATGGTTGGCCAAGCTAATTGGCTATGATTATAATATTGAGTATAAGAAAGGGACAGAAAATTCTGCTGCTGATGCTCTACCCAGAGTAAAAGGTATGAGCTTATTCCAGTTGAGTACTAGTTCAATTGATCCTATGTTATGGGAGAGCATTAAGAAAAGTTGGGAGGAAGATCCTAAGCTCAAAGAAGTTATCCAGTTGTTAACTCAAGGGCAGTCTTTAAAACATTATTCTTGGTCCAATCAAGTTCTCAGAAGAAAAGGTAAACTTGTGATTGGAGATAATGCAAGTTTGAAGAATCAGATTATGACTTGGTGTCATTCATCTGCAACTGGTGGCCACTCAGGGTATGTCCCTACTCTTCATAGACTAAAAAGCATGTTCTGTTAGAAGAAATGTGACTCTGATGTTAAACAATTAGTCAAAGAATGTGGGAATTGTCAAAGGGCCAAATATGAGAGAATTGCAACACCTGGGCTATTACAACCTCTACATACACCCAAATCCATTTTTTCAGATATTTCAATGGATTTCATTAGTGGATTACCTACCACTATGGGCAAAGATACTATCATGATAGTGGTGGATAGATTCACTAAATATACCACCTGGGCTATTTGATTATGCTTTTAAGCTACATGGAAGCATTAGTACTATTGTATCTGATCGTGATCCAGTATTTTTGAGCCACTTCTGGACTGATTTTATGAAATTACAAGGTGTGGAGTTGAATTTCTCATCTGCCTATCATCCCCAGACTGATGAGCAGACTGAGGTCCTTAAAAGGTGCCTAGAGTCCTATCTAAGGTGCATGATTATGGACACTCCTATGCAACCGTTCATTCTTAATGATCGCTATGTTTCTGTCTTATTTGATTCTGGTGCTGATAAGAGTTTCATATCTGTGGAAATTAGTTGATTGCTAGATATAGTACCCACACCTTTAGAGACTAAGTACTTGATAGAATTGGCTGATGGTAAGAACATCGAAGCGACACATATTCTTCGGGAATGTCGCTTGGAACTGTCGGGTTTGTCTTTCCCCATTGACCTTATGCTGGTATCCCTGGGTAGTTGTGATGTCGTTGTGGGCATGGATTGGCTATCGTTGTATCGTGTGGAGATCGTTTGTTTTGATAAGGTCATTCGGATCCCTCTCCCTGATGGAGAGACTCTTTCGGTTCATGGCGAGAAGAGCGGTGCTCCGCTGAGTATCATTTCCGGTATGAAAGCCCTTAAGTATCTTCGGAAGGGTTATTCGACCATTCTGGCACTTGTTTCTGTTTCGTCTGACGATGATAAGAAGATCTAGGATATCCTTGTGGTTCGTGACTTTCCTGATGTGTTTCCCGATGATTCACCTGGTCTTCCTCCCCATCGCCAGGTTGAGTTTGGTATTGATCTTACACCTGGTGTAGCTCCTATTGCCTGAGCCCCGTATCGTCTTGCACCTCCCGAGATGCAAGATTTGTCCAGCCAGTTACAGGTGTTGGTGCGAGTTTGTGACAGATACTCAAACGGATAAACAAACGCTCGGGATTATTGACAGAAGACTTTATATTGTTCGTGTCGTTAGAAGAACTTGTCTAAGTTAGTTCGTGAATATGTAATTAAGCTTGCATTGTAAAAGCCCAACATAAGCCCTGATAAAAGCCCATGAGGATGCATGTATATAAGCAAATGATGCATGGGGTTTTAGGGGTTGGTCAGTTGGTGGGTCTTGTGTCATAGAGAGAGATTGAGAGAGTTCTTGTGCAAGCTAGTTTACAAGGGTTAGCTAAACTCTAGTTACATTCTATGCATTCTACTTAACTAGGGTTAGCTAGACAAGTCATTCGTTGCACAGTTATAGGTTAATAACTGCATGAAATGGTAATTCGGAGAATTACCGGGCTACGTATACAAGTAGGGAACCCTGAACGTTGGTGAAATAGCAAAACAAATAATTGTGGAATAACTTGTTTGATATTATTTGTAATTATGTGCTTACGTGGATTTATGTGTGAACTTATGCGATGTTACATGTTACTATGTGAAAACACGGTACCGATCTCGTAATCGACACTTGACAGACTGAGGATCATATATACATAAGTTATAAAATATTGGGTTAAATATTTTATAGATTTATTATACTTTATATATAAACTATTACGTCAGATTATTTAGAATTAAACGAAATAAATTCTGTTACGCGAATATGCGAGACCGGGTCCATAACTAGTTTTAGTCGGACCGGTAGTTGTAAACTAGTTATAAAATAATTAGGTTAAATATTTTATAGACTAATTATTACTATTATTATTATAATTATAATTAGTGATACATGTATAATAAGTTAGTAACAAAAGAAAGTGTCAGGTGACACTTGACTTCGGTCAACCAAAAGAAAAGAAAACATTGCAGTAGGCGACAAAACAAAAAAAAAGGAAAAAGAAGTAAAGGCGTGTGAGGGTCCGAAGCTTATGGACTGATTTCGTGTGGGCTGCTCTAGCGTGGCCAACAAGTAGTCTTAAAGGCCCAAATCGTAATTATTTTCTATAAAAACGTTTTCGTCATTAGAAATTCATTATAACTCAACCCTAATTAACCCTACAGCCCCTAATTACGAATTTATAAACCCTGACCTCTGCCATAATCAAGAAGCCATTAATTTTGGAGCTTGGGAAGGTGTAGGATCACTAAAACAAAGAGCTTAAGGTATAATGACAATCTTTTATGTTTTTAATCTTCTTTATCATGTTTTTAAAACACTACAAACCCTATTGTCCAAGTTTGATGTAAGCTTTTAAAAATTAAAACTTGAGTTTTATAAAAGATTAACAGGTTAAACATTAAGCTTTGCGATTATTATGTGATGTACTACATGTTAATGCATGGTTTTGATTTATGAACATGTAGGGTTTATAAATAATAATATTTGTGATAAAAACTTGCGTGTTTGGGCTGTTATATTATATGATTTTGACATGTTACATGTTTAGGAGGCTGATAGGACGTTCTTGGTCGATAATATGCAAGAAAAACTCATTATAGTTAGGGTTTTGGCATGTTTAAAATTTGGACAGAATGTTAAAGCCGATTTGTTGGGTATGTAACGTGGCTTTAAATTACTTGTTTTGATGGTTTCTTTGTATGAACATGTTGTACATGGTCTTAGATTTTTATAATGGGAAAAATCATGTGGTTTGGACGTCGATTGATATGTTTTTGGAATTTTATTTAATTAAAGGTCTAATCAGATTTTCAGATAAATATTTTGGGTCAACTTTAAACGACCATAACTTGAGTTTTACAAAGCATTAGGCTATGAAATTTGGACAGTAGGTCGACATTGGCAAAAATTGGCTTTTCCAAGTGGATTCATTCCGTTCGGATGAATACAAAATATTTGGGAATTTTTCTACCAATCTGATCTGTTGTGAGTATTCTCTGGACATAGCTGTATTGTGTGATTTTTCATAATTTTTGTGCATTGTTTTATCACGAACTAAAAATATGGACCTTGCCGGTAGATCCCCTGGAATATTTAGTACACGTTTGGGAGTCTAATTCACTGGTTAAGTATTTTTAATAAATTAGTTTTCACGGTGCATAATCTGTCCTAAAAACGCAGATTGTGTAATGTACGTTTATGTGACTATTTGGGGTCTTATATGGTACGTATTTGACATGAACTTGAATGGACACTTATATGAGATGTATATGAAGTGTAAAACTGATAATAATCAACATATTCACCAACGGGTCCATAGGGTTTACTTGTGCATGTAGAATCATTAGTGTCACTTACACGGTTTTGAACTTTTAAACGTCTTGGACAAACGGGTCATATGGTGTAATGATATTACACATATACTCACTTAGTGATGCATGTAATAGGAAGTTGGTAGCACATTTATTTGCGGAGTTTGGATAAATTGCTTGCATCCTAAGGTGAGTTTCCCTACTCTTTTCTCAAAAGCATGCGTCTCGGGTTTGAGACAACTTACTTAACTTTTTCTAGTCCAGGTTTGGGACTACTGTTTTATCCTGGGTTTTGGGATGGGTTGATTCCTGGGAGGAATCGCATTTTACTAGTTTCACACTCTGTGTCCTTGATGAACTAAACTGCACTCTATCACGGAAGTCCTTCACTATTTACCGAATGAGTTGCCGGGTTATGGCAAGCGGGTTACCAGTTGATAGCGCTATTAGGTTTGACAAACCTCACACCGTGCTGGGAGCCGGGCGTGAACTACGACCTTAGACTGTATCATTGTTGATAGGCAATGATGGAAGGCAAAAACCAGCTCGCGGGGCGAGTGCATCGTTTGAATAGCAATTCGGTATATCTTTGTTTAGTTATCATGAATGGGCTAGCTACCCTTGGCATACGCTGAACTAGTGGTACTTGGTTCTTGGTTTTGGTTATTGATTACTACTTTTGGGTTTGGGAAACCTAACTGTCGTTCTTGGTTTGGGAAACCTACACCTTTACTTACCTTACTTTGTGAACTCACCAACTTTATGTTGACACACGATAGCATGCTTTTGCAGGTCTCTAGGTTCGGAGCACGATAGGACATGCATCATTGTGTCATGGGTTGTGAACATTATTTAACTCATACTTTGCTTTACATTCAATGGTTTTATTTTGGGCGCGTTATTTTGCGCATGAACTTAAACGATTATGTTTGATTTACGCTTCCGCAACTTATCTAAACTTTTTGGTTAAATGTTAAAACTATATTTTTGAAAACGAACTAAATGGTTTGGGCATTTAGAGTCGTTCAAATGACTTATGGCTATGGGGATCCTGGTATGTCACGCTCCTCGCGGTATAAACTCTGCAGTGGAATTTAAGGGTGTGACAGATTGGTATCAGAGCCATTGGTTATAGTGAACTAGGACTGCATGGTTAGTCTAGTCTATAACTGTCATAGCATAAGCATTGCATTAGTACACTCACAGCTTAAGTGCACAACTAGCTTTCGGGCTATGTATACTTGCTTAACAAGTTATAGGAGATACATAATCCTTTAGCACTAAATCCGATATTGAGCACATCCTTGGTGAATGATGAAAGTGAGGCCATGTGACACATCAATTAGGACTAAAATTCCAACCAGCTTCACGGATGGGGAGTTAGCCATCGAGTACCAGTGCGAGAACCAACCATTGAACACAGTGCAACATTACAGGTGGGAGAGGAAGGCTACTAGGAGGAACGAGTAGGACGTTAGTACTACACGTGAATAACTCTACATAACACTTACACCACTAGAGGAAGAGGAAGAGGATTTAGAGAAGGAACCCGAACCCATCAAACCCGAAGAGATTGAATATGAAGACTCTATTATTTTAACTAAGCACGGAGATGATTGATTCCTATCCTCATTCGCTTGATCTTTCTTTCTTTTATTCTAGACCCAGTCGAGACTGAGTTATTCTCTTGAAGTTTGTTCTTTATTCCAGTTCACCTAGACTACGTGTGAACGATGTAGGATCACTATGGCTGGACGTGGACATGGACGGGGAAACATCAACATTACACAAGCGGAACTGAATGCAATGATTAACGAAATGGTAGTTGCAGCCCTTGTAGCTTTTCAAGCTGGTCAACCTGCTCATCACCCGCCTGTTTGTACCTACAAGTCATTCATGGACTGCATGCAATGATTACGTTTGATTTACGCTTCCGCAACTTATCTAAACTTTTTGGTTAAATGTTAAAACTTTATTTTTGAAAACGAACTAAATGGTTTGGCATTTAGAGTCGTTCATATGACTTATGGCTATGGGGATCCTGGTATGTCACGCTCCTCACGGTATAAACTCTGTAGTGGAATTTGAGGGTGTGACATATTGTATGTTATCAGTGATTCGTGCAATAAGATAGAACGTTAAAAAGTAATCTTGTGATTGTTCTTTGTGTGATATCCACGGATCAAAGATATTCCGCGTCTAGGATTCGTGTTTGGTTTGATTGCAGAGAAGATCTCAAGGGAAAGGGACCTACAACAGGAACTCTTGGAAAAGGGTTTCATTCGACCGAGTTCCTCCCTGTGGGGAGCTCCTATCTTGTTTGTGAAGAAGAAGGACAGAAGTCTTTGCATGTGTGTCGATTATCGCGAGCTGAACAAAGTGACCATCAAGAATCGTTATCCTCTCCCTCGCATTGATGATCTCTTTGACCAGCTCCAGGGTTCTAGTTACTACTCGAAGATTGATTTGAGATCCGGTTATCACCAGTTGCGCGTTCAGGAAGCTGATATTCTAAAGATTGCTTTTCGTACTCGTTATGGCCATTTTGAGTTATTGGTCATGCCTTTTGGTCTCACTAACGCACCGGCAGTGTTCATGGATTTGATGAATCGTGTTTGTAAGCCTTACCTTGATAAATTCATCATCGTGTTTATTGACGACATTCTGGTTTATTCAATGAACAAGACGGACCATGAGGAACACTTGCGGTTGGTCTTGGAACTCTTGAGACGAGAGCAGTTGTATGCTAAGTTCTCGAAGTGTGATTTTTGGTTGCGCGAAGTTCAATTCCTAGGGCATGTGGTTAATGAACTGGAAATTCATGTCGATCCGACTAAGATCGAAGCTATTAAAGACTGGGAAGCACCAAAGACGCCATCTGAGGTGCGGCAATTCCTAGGTCTTGCGGGTTACTATTGTCGTTTCATTGAGGGATTTTCGAAGATCGCTCAACCCCTCACCTCTCTTACCCAGAAGGACCGAAGGTTCGATTGGGGTGAACCGCAGGAATCGGCATTTCAGATGCTAAAGCTTAAACTTTGTTCTACACCTATCCTATCTTTACCTGAAGGTACGGATGATTTTTTTGTGTACTGTGACGCTTCTATTCGTGGTCTCGGTTGCGTGTTGATGCAACGCGAGAAGGTTATTGCTTATGCTTCTCGTCAACTTAAGGTTCATGAGAAGAACTATACTACCCATGACTTGGAATTGGGTGCAGTGGTTTTTGCGTTGAAAATCTGGAGGCATTACTTGTACGGTACCAAATGCACTATTTACACCGATCACAAGAGTCTTTAGCACATTTTCGACCAGAAGGAGCTAAACATGCGGCAGCGTCGCTGGGTTGAACTCCTGAACGACTATGATTGTGCTATTAAGTATCATCCTGGCAAGGTGAACGTTGTGGCGGACACCTTGAGCAAGAAGGAATCTGCAAAACCTCGTCTTGTTCAAGCTTTACAGCTCACCATTCATTCTTCTTTGCATGATCAAATTCGTTCTGCACAACTGGAAGCTTTGAAGGAGGAAAACCTTAAAGCTGAAACTATGCACAGTGCTGATAAGCATCTTGAACTTAGGTCCGGTGGCCTACACTACGTTGCAAAACGCATTTGGGTTCCTTTGTTCGGGGGATTACGGGAGCTTGTCTTGGATGAAGCTCACAAATCCCGGTATTCTGTTCACCCTGAAGGCTGATGATGGTGCGTGAAGTATATATATATATTTTTTGAAGATATTTGTTCACACAATTTCTAGTTTTAACATAGTTTTTACCGTAAATTAAACTACACACACAAAAGGCAAGTGTACCTATCGAAAAGTAATATAATTTAAATGGTAAGAACCGGATATCAATCCGTGGACGCGGTTTCTCAGTACTAAACTTTTGCTACTGTAAAGCCTATTCAAAGAGTTGATTTTTAACATTTCTAAGTTAAATTGCAAAATATTAAAAACTAAGCTAACTAACACAAATGCAATCAATCAAGGAGGAATATCACTTTAATCTCGAATCCATTTAGTTAACAAATGACAATAATCATGGATACATGGAAAGATCACAAAACTCATAAATGACTAAAATCTTGCTAAAGAAATCTAGCCTTATGATTTGCTGGAAACTTAGGATGAAAAACACAAACTAACCACCTAAAATCATACAAGTAAAAACAAGTGATACAATCATGTTAATGTTTGAAAATATAGATTAATTTCTCGTCAAGGATAACTAATCCAACAACCATTTGGAAAGATCATATGAAAAACACATAACCCACCTAAGGTTGATTAATCTAAGTAATATTCATGTATTTCTTCAATTAATGATTTTCATGTCAAGATTACATAACCTAGCAACTCGTGTCAACAAATCCTAGATGAACATAAGACCTGACATGACAAGATCATTACAAACACTTTGTCTTTCCAAACATAAGCATAAGGATGCACATTTAAGAGTTTATCATGAATAATCAAGACTTCATTCACCATTCCTAGTTAAAAGACATGAACTAGCATAAACCTATACAATTCCATGAATGAAAGTTTAAATTATGAGTTTTCCAACATTACATAATCAAACAATCATAAGTCTTGAACATCAATTAGAACCTTCAAATACACAATACCATTGAATAATAATCAAGAAATTACAATAACATTAACATAATCATTCCCAATAATCCATAATTTCATCAAATGTTAACTAAACTTCATCTAAATTAAAGTGATACAAAGAGTTTAGCTCATCATGAACTCAAAAACAACATACAAGCTTGATATAGTTACAAGTTTCATGGTAAAATTAACAAGAATCAAACCAAGAATCCAAGCTTAGATGATGTGTGATGATCCTCTTGATGTTAAAATCCCTCCTAGATGCTTGCAAGTTGGTTGAATTTACTGATTTTTGGAGTTGGAAACCTTGGGGTAGAACTCTCCGCCTTCACTAAATGAGCATACTGTTGTTTTATAGAGAAGAAAGGGAGCACAATTGTGCTCATGGGTGAGCATGGTTGTGCTCGTGTGTTGACCAGATCTACACGCCATTGGTCCTACAATGCCCAAAAAACACTTTTCCTAGGACTAGAATAGGTTTTGATCTCAAGATAGATGAGCATGGTCATGCTTAGTTGGTTCCATGATCGTGATTGCACAAAAGGTAGACCAGGTTTGGCGTGCCTGAAGAAAAGCAAGCATGATCATGCTATCCACAAGCATGGTTGTGTTTGGTTGTAGCATGGTTGTGCTTGTGCCTTTAACAACATCAGAACATCAACTTTCAACTTTCATCTAGTTCCATTTTATCTTGATTTCTCTTAAATCCTCATAAGTCATCACCAAACCTAAGCATCAACAAATATCACTTGATTAGTTTAACCTCTTGAAATTTCCAATGAACATGCACAAAATAGGGGTAAATTTGTGTGATAAATATGTGTAATTTTAAGCATATCAGCTGATATAGCCTCCTACGTGAGCAAATGCTTGACTTGTGCTAAAGTCAAGGTGGAGTACTAGAAACCGTCTGGTCTTCTGCAACAACCTGAGATTCCGGAATGGAAGTGGGAACGAATCACGATGGATTTTGTCACCAAACTACCGAAGTCACCAAGTGGTTGCAATATGATTTGGGTGATTGTCGACATGTTAACAAAATCGGCGCATTTCCTACCTATGAAGGAAACTGATGGACTCGAGTGGTTAGCTCAAATTTACCTTAAGGAGGTAGTCTCTCGGCATGGGGTGCCTGTTTCTATTATCTCTGATCGTGATTCTCGTTTTGGTTCGCGTTTCTGGAAGGCTCTGCACAAAGCTTTGGGTACTCAGTTAGACATGAGTACGGCTTATCATCCGCAAACTAACGGTCAGAGTGAGCGGACGATTCAAATCTTGGAGGACATGCATTGAGCGTGTGTTATCGATTTTGGCAAGGGTTGGGAGAGTCACCTGCCGTTGGTGGAGTTCTCTTACAACAACAGCTACCATTCTAGTTCGAAGCTCTTTACGGACGGAAATGTCTGTCTCCTCTTTGTTGGGCCGAGGTGGGTGAGAGTCAACTCACTGGTCCGGAACTGGTGTACGAAACTTCGGAGAAAGTCGTACAAATTCGTGACCGTTTGGCAGACGCGCGGGATCGTCAAAAGAGTTATGTCGATCGCCATCGCAAACCTTTGGAGTTCCAGGTTGGGGACAAAGTACTTCTGAAAGTTTCACCATGGAAGGGCGTTATACGCTTTGGGAAGCGTGGCAAGCTTAACCCTCGTTATGTCGGACCGTTTGCGATCCTAGAACGGATTGGACCGGTGGCATACAGACTTGACTTACCGGCAGAGCTCGGTAGTGTTCACAACGTCTTCCATGTGTCTAACTTGAAGAAGTGTTTGGCTGACGAATCTCTTATTGTACCACTGGAAGAGATCAAGGTGGATGACCGTCTTCGCATTGTGGAGGAACCTGTTGAGATTCTTGACTATAAGATTCGTAGCCTTCGCTGGAGTAAAATCCGCATCGTTAAGGTCTGTTGGAACTCGAATCGTGGACGGGAGTTCACGTGAGAATGGGAGAATCAGATGAAATCTAAGTATCCTCATCTTTTTCCGGAGCTTGCGTTTGAATCTAGGCATGTTACTGTTGAAGCTGAATGAATCTCGGGGCAAGATTCCTTTCAACGTGGGGATGATGTGACGACCATTAAATTTTCTTTTCGTTTCCTTCTTTTCGTCTCTTTCATTTTTTGGCTTCATGCAATTTTCGGGACGGAAATTCTTTCAACGTGGGATGATGTGACACCCGGCATGTTCGGCTTAAACATTTTGGTAAAACATAAGTCTACCTTAGCGAAAAAATTCATAAACAAACTTAACTGGGTTAGTTGAGTCGGGTTGGGGTTAGGATTGTCTAGGGTCCAATGATCTCGGGAATCATTGGGAGTTGTTTTGTGAATACACTAGTCTTGAGTCCCGTTGTTGGTGATATTACATAGATTGAATTAAGTCTTATACGTAGATTGATACATACATGTGATACAATGTGAAAATACATGCTTCAAAGGTGTAAACATGATTGTATATGCTTAACATATGTTAGGATTGGATGTTTATGTGTTAGGATGTGCTAAAATGCGTTTAAACGACAAAACCGGAAAACCTGGAAAACATAGGTAATGGTTCGACCTGTAGGGGGTTTAACCAGAGAGGGGAAATTAAAATAAAGCTCATTCGACCATATAAACTCCCATTCGACTGATGCTTGAGGTCGAATGTGGCTTTGGTATAAATATCACACTTTGTCATTTTCATTATTTCACAAACTCTAGTCGCCTCTAAACACTCTCTTTCGATTTTAATCACTGGGGAAGGAGTTTTTGCTCTCGTTTTTCATAATCTAACCTACAAACATCATATAATCAAGAATCTAAGGTAAGTTCTTAATCCAAAACCCTTTTTAAAGCATTTTGATTCGTTTTCATCTAACCCCAAATGTCCAGATCTGTTCTAAGGATGTTTTTATGATTAAAAACCTTTCAAACATCTTTCTAAACAAAACCCTATCTATGAACATGAGTTTTCATATTAATAAACATATATTAATAGTGTGTTATGTTATATTTTGTGTTGTTTATTGATTTGCTGTTGTACAAATGATAGAAACATGATCTAGGGCCGTTATTGGTGTTGTTTTATGATTATTCTAGGTTACAATTGGATGTATGATGGTATTATGTGTATTTTGGGGATTTTATGAATCTAATGCTTGATGCATGTTGTTATTATTGATAAAACGATTGAGGGTTTTCATAAACACATAAAACAGAGTGTTTTGGGATGATAGTGAAAGGATTTCAACAAGTTTCCAAATCAGGTAAAGTTTTCATGCATGATGTGACGTTTTCATAATTTTTACCATTTTGGGTAAGTATTGAAATGGACTGATTTTGGAGTAAAATCGGTAGGGTTTCGTAGGAATATGTTATTCGTACTTGACTGCAATGTTTCATGATGTTTCGTGATGTTTTCGGATAGTTTTGATGCGATTTGATGCGTTTTAGGAAGAAAGAAGCTGCAGGGGTCGAACCTGGGATACCTTCGACCAACGTGGGGTCGAAGGTAGAGCCCAGGGGTCGAATGTTGCTTCCTGCAGGTCGAACGTGGCTCTGTTAGGTCGAATGAACATGTAATAGGTTGTATGAACTTAAGTAAGGGTCGAAGGAACATCATGGGGGTCAAACCAAGGCCTTATGGGTCGAACCTGGTTCAGTTTTCATACTAATCCGACCTTACAACTCCGTATGTGCGATTCGTGATGCAAACTAAGTGTTTTATGCTTGAACCTTATGTGTAATCTATGTATGCTTGATTAGTTTATGTAATGGGTCACCGACGGGATGTCAGGTCAGTCTAGTGTGTCGGTAGAACAGTCAAACACGTTTTTAAACATACTTGGTCACAATCTAGACAATCGGGGACTAGATAACCTTATGGTTATTAGTCGGAACACTTATGTGAACTTTTTGATAGATCTCCGGTAGTTGGGATTATCAAGGGCTTAGCTTTTATTATTATCTTGAAGAAAATGTAACCTAAGGTGAGTTTCATGGCCCCACATTACTGGTTTTGCTTTTGGGGAGAAAACATGCGCTAAACTTATATTTTGTAACATATGTCATACTATGATCTACTTTTGAGTTGCTATATGATCTTTGGAAGTCCCGGGGAAACCATGAATGTGCGGGGATGCACAATGGGGGAAATGTGGATAAATCTATTGGGCGTGACCTGCCCCACTCGTCGACTGGAGGTCGGACGGGTGCATATTGTCTCGAACTTTGCTAAACTTGCTGAACATTATTCCGGCGGCCTAAACATATGCTAAACTTGCTAAACGTGTCCAGTAATGGTTTTCCAATCGTAGTAGTAACAAAACATACGCCTAGCTAGCGTACTTTGGTTTCACTTGATATAGTATTGACAGATTTTGGACTTGGTAACATTTCGTAACATTTGGTAACACTTGGTAACATTTTTATACAAACCTGTGAACTTGCCAACATTATATGTTGACGTCGTTTTGGCATGTGTTTCTCAGGTTGCTAAGGTAGCATCACACGGACTAGGCGCATGAGTCTGCATGGCGTCTAGGGCTTAGTTTCATGCTTTTAAAATACTCAGTTGGGAACATATTGTCACTTGGTTTTGTAACTTGAAAATGCTTCCACTACAGTTTTCCGATATAAGAGTTATGGTTTGAGTTTACGTGTTTTTCATATAGTGTTGTTTATTGTGACCGTTGACTTGGATCCTGGTTTGTCATGCGCCTCGCGGTAAAACTCTGCAAGTGGAAATTTGAGGGTGTGACAGTTATTGTCAACATATGCTACAGACTATAACATATGTTAAACAAAAATCTTATGTATTTTTAAAAAAAAATCCACTTGCCGTTTTTGTATTTTTTTGCTTCAAAACTCATAAAAACATGTAAGATAGAAACCCTAAAATTTCCAAATAAAAAAATGTTTGTTACACATGGTTTTCTCAAATTCAGTGGGTTTTCTATGTAACCTTTTGGATATATGTATATATGGATTACGATCCTATAAGAACAAGCTTGAGTTGGAACCGTGAGGACTCCGACGTAAAATGTGAATTTAAAAAAATATTACACAATGATGTAAAAACTGGTAACTCCATCGTAAAAAAATGAAAAAAAAAATATTTACAATAGTTTTACACTGGTGTAACATTTATGTAACCCATATAAGTTTTTTTTTTTTTTTTTTTTGAACGGTAAACTTCATTAAAAATGGACGAACCTAAACATGTGGACCGCCAAAAAAACCTTACAATATATACAACGGATATTTATCCAACTGTTGCACTCAATCTATTTGAACCTAGAGTGATGTTTAAAGCAAAAAAGAACGACATACACTTGATAGTCGCTACCACCTCTATGACTCTAGTCGTAGAACCTTGAAAGACCTTCTTATTCCGCTCCTTCTAAAGAGCCCAACATGAAATCATAATAATGCCCCTGATAATCTGCTTGACCTACTTTGAATCATGCTTCACATCTTGAACTTGTAGCAACTCTTCCATAGTCATCAATCCAACAAAGTCAACCTTGACCCATTTGAAAATCAAAGCCCACATGCCATATGCGAAACCACAATCAATAAACAGATGACTAACCGACTCATCATAAGCTTCACACAACGGACATAAGGTATCTGGAATATCAATTTGCCTCCTAACCAAAGCCAAACGGGTCGGGATCCGATCTTTCTCTATCCTCAACATCAATATATTAACTTTCACCGGAACCCACGATTCCCACCGCGTAAATTGTATCAGCTGCTTCCTGTACCTGTCCTTTTTTAAACGATCTTTGACATCTGCAACCGAGAAGTTATCGGAAGTATCTGTACCCCATACCCACCGATCGTTCAGTCCCGTAAAACAAACTTGGGACATAACGTAATTCAATTCCTGCATCTCGGAAATAGACTCCACCGAACATGAATTTATCATCCAAGTATTGGCCAGCACCATATTTCCATCAATCGCTGTGAGCCTCTCCCCTACGCGACAGTTTTATCCATATCATATAAGGCCATCCATCACTCCAAAAACGGAACTGTATGATAACTCACAGAATTAACATATAAAAGAGGCATAAACTGTCCCAAAATAGGTTACAATTAGGCTTATATTAGTGAAAATTGATGCTTAATTCGTTTCTATTTGTACTTCTCAGGATATTGGAGCTCCAAGACGGAAACAAAGGATTTCTGGGTGAAGACGAGCAAAAACTGGAGATTCCTGAAGATACCAGACTTAAAGCCTATTCCCTGTATGTTTGGAAGACAATCCCAAGACTTAAACAATGCTAAAATCAGTCCCGGAGTGACCCAGCACGCCCACTCTTACCTGCACGAAGGCCTTGCACGCGAGAAGACAACGCAGCAAACTTGGAGAGCAAGAAAACAGAGACAAACAGACTTGCACGCCCGTGCCATATAGGGGTGCACGCCCGTGCTCAGACAATTTGTACAAAAAACGTGTGCCATGCAGCAACAGAACGTACGTGTAATAGCAAGCACGCCCGTCACACACTTTGGCACGACCTTGCAGCCTCTGGAGGTCTATAAATAGCAAGCTAACCCTCACCATTTGTTCATCCTTTCTTGTGCTCTCTTGGGGCCGAACTCCAAGCTTCTTCCAGAGATCTTGGAGACTTGTGGGAGGCCTCCTGGCCCTCCTAATATCTCTCAATGGTTAGGCCTCGTCCTACCTTGATCGGCTTGGCCAAGAAGGGAATCGTAGAGTAGTTCATATGAAATAAAACATCGAGAGGATCAAGAGAGTTACATATCACTTGGAGGTGGATAGCTTGTCTATGAGCAGCCATGCTCATGTGTTGATCATATCTTATGGTTGTATCTTTCTATTTTCATGAACCCATTTCGATTTGTAGACTGTTATTATTATTAGTAGTAGTTTATTTTTAGTTATTTATGTTGTTATCTTCTTCTAATCCTTATTTGTTTATCTTTGTGGCATGTTTGAATGATGACTAACTTAATAACTTAACAAACTTTAACTTATTAAAAATAAACTAGAGGTATAATCAGCTTCTAGTAACCCCGAGCTAGATCCAAGGCGAGGAACCCAGTAGTGAGACAGATCCTTCGGGCTTCTGATATCCAAACCGGATTATAAGCAACGCCTTCTGAAGTGGACCAGATCCGAGTGACACATTTCTGGTACATACCAGATGACTGAGTAATCTTCTTGGTAAAGGGAGGATTCCCTACGGCCGCACCAATGATCATTTGTATCATACGCCTTTAGGATTATGTTCCACCTTTATCAAGGATTTTATTCAGTAGTTGAGTGACTTTATTGGCAAAGGAAGGATTCCCTACGGGCGCACCAGTGATCTCTTGTATCATACGCCTTTAGGATTATGTTCCACCATTGTCAAGGACTTCATTCAGCTCGGGAGGTTAAGGGTTGGGTTATTAAATTGTTGCCCATTTAAACAACTTTTTATTTAATTGATCACTAAATATTAAAGTGCCACTTAAAAGATAAACAAATAACGGATTCTTGATCTAGTTCTCCTTAGTACAACGCCGTTAACCAATGGGAATACGAGTCTCTTGAGTCAACTGTAAGAGAGATCCCTCGGTCTTCATGATCGTTAACCTACTTAGGGGATTCGTTGTTGGTCCACTTGGGAATGACCCTAAGGCGAGATCCTTCGGTACGAAACGCGAGAGCTAAGGTGAAGTTTACGGTGTTCCAGGTCGGAAGTGAAGCCTCTATTTTAAGAAGAAGATGAATTCGAAGACCAGAGACTTGACCGCGGTTTGAGGAGCCCGCTATACGCGAGGCCTGGCGGAGTACCCCAGGTGGACGCACGCTGGAAAGGTTTTGCATTCTACGCAGTATTAGCCTCCGCTTCTCTATCAAAGAGTCAACACTTCAAGATCCCTCTCGTCTTCCTCGGAATTAACTAACTTAAATTATTAACTTTAATAATGAACTTAACTACTTATACGAAGGATCCCGAGATATGCATATTACACTACTATACTATTTTTATCTTTTTATTTTACAAAACCAAAACCTTTTTCAAAAACTATTTTTATTAAAGAACCCCTCCGTCTTATTTTTCTTTCCAAAACCCGATCAGTTGATGTATGAAAGGTTGAGTAGAGGAATGTGTGAACTCTTGAATATGATACTCAATACTTACCCTAGGAACTATACTATGCACGTCAGGTTCTCTGCCTATGTGTTGGTTTTAGTTTCTAAAGTAATATTGTTTACTTTATAAATTTAAAACTTGGTAAAACCGGTTTAGTAAAAATCAATCATTTATCCCTAACCAAAGTTTTGAAATTAAAACACCAAAGTTTTTGGCCGGGAAAATGATATCTTTTTAATTTGCTAAAACCACACACATCACTGTACCATACCAAATATCCTTCCAAAATCTAACCATCTCTCCATTACCAAGTTTGCATCCAAAGAAGTACTTGAGCCCTTTACCATGTAACCTTAGACTTTCCAAGAACACAGCAATAGACTTCCAACACCCGGGAATCGCCTTTTTAATCGGAAGGAACACCCACCGCTTACGCTTACCATGAATACTTTCTATGTAAGACCCTCAAATCCGACGGGTCAAACAGTTGGCATTCAAAGACTAAAACCATAATTAATACTTAAGAAGTCTTATTTATTATCAGAAAACACGCAGCGGAAAGTAAATGTTTAAATTATTCAAACATGAAATTCCTCACAACGGGTCAAAGCATATTTGTAAAACAAAAACAATAAGTTTAGAAAAGAGTTTTCTAGCAATAAAGTAGTCTCTTCTTATTCGAAATGTCAACCGCCTCTGAGTAGTCCCGCAGCATGCCAAGGCATCCCTTTTATTCTTCAAATACCTGAAATCAATCTAACGTGTATGCAAAAGTCAGCTACGCTGAGTGAGTTCAAGTTTTATAAATTTATATAAACAAGTAGTTTGTCAATTTAAGAATTAACAAAATACCTCAACCTCAGAGTTAACAATAAGCGCAAACCACCAATTTGTTCCCTAAGCAAAAATGTAAAGTCTAGAATAAGCGCAATCCGCCTACTTAACATAAGACTTTATCTTAAATCTACTACAATAAGCGCATTTCGCCTATTTGTCACAAAACTACAACAAGTCTACATAAGCGCATATCGCCTACTAAGACTCAAACCATAACTATAAATCAGAGCAGACATACTGTAAGACTATCATAGCTCTATTTATAATACCAAGTAACCGTCATAGATAGTATATAAATATAAATATATATTAACACATTTAACCTAACAAGTATAACTCAAGGCAAGTCCCGATCTAACAAGTAAGGTTTCAAATACGTGGCCACGACATTAAGCGCATTCCGCTTATTAAATAAAAACTTAAGTCACACCTTAATCAAGACAACTATCTATTCATATATATAATAACACATATAACTCAAGCCATGTAATAATAAATTAGGCGCATTCCGCCTACTTACGTTTCATGCCAAAATAATATATATGAGTTCACAAAAAATATTTATAACTTTATAAAAATATTTTGTGACTTCATAAAAATAATCATACCAGTTTAGCATGCACATTAGCCCAAAATATTTAGAAAAATAATAACTGTGGGCGCAAGAACTCACTGATTACAAGTTTCTAAATCCACATGCCAAACGTCTCGAACGCGATTCGTATCTTACGAAACCTTCTACTAAGTTACAACATCCTGACCCCACAGCGTGGCTTCATCAACAACCCACACCAATACCCCATGAAACTCTAATGTATCATCACGCCACCATCCCAAACCAAACTTTAATATGCTTTCCTCTTGTATGCATGAATCCAACATTTACGTCATCCTCACATACATGCCCACACATGGGTACCATACCATATTCATCACCACCACATGGGTTATTTTATTTTTGCCTAATATACAACAATTTGTGTAAAGAGGCTACGTACACCATGATTCATACTAGCTTCTATGTAAACAAGTATCATTATATAATACATGTAGCCAAATAAATAAGCTAACCAATGCAGACAACATTACTCGCTGCCCTACTTGTACCATCGAAGCATAGAGTATAGACCTCACATTCATAAATCACCACCATGAGCCTACGATCACCACGCCATCGTAACCGTCGTTTCCGCAAATCACCACCGCCACAAGCCGCCCAAAAGCTAATCCCGCCATCACCACCTCCAAACCGTCTTCACCACGACCACCGCTCACCTCGTTTCCATCACCAAACGAGACTCTAGCGGGGTTCAGTCCAAAACCATCACCACTCGAACTCCATCATTTGTGAATAAACCGGTCAGCGTTCATGTGTGGTCTTCTTGTTCCAAACCATAACCTTGACCCACAACCCGCACCATATGTAACCGCAAGCATGAGAACAAATGGCGTACCAGCAACCCGTCTATACCTGCTAGTTCGCAACCCGATTTCATGGCGCTTCGAGATGATAATCACAGTAATATGATTATGATACATGGGTGATGCGATATAACTAGGCTCAAAGAATGATGAAGGCAAGAGAGATCCCACCGACCACATAGAATGATTTCTCTGGTTAGATGAGAAGTAATGAGGCAGCCATGAATCGTATGGTGTGTTTGATCAAGCAAGGGGAGTCCGTGAATGATGGTAGGTGGCCTTAGACCATGCGTAGTAGGGGGGCTTTATTTATAAAGCCCCCTTCCTGATTGGTCCACGTTGCTGCTGAGTCAGCGTGGAGAGAGAAACTGAAAAAGGGGTGTAGTGGTGGGGCTTTATTTATAAAGCCCCTGATTGTGATTGGTTGATTTTTTTATTATTCTTTTTTAATCTTTTAATTCAAAATAATTAAAATAAAAGACAAATAAATATAAAAAAAATTACAAAGAATAATAAAAACACACAACTAATATTAAAAAAAAAGTTACACACTTCCTAAATTACTTATTTAAACATTACATATTCCTACTAGAGAATTCCTAAATTACTTATTTAAACATTACATATTCCTAAATTACTTATTTAATCCTAACTTTCTACACTATGGAGAGTAGTTGTCCTAGTCCTCGAGTGTGGGGGTACACGGGGGACACGGAACGTGAGCTATCCCGTCCATCGGATCTCGCATCCGAGGGGAAATAGCAGTACTCACGAGGAGGGGAAGGAAGGCTCCAGAGGCGTTCTTCCTCCTCAATTTCCCTGAGGGCTTCCAAGTCCCCCTCAGTTGGAGAAGGGGTGCGGGTAGTCTGGTGGTAGGGGATGGGGGGTAGTCTGGTGGTAGGGGATGGGGTGGGGGTAGTCTGATGGTAGGGGGTGGGGGTGGGGGTGGGGGTGGGGGTGGGGATAGCAGCAGTCCGGGGGGTAGGGGCCGACAACATTAGACGCTCCATTTCTTTCTGGGCCATGACATAATCCATGGCCCAGACCATTTCCTCATCCGTCCAGTCATCATCGGCTTCAGGAGGAGGAAAGGTTGGTTGTGCAGCAGCAGCAGCAGGAGGGGGGTATAACCAATGTTGTGGAGGAGGAGGAGGAGAAATAGGAGGTTGTGCAGCAGTAGGAGGAGTAGAGGAGGTGAATGGTAGTCTCCGGGGGCGGACCCGTCCCCGGACCCGGCGAGAGTACTGCCGGATATTAGACGGTCCGACAGCTCCTGGTTGAAAACCGACACCCATGTTATTCATTGTTTTGAGGATGAGGAATTGGAGGTGTGACTGAAAAATCAGTTTTGGTGTTGTATTTATAGGGTTAGCAAATTTTGAAATTCAAACGGTTTGGGGGGGGGGGAACGTTTGAAATTCAAAATTTGAAATTCAAACGTTTGGGGGGGGGGGGAATTTTGAATTTCAAACGGTTTGGAACAGTAACCGTTTAAAATTCAAAATTTTCAATTATTATTATTATTATTATTATTATTATTATTATTATTATTATTATTATTATTATGTTTATTATGTTTATTATTAAAAAAAAAAAACACCTTGACTTTGACCTTGCCACATGGCAAGGTTTAATTGGTTGGTTGGATTATCACATGGCGTTATATATATAAAGCCCTCAACAGATTTTAGCATATAGCGCCCCCCTGTAGCGGTGTGGGGGGGCGCTATTTTTGAAAATATTTGAAAAACAACACCCCACTACGGGGGGTCTTAGGGTTTTTTTTTCTTTCTTTATAGGTGCTTATAATAAAAATGATAATTGCAGTTAGGTCCCTAAATATTCCCATGTAGCTTAACGATCAACTTTAATTAACTACTACCCGGTCAAATATATCACTATATCCATTCGATAAAAACCGCTTAGCTGATTTATATGAATAATTGTCTAGCAAATTTTCAGGATGTTACATTCTACCACACGCCTCCATAAACTATTTTGGTCTTTTTTAAATGTCCACACCCATTTAACCAATAGGGTCATATTAACGTCCGATAGTTTAGAAATTCCCAACCCCCCGAGCTTTTTCGGTCTAGTGACAACACCCCAAGAAACCCAACTCATACTTCTACCGTCTCTACCGCCCGACCAAAGAAACTCCCTCATCATTTTTTCAATACTTTCAATTACCGCAACCGGGGCCCTATATAAAGACAAGAAATATATCGGAATACTAGCAAGCATCGATTTAATAAGAGTTAGCCTCCCCTATAGACACCAACTTAGATTTCCAAGATTGAAGGCGATTACGAACCGTATCCAATACCGACTCTCAATGAGATATGTTTAACACCCCAACCGATAGCGGAAACATCGAGGTGTCACGTAAGAATGAGTATACAGTAGCACATGGTAATCAAATTTTAATTGAAATTAATTTAAAGTGCAAATATCCAAAAATGAAAATACATAATGAGTTTTAAGTGGAAATCTAATACATCACAAAAACCAAACAAGCATAGACTTCAGTTTGTCTTCTCATGTTAATACTCTAGTCTTCATGCATCATTATTTCCCGTTGAGTTGTAAAAATGGGGGGTCAACTAGAAGTTGGTGAGAATGCATAAGCCATGTCAAGAAAATAGTTTAAGTATAAAAGTTTAGCAATTCATATGTCTATCGTAAGTTTAAGTCTACATGAATAAACATGATATGTTGAATCGACATAATCAAACCTCCGACTAGTTTAGGTCCATCCCGTCATCCACGGTTCACCTTAATAATATGTTGGAACGATAACAATCACCCGCGCTCCCCATAAAAGATGGTCAACGAATCTAGGTGGGATTGTCAATCCAATAGATCTATTATTGAGTATCGCCGGCTTGGCCATAGCTAATGATTATGTAATGTTGAAACTCGTTGAAACTGTTGTTGTTGTCTAAATCATGAGGCATTAAAGTTTACAACTAGACATGTTTGTAGAATTGCTTAAGTATAATGTTGCAAGTATAAAGAATTGCTTAAACATGGTTACGTAAACTCACCTTAGTATAGTATTAAGTCTCGAGAAAAAGTATAAGTGTAGCCCCAAAGATTGCCAAGTATTACCCTATGTATAAGGTAACAAATAAGTCTAAGTCTATCTAGTCTACAAGTATTTTCTAGGGTTTCGAATTTGGGGATAAACATTTGTTGGATTAATAAATAAAATGTTTAATAAATAAGAAAAATTTGATAATTAAATAAACAAAAGTCTTTTTGTAAATTTTAAATTAAAGATGGTCACAATATAAAGTTTTAAGTATGAAATTAATTTTTATAAAATTATTTTCTTAAAACTAGAATATTAAATCCATTTATTACAAATTGTTAAAATATAACTTTAATATTTAAAAATATTAAATTTACAGAATTATTAATTTAAAAATTGTATTTCTGTTCCAAATAATCAGAAATAATTTATATAAAAATTTGGTGCAAAAATATTGAAAAATGAATTTATTATGATTTATTTATTATTAAAACTAACAAAAAATGATTAAAAATATTAAATAATTGATTTTTCAGAAATAAAAATCATTTCAGGAAAGTTTAATGTTATATAAACTCAGAATAATTTTTGTGGAAATTTATATAATTGTTTTGATATTTTTATAGAATTTTATAAATAAAATAGAATAAACTTGAATTATTTATTATATATATTAAATAAATAATTTTTGGAAAACTAAAAATTGTATGTTAAACTTTTCAACTAGATTGACATAAAATATTTTTTTGTAGAATTTATAAAGTCGTTTTATTATTTTAAAACTAAATTTTAAAATACAAGTAATTATATATAAAGCTTGAATGTTTAAAAAAAAAATACTTTGGTGATGTTGGGGGTCGAACCCGCGTGGACCGACTCTAAAGCACCAGACACAACCACTTGATCTAGATCAGTGGTTGTGTTTGGTTTCTGTCTGATTTAAATATAACATCAGGTTCAGACAATTGTTCTTCCCCAATTCAATTATATACGAACCCTAGTTTTACAATTCATCAAATTACACAACAATAACCCAATTAATCATAGGGTTATTGTTGTGTGTATGCCGAAGATCAAAACCCATCAATAATTAAGGACTTACAGAAACGAATCGTGTGATTTTGCTCGGTCAACAGAAAAAGTCAAACTAGCACAAGAATGCTTCAAAGGATGAATAAGAACTAAAATTGGAGGTCGAGAGAGTGTTTTCAGCGAGTTGGAAAGGATTTGGGAGGTCCAATTTATAGGGAGAGGGTTTGGATTGCACGATTGGAATGTTGACTCGTCATTGATGATGGTGCGACTGATTGAAGCAGATTTTGGAAACGATTGATGATGATTAGCCGTGTAATTGACGCGTCTCAGTCAGATAATCAGTCGAACATACCATATTAAGATCAAACACGCGTGAAATTGTGTTGATTGTGGGATTCGTTCGTCATAGTTGACTTTCTCAAGTAAACTGTTGATAATCCAAAATGCTTTATAATTAAAACAGGTTGAATTTAAATCACAAATGTTGTGCAGACCAGATGGTGGTGTTGTTTGCGTTGTTTGGACCCGGCTGAGGGCTCGGGTTCGAATCCCGGCCCCAGCATATAATTTTTTGATAATTATTTCTAGTATATATATATATATTATATATGTATTACATAATATTTGAGGTCCAAATGCGTCACAATTAATTTTTAAAAGACGAAATAATAATGAAACTTGACGTTTTATTCAAAATAATCGTAACGTACAAGTTTTAAATGCGTAATGTTACAGTCTCCCCTACTTTTAGGAACTTCGTCCCGAAGTTGGAGTTGGAGAGTCTGGTGGAAAAAGATGTGGGTATTTAGACTTCATCTGGTCCTTGCGTTCCCAAGTGAACTCTAGACCTCGTTTAGATTCCCAACGAACCTTAACGATCGGAATGCGGCTGCGCTTGAGTTTCTTGACTCTAGTGTCTACAATCTCGACGGGTTTCTCGACAATGTGCATAGTTTCATCGATTTGCACATCTTCAAGAGGGACATGGAGGTTCTCATCTGCTAAGCATTTCTTGAGATTCGAAACATGAAAGGTTGGGTGAACATTGCTTAGCTCAGGTGGAAGATCAAGTTTGTAAGCCACTTTTCCAATCCTGTCAAGGACTTTGAATGGGCCTACGTATCGAGGAGCTAGTTTTCCCTTTCTACCGAAGCGAATCACTCCCTTCCAAGGGGATACCTTAAGAAGTACAAGGTCCCCGACTTGAAATTCCAAGGGCTTACGACGTTTATCAGCATAGCTCTTCTGACGACTTCTAGCCTTGAGAAGATTATCCTGAATGAGTTTGATTTTATCTGTGGTTTCCTGGATCAGTTCGGGTCCCGTAATCTGGGCTTCACCAACCTCAGTCCAACAGACAGGTGAACGACATTTACGACCATAGAGTGCCTCGAAAGGAGCCATGTTAATGCTGGCATGATAACTGTTGTTGTATGAAAACTCGACCAAAGGAAGATGAGAATCCCATGCGCCACCAAAATCGATGACACATGCCCTAAGCATATCCTCAAGTGTCTGGATGGTTCGTTCAGTCTGACCATCTGTTTGAGGGTGATAAGCAGTACTCAGGTTCAACTTGATACCCAAAGCGTCTTGTAAAGAATCCCAAAAGTGAGAGGTGAAACGACCATCACGATCAGAGATAATGTCCAAAGGTATACCATGACGACATACGATTTCACTTACGTACATCTTTGCCAACCTTTCCACAGAATACTTCTCACGAATAGGTAAGAAATGGGCTGACTTGGTCAAACGATCGACTAGTACCCAAATGCTGTCAAAACCTTTGGGTGTACGAGGGAGTTTAGTGATGAAGTCCATTGCTATGCTCTCCCATTTCCACACAGGAATTTCTGGTTGTTCGAGCATACCAGATGGTCGTTGATGTTCAGCCTTGACCTTTGAACAAGTGAGGCATTTGCCAATGAAAAAAGCAATATCTTTCTTCATACCAGGCCACCAATAAGAATAACGAAGATCTTGGTACATCTTGTCAGCTCCAGGATGAATAGAATAACGAGACTTATGAGCCTCGTTCATAAGAAAGGTACGAAGATCATCACGGTCAGGAATCCAAAGTCGATTAAGAAAATAGAGTAGCCCATCAGGTTTGGTCTCAAGTTGAGTCTCAGCACCACAAGACATTTCGTCGTACATGTTCCCTTGGGTGACTGAAGTATGTTGAGCCTGGAGGATGCGATCCTGAAGATCAGTACGAACTCTCGCACAATGAAGTTTGATACGCTCTTTATGACTGAGTGCGTCAGCCACAACATTCGCTTTGCTAGGATGGTAGCGAATTTCGCAATCATAGTCGTTAAGTAACTCAACCCAACGTCGTTGCCTCATGTTAAGATTTTTCTGGTCGAAGACATGTTGGAGACTTTTGTGGTCCGTGAAAACCACGCATTTGGTTCCATAAAGATAGTGTCTCCAAATCTTAAGAGCAAAGACGACAGCGCCCAATTCAAGATCATGGGTGGTATAATTCTTTTCGTGAGTCTTGAGTTGTCTAGACGCATAAGCAATAACCTTGCCTCGTTGCATGAGAACACAACCAAGACCTTGGTTTGATGCATCACAATAGACCACGAAGTCATCATTACCATCAGGTAGAGACAGGATAGGAGCTTCACAAAGTTTCAGCTTGAGAGTTTCAAATGCTTCCTCTTGCTTTGGTCCCCACTCATAGGGTTTACCCTTGTGAGTTAAGGTAGTGAGAGGAACAACGATCTTAGAGAAGTTGGCAATGAATCGACGATAATAACCAGCCAAACCAAGGAAGGAACGGACTTCTGTTGGAGTTTTAGGAACACTCCAATTCTTCACAGCTTCGATCTTTGCAGGATCAACATGAATTCCGTTCATATCAATGACATGTCCCAAAAATTGAACTTCCTTAAGCCAAAATTCACATTTCGAGAATTTGGCATATAGTTGTTCTTTCTTTAGGAGACCCAAAATGGAGTGAAGATGTTGTTCGTGATCGGATTTTGATTTAGAGTAAATCAATATGTCATCGATGAAGACGATCACGAATTTGTCAAGGTAGGGTCTACAAACCCGATTCATTAGATCCATAAACACTGCGGGAGCGTTGGTCAACCCAAATGGCATGACCATGAACTCATAATGACCATAACATGTACGAAAGGCTGTCTTGGGAATATCTTCATCGTGGACTCTAAGCTGATGATAACCAGAACGAAGATCAATCTTCGAGAAGTGGGTTGCTCCTTGAAGTTGATCGAAAAGATCGTCAATCCTAGGCAAGGGATAACGATTCTTGATGGTGAGTTTGTTGAGTTCGCGATAGTCGATACACATCCTGAGAGATCCATCTTTCTTCTTAACAAACAAGACAGGGGCTCCCCATGGAGAAGAACTGGGGCGAATGAAACCTTTATCAGAAAATTCATGTAATTGACTGGCAAGTTCTTGCATCTCAGAGGGTGCAAGACGATAAGGAGCTTTGGCGACAGGATTAGCACCAGGAACAAGATCAATCCTAAATTCCACTTGTCGAGCAAGAGGCAAACCAGGTAAATCCTCTGGGAAGACTTCAGGATAGTCCCGAATGATTGGGATGTCTTGGATACTTTTGCCCTTTTCCTTCTTTTCTATCATGTTAGCTAAGAAAGCTGTATACCCCTTTCGTAAGTATTTTTGGGCAGTAGTACAAGACATGAGCTTAAGCTCGCCACAAGGCTTTTCCCCATAGATCTTCAAAATATCGCCAGATTCGAGAGGAATGCGAATGACTTTCTCAAAGCATAGAATTTCGGCACGATGGGTTGACAATCAATCCATGCCTACTATGACATCAAAACTTCCAAGATGCATAGGGATGAGATCGATAGAGAAAGTATGTTCGTCGAGGTTCAGCACACAGTTACGAATAATAGAATCGATCGAGATAGACTTCCCATTAGCTACCTCTACCACTAAAGGTTCCTCTAGGTTAGTTTGGGGTAAGTTAAGTAAAGGTTCAAACTTTAGTGATACAAATGACTTATCAGCTCCCGAATCAAATAATATGGATGCATAGTGGTTATTAATGAGAAACGTACCATTAACCACCTCGTTGTTGTCGCAGGCCTGGTTAGCATTGAGATTGTAGGCGCGACCTCGAGCACCTTGGTTCTGGTTGCGGTTCTGGTTTTGGTTGCGGTTTTAGTTCTGGTTCTGGTTTTGGTTACGATTGGGGCAAGCATTGATATAGTGGTCTGGGCTACCACACTCGTAGCACTGACCACGAGCCGGTCTGTTGTTTTGTTGGTTGGGAGCTGGGGTATTTCTGGCTGGGTTGTTTTGGGCAGCAGGGGCTTGGCAAGCGTTGGTGCAGTGTCCATACCGCTTACAGTTATTACATTGGCGGCATGGTCTGCCAGGAAGATGGTGGTATTGACAAGTGTTGCAAAGAGGGTGGTTCCCGCCATACGGCTTCTTGGCTGGGTTTTGTGCTGCAGGTGGAGTGGTAGCAACCATGTAGTTCCTATCCTTGTGCTTCCTGTTGCTTGAGGTCTCAGGCTTAACCTCAATAGCGGGCTGAGGAGTGTCTTTTGCAACAGTCTTCTTGGTGTTCTTGCGGAAGAGAGTACCGTTCTTCACATGATTATCGGTGAGGGTAGCCGCCAGACGTTTGGCTTCCTCTAAGGTGGCAGGATTCCTTCCACAAACTGTGTCCTGGATTTGCATGGGCAAGCCACCGATATACTTCTCAATGGCTATAGGTAAGGGAGTAACTTTATGGGGCAGTAACAAACTAAGCTCGTGAAAGCGGGTATTGTAAGCAAGGTTTTCCCCACTATCTTGAGCAAGGGTGTGGAACTCATTTTCTAGTTTCTTAACCTCGTTGCGGGGACAGAACTCATCTTTCATAACCTCTTTGACTTGATCCCAGGTCATAGCTAAAGTTATCGGGAGTTTGTGAAGAACACTCATGGCGTAACGAACCTTAAAGTTATCGGGACACTCACTGTTAATGAAGGTACTCTCCATACCCTCGAACCATTGTAGAAGTCCCGTAGCTCCCTCTTCTCCACTAAACTTAGGGGGATTACAGGAATTAAAGTGCTTAAGAGTACAAGCTGGGAGACCATTCCCGTTCCCGTTGTGGTTTCCATTTCCGTTTCCGTTGTCGTTACCGTTCCCGTTGCCGTTTCCGTTCATCTGGATGACTTGAGCTAGTAAGTTAGGAACCAGAGTCACGATTTGCTGCGCCATTTGTTGAGAAATGATTGCAGCCAGTTGGGCATCAACACCATTGTTGTTATTGTTGTTGTTGTGGTTAGCGTCGTGGTTATGGTTATGGTTGTCACCACCTTCTTCGTGGTTCTCACCATTGCTATTGCGAGTGCTGCGACGTAGAGGCATGATCTGTAAGAGACACAATGAAATGAATGAGGTTATATAAGGAATGTAATCATTTATTCATTAATTAAAACGAATAAACGAAAACGTTGACTTATCAAAGATTCTAGATTCTAATAACACAATGAAGACATGCTTTAGCCTATAAGTGAACACTCATCCCGAGAATTCCCAGGTAGGCATCCGGGTCCCTCGTCTGATTGGGATATATGCGCAATGCCAGCCTAGACAGAAGACTCAGAATACAGGCGTTCACCCTTCCAGATTGCACGTGTTCGTTATTAAAATATAGAACTTCGACGAGATCTCAAGGTGGTTCAGATTAAACCTGAGGATTTTGTCCTATTAATCTAATGGTGGATCAGGATTGCAGCACACGAATAAGAGTAGTCACTTGTAGGCTTAGGGTTTTATAAGGTATAGGATAGGGATAAGATTAGGGAAGCAATTAGGGTTACAAGTAAGAGAAGCAAGTACTGTTTAAGTCCCTAAGGTTATAGTCTAGATTATTTTCTAATAACCTAATTCCCTATAACCAAGGCTCTGATACCAATCTTTAACACCCCAACCGATGGCGGAAACATCGAGGTGTCATGTAAGAATGAGTATACAGTAGCACATGGTAATCAAATTTTAATTGAAATTAATTTAAAGTGCAAATATCCAAAAATGAAAATACATAATGAGTTTTAAGTGGAAATCTAATACATCACAAAAACCAAACAAGCATAGACTTCAGTTTGTCTTCTCATGTTAATACTCTAGTCTTCATGCATCATTATTTCCTGTTGAGTTGTAAAAATGGGGGGGGGGGTCAACTACAAGTTGGTGAGAATACATAAGCCATGTCAAGCAAATAGTTTAAGTATAAACGTTTAGCAATTCATATGTCTATCGTAAGTTTAAGTCTACATGAATAAACATGATATGTTGAATCGACATAATCAAACCTCCGACTAGTTTAGGTCCATCCCGTCATCCATGGTTCACCTTAATAATATGTTGGAATGATAACAATCACCCACGCTCCCCATAAAAGATGGTCAACGAATCTAGGTGGGATTGTCAATCCAATAGATCTATTATTGAGTATCGCCGGCTTGGCCATAGCTAATGATTATGTAATGTTGAAACTCGTTGAAACTGTTGTTGTTGTCTAAATCATGAGGCATTAAAGTTTACAACTAGACATGTTTGTAGAATTGCTTAAGTATAATGTTGCAAGTATAAAGAATTGCTTAAACATGGTTACGTAAACTCACCTTAGTATAGTATTAAGTCTCGAGAAAAAGTATAAGTGTAGCCCCAAAGATTGCCAAGTATTACCCTATGTATAAGGTAACAAATAAGTCTAAGTCTATCTAGTCTACAAGTATTTTCTAGGGTTTTGAATTTGATGTTTAATAAATAAGAGAAATTTGATAATTAAATAAACAAAAGTCTTTTTGTAAATTTTAAATTAAAGATGGTCACAATATAAAGTTTTAAGTATGAAATTAATTTTTATAAAATTATTTTCTTAAAACTAGAATATTAAATCCATTTATTACAAATTGTCAAAATATAACTTTAATATTTAAAAATATTAAATTTACAGAATTACTAATTTAAAAATTGTATTTCTGTTCCAAATAATCAGAAATAATTTATATAAAAATTTGGTGCAAAAATATTGAAAAATGAATTTATTATGATTTATTTATGATTAAAACAAACAAAAAATGATTAAAAATATTAAATAATTGATTTTTCAGAAATAAAAATCATTTCAGGAAAGTTTAATGTTATATAAACTCAGAATAATTTTTGTGGAAATTTATATAATTGTTTTGATATTTTTATAGAATTTTATAAATAAAATAGAATAAACTTGAATTATTTATTATATATATTAAATAAATAATTTTTGGAAAACTAAAAATTGTATGTTAAAATTTTCCACTAGATTGACATAAAATAATTTTTGTAGAATTTATAAAGTCGTTTTAGTATTTTAAAACTAAATTTTAAAATACAAGTAATTATATATAAAGCTTGAATGTTTAAAAAAAAATACTTTGGTGATGCTAGGGGTCGAACCCGCGTGGACCGGCTCTAAAGCACCAGACACAACCACTTGATCTAGATCAGTGGTTGTGTTTGGTTTCTGTCTGATTTAAATATAACATCAGGTTCAGACAATTGTTCTTCCCCAATTCAATTATATACGAACCTAGTTTTACAATTCATCAAATTACACAACAATAACCCAATTAATCATAGGGTTATTGTTGTGTGTATGCCGAAGATCAAAACCCATCAATAATAAAGGACTTACAGAAACGAATCGTGTGATTTTGCTCGGTCAACAAAAAAAGTCAAACTAGCACAAGAATGCTTCAAAGGATGAATAAGAACAGAAATTGGAGGTTGAGAGAATGTTTTCGGCGAGTTGGAAAGGATTTGGGAGGTCCAAGGGAGAGGGTTTGGATTGCACGATTGGAATGTTGACTCGTCATTGATGATGATGCGACTGATTGAAGCAGATTTTGGAAACGATTGATGATGATTAACCGTGTAATTGACGCGTCTCAGTCAGATAATCAGTCAAACATACCATATTAAGATCAAACACGCGTGAAATTGTGTTGATTGTGGGATTCGTTCGTCACAGTTGACTTTCTCAAGTCAACTGTTGATAATCCAAAATGCTTTATAATTAAAAATGGTTGAATTTAAATCACAAATGTTGTGCAGACCAGATGGTGGTGTTGTTTGCGTTGTTTGGACCCGGCTGAGGGCTCGGGTTCGAATCCCGGCCCCAGCATATAATTTTTTGATAATTATTTCTAGTATATATATATATTATATATGTATTACATAGTATTTGAGGTCCAAATGCGGCACAATTAATTTTTAAAAAGACGAAATAATAATGAACTTGACGTTTTATTCAAAATAATCGTAACGTACAAGTTTTAAATGCGTAATGTTACAATATGCGTTTCATGTTTGCTCCCAATTTGTTTCCAATATAATCAAATGGGAGCACACCAACCTTACAACCCAATAAAGCAGCTATATCACCAACTAAACCTTCATTAACACCTAACCCAAAGATAAGCGATTTATGTATGTTAATCCTTAGCCCCGAACACAAATAGAAAACCTGCAACAATTGATTAGTATTCACCACATTTTCTTTACTCCATACCCCATAATCAATGCATCATCAGCATATAACATATGAGAGACCTTAGGGCCCTCATTAGACAAAATAATTCCTTCCAACTCACCCAACCTACATGCTCTTGAAATCGTGCACGATAATGCCTCCATTACAACGAGAAAAAGAAAAGAAGTTAATGGATCTCCTTGTCTGAGTCCCTTTTGACACTGAAACTCAAACGTGGGAAAACCCATTTGTCCCATTACGGACAACAAAAAAATCCCAACTCACATTATCGTATGCCTTTTCAAAATCGATTTTCATAAGAAAAGCTTTCTTACCATTCTTTTTTACCCAACCAATAAGCTCGTTCAGAACTAAAGGGCCATCCAAAAGAAACCTCTCCTTAATAAAAGCTGATTGAGACTCTGCCAATAACCTTTTTAATTCTACCAGTGAGCACTTTAGAAATGGTTTGCTGATGACTCCAAATAAATTAATAGGCCTGTAGTCTTTCAAACTCACCGGTGTCTTCGTCTTAGCAATCAGAGTGATGAACGAGGTACTGCATTCCTTACTAATAGTTCCCATTCCATGGAAATCTTCAAACATATTCCAAAAATCATTCTCCAAAAACCTCTAGAAATGTTTGATGAACCCGAAAATGGGGCCACTAGATATTCAATCTCCTCACTCGGTACTGTTTCAGATTATCACAAAGTAAAACCGGCCTAGTAGCATGAGCCTCATGAAAATGATCTCTAAAAAATAAAAATAAAAACTCCTTTTTAACAAAAGAAGGTTTAGACAACCACGCCCCATCCACTAACAACCCCGGAATAAAATTAGCCGCCTTTCTCCCATTGATGCACCGATGGAAGAAAGCGGAATTATCATCTCCCATAGAGGCCCACCTGACCCAAGATTTTTGATACAAATCCTTATTTTTATATATATTAACATTTTCTCCACCTCTTTTTTACTATCCTCCCAAACCCATATCTCCTCCTCCTCCAAATTACGGTCCTCCATCCTCCGCTCGAGACCCGCTATATCACTCTTCAACGACTCCAAAGCTTCACCTTCTTTGTAATTAACCTCTTTCCACCAAGCCCTAATTGCCACCCTAACAACAAAAAGTTTTTTCTGAATTATAACATCTGAAGGCCCGTCAAAATCATGGTTTTGCATCCCCTGAATCACCACCTCTTCACAACCCTCCCTATCCAACCAGGAATTAAACTATTTAAAAGATTTTGATCCAAAGTTAGAGTCCACCATGGTCAACAAAAGCGGACATTGATCCGACAACACCCTTGGAAGAGCCCTTAAACAAGCGCTCGGCCATCTAACATAGAATTCCTGACAAACCAGAATCCGGTCAATTTTTCTCATCTTAACCTCGTTCCCAGTACTTGCCAGATAAGTAAATCTATTCCCACTCATCTTATCATTAATAAAATCATTAAAATCCTTAGCCATCCCAATGTTAAATTTTGAGTTTTCCCGCTCTTCCTTCCATCTCACTGTGTTAAAATCTCCAAGAAATATCCATATACCCATAACCCCCTGCATAAGGCCCCTAAGACGATTCCATAAACCTCTTTTCTCCGCCACCTTTTGAGGCACGTAAATATTAACAATATTTATCACAGATCCGTCCTCCACTAAATTCTCAGTGGTAATAATAAAATTCCGATCTTGAACCGAAGACACCTTCATAAACTTTTTCGGATTCCACATACTAACAATGCCTCCCGATTTACCCATTGAACCAACCATATCCATATCAAAATCCCCATTTCCCCAAAGCTTCGAAAAATCGAACGATTTACTATCAATCAACATCGACTCTTGTATCACCAGAAAATAAACATTATATTTACCCACCATACCCTTCACCCAAGGAACTTTGCCAACCGACCCAATCCCTCTAGTATTTATCGAATAAAATTAATTTCAAACCCGATTGTACCCGTACCTTTTACCGAATCATGGAACATCTGTTCGAACCCATCCAGCTGAGCCCCCAGTTTTATCCTAAATTCCTTCGTTTTAGCTACCTCCAATTCCAAAAAATTCCCCATTACATCCCGTACACCTTCCACCATCGGGTCTACCTTCTGATCGGCGCCTATCGTTTGTTCATTCTCAACATCAACATAACCCAGATCGGTCACATTATCCTCCGAATTCGAATCCTCTGAAATCAGCTTCTGGAACGAGTTTGCCACTGGAATAGCACTTAGGCCTCTGGACTTAACTACATGCTCATCCATACCTTTAATAATTGGGTCCAGCCCAAAAGGATCTTCATCATCAATTGTTTTGGGCTCCTTTGCTGGTTTATTATTGCTAGACTCACATTACCCACTAATGGGCCGACCCACCTATTGTTTAATAATATTTTTTTTTCTTTTATTAGACTTTTCCACATAACCTTCCTGTGACTAGCGAGATTCTTAGAAAAGGCAACATTCCTAGGATCATGCAAATCATAATGTCCACCTTCTCTTTCCTCATTATTTTGGGAATTTTCCAATTTAATAGGAGTCATAAAATCATTTCCTTCGATAGCCTCTGAACCCGGATTAATCGCCTCTGCATTAACTCCACCCACCGGAGAAACCTCCAGTGACTGACTCGACCGGTTCTAACTCGACGACTGAGTTGGAAAAACCCGGCCACCTGCATCTTCTTCTTCAATGAACTCGGAAAGCCACTCTTTAGAGCCCTCAACAACCCAAACCTTAATCGTTTTCTCCTTTCACCTAAGAAAGATCTCTTGAATGCATTTACCGGACCCGACCAACACCCCAATGAAGTGAAAAGAAGAATCGAAGTTATTCCTCTCCACCTGAGGAGGTTTGATCACCTTACCAAAGAAACTTCCAACATCATGCAAGACCATGTTATCCAAGACACACAGAGGAGTACCATACCCTTAGCCAATCAAGTCTTTCAAAAGCTACTTCCTAACCCTCCCACATCGTAACGGACTCAAAGAGATCAGGTCTTCCAAGAAATTCGTCCCTAGCCATCACCGCGTGCTCACCATTCTTGAAAGCGATCATAACCATGAACCCTCCCAAACATTGGATCTCACCCTCGGACAACCTCATCTCTTTCAACACAAGACGAATATTCTTCAACACATACAACGATGTTACCCAGCTAATAACCGCCCTACCATGCAGTTCCCCAAACGCCATTATATCATCATCCATGTTAATCAATTTACCCTGAGAAGCACTTGAAAAAGCCTCTTTAAAAGACATCTTGTTAACACCCCTATCCATATTGACATCGGCATTAAACCGCATCCCGGATCTTTCTTCATTTGGAATCCATTCTGATCCTTGGATGGCCTTCGGGCGTTCACCTCACCGTCCTCCAAACGAATCTAGCAACGTTGAACTTCAAGCGAAACTCCACCACTCGAATACCCGAGAACTTCTTCTCCACCAATTAAGATTTTATTACACTTTTATTTCTACCACAAATTTATTATTGAATAAATAAATGTATGGTTATAAAGTGAGTTTCTTAGTTCTCTCAACTCAACCTTGTTCTCATTTTACATTTTCCCTATATATATATATATATATATATATATTTATATATATATATATATATTTATATATATATATATATATAGTGGAAGTATATAGAGAAAACCTTTCAAAATGAAAAAACCCCAAAAAACCCATTGAGTGGACCATATTCATCCACATCAACCAAGCCAAGATTTCATAATATTATATTAAGAAGGGTAATATAGACAATTCCACTATCCCCCTTCTCTCTCTACCTATATATATTGTTTTCCCCCTTCTCTCTCTTTATTTTTTTTTCAAATTCAAATCTGCTCCTACCTTCCTCTCTCTATCCTCTCTCTCTCTCTCTCTAGAACCACCACAACCACCACCACAGCCACCACCTCCGATCATCATCTCACCTTTCTCTCTCATTCTATGATAATGAACATCTGAACCAGATCTGAACGATGATGAACATCTGAACCATATCCGTGTCTCTGTTTCTCCGACCGAATTCCGGTGGAACAAATCACTGCGCCTACTCCTACTTCATCTCGGTGCACTCCAACTCCTACATCTGAACCATTATCTGTGACGATGATGGAAACCACCGCCCGTTCCAGTTTATACCTCCATTGAAATCTATCACCACGCCCTGTTTGTTTTCTGTTTCACGGCATGAAACCCACCAAGCAGCCGCAGGACGACCTCCGACAAACACCACTTCTCGTTGTCGTTTCCTTCCCGACTGATGCAGGTACCATCCATTTATCTCTTGAGTTTTGATTGATAATTGGAATGGGATTATTTTGTGTGAGGTTTGGTGTGACACCCCAGGAAAATCCACATCGGCCGTGGCCAGGAGAGATCCTTGGTTCATAAGTAATGTCTTGCCTCTTAAATCACCAACGCGTTTTGGGGCTTAATGTTAGTGGATGAGAGGAGAACTCCACAGTTAAGCGTGCTCAGATGGGAGAAATTTCAGGATGGGTGACCTCCTGGGAAGTCTCCTCTGGGCAACCAAAAACAAATTTGTGAGCTCTAGATGGGCAAAGCGGACAATATTGGTGGTGAGAGGGGCGGGGTGTTACAGATGGTATCAGAGCCACTCCTGTGCCGTTCGGGATGGTGGGTGCACACCTCATCAGGGACGATGAGACTCTAACAGGGGGTGAATGTGACACCCTAGGAACACACCTCATCAGGGACGATGAGACTCTAACAGGGGGTGAATGTGACACCCCAGGAAAATCCCACATCGGCCGTGGCCAGGAGAGATCCTTGGTTCATAAGTAATGTCTTGCCTCTTAAATCACCAACGGGTTTTGGGGCTTAATGTTAGTGGATGAGAGGAGAACTCCACAGTTAAGCGTGCTCAGATGGGAGAAATTTCAGGATGGGTGACCTCCTGGGAAGTCTCCACTGGGCAACCAAAAACAAATCCGTGAGCTCTAGATGGGCAAAGCGGACAATATTAGTGGTGAGAGGGGCGGGGTGTTACATTTGGTGTGTGTTTGGATGATAAGATGGGGTTGAGTTCCGATTGATAGTTTAAACTGTTTTTCTAAACCTTCAAATCTGATTACGAAATGAAAACAAATATCAATGGTTAAAATGGTGACCAGTGCTACTTAAACTAAAAGTATAATGAGTACTTCATTTATTGTAAGAATATATTCTCAGAAGTATAATCGATACTTCATTTTATGTGGAGTACATATCTTATATTAATTATTATAACATTAGACCAAATTTATATGTTTTTTTAATAATTATGATGAGATAATGATAAGTTAATAGCATTTTTTGGAGATAGTTTTTGGTTGCATACCAAGTGTTCGATCAAATGCTTGAATGAAAAAAAAAAAAACTTTTGTTAACCTTTTTGATTTTAGTATATGATAACACATGTTAGTGATGCCCTATTTATGTGTTTGAGGATCCCAAACTAACATGTGTATCTGTTCTAGTGTTGGTTTTCACGAGTAGGCTATAGGAAGAAGGTGGCGTTGATGATGTGACTGTGGTAAGTGATTGTTTTGAGTTTTTTTTATAAAGATTATAAATTTTTATTTTTTTTACGCAAGTGAAGGTGTTTATGAACTCGTCTAGGGTGCATGTCTATTTTTGTGGTCTGAGTCATGTATGCCCACACACGTTAGTAATGCTAACACATGCTAGTATATGCCCAACTAACAGGTGTTAGGGTCCATATGACATACGTTATTTTCAGTAAAACATATGTTTTAGAATATGCTAACACATGCTACTGATGTCTTTTATTATATTATATATTTCATGAATATGAGGATAATTTTTTGGTATATGGATTTGGATTGGTTCTGATTTGATTTTTTAAAATTTATTATTGTTGGATTTTAAACCCTATTTAATCGTATTATTATTATTATTATTATTATTATTATTATTATTATTATTATTATTGTATTCTGTTTAATATTTTTTTGGCAAGTGAAAGTGTTATGAACTTGTCTAGGGTGAATGTCTATTTTTTGCGGTCTGAGTCTTGTATGCTCACACACGTTAGTGATGCTAACATATGCTAGTATATGCCCAACTAACAGGTGTTAGGGTCCATATGACATACGTTTTTTCAATAAAACACATGTTTTAGAATATGCTAACACATGTTACTGGTGCCATTCAGTAAAACATATGTTTATACACATGTTAGTGATGCTAACACATGCTAGTATGCCTAACTAACAGGTGTTAGGGTTCATATGACATGCGTTAGTATATGCCCAACTAACATGTGTTAGGTTTCATATGACATACCTTATTTCAGTAAAACATATGTTTTACAACACACTACACATGTCAGTGATGTCTCATTATGTGTTTTGGAGAGCCCAACTAACACGTGTTATTTTTTTTTTTTTTGTAGGTGAAAAGATGTTTTGTGTTAAAGATGCAGATGGGTATCAAGAATGAAGCATAGCTAGATCATTTTTATGTTGTTATGATAGTTTTTTATCATTCGCAAATAACTATGTTTGTATGAAAAGTTTTTTGATACATTTTTAGTATTGATTGTAATGATCGTTTTTATCATTTCTTAATTAAATATATATTTTATGTGTTCTTTTTATTTTGTTCTTTTTAGTATATGTGTGTTAACACATGTTAGCGATGTGTCACACGAGGTCAGAATTTTTTTATTACAACACTAACGTACGTTAATATTGGTGCTGGAAAAGAGCCATAAAGTAGGAGAGAGATGATTTGACAAGTGTCAAATCAACCTTTTTAAACCTAGGATTCAGAAAATTTAAGTGACCCACTTGCTTATTTAAGATTACCATATTACCCTTCATTTCAATTATGACCACACAATGCAAGTTGCTTTTGATTATTAAATACAATTAATTATGGACCATTGATCAAACTTGATCAATGGTCACTAGAGGGTTTTCAGGGTTTTTCCATTATTTGAGGTTTCCATATTATCCACTTCCTATATATATATATATATATATATATATATATATATATATATATATATATATATATATAATTATTTAGTTCTTTTTATATGTTTGTAATATTAAAAAAAATAATATCTATATCTATATATATATATATCTATATCTATATCTATATATATAATAAACCAAAGCATTTTTAATGACATGTCATAATATTATGCAATCTCTCTTTTAAGAGATGCCACATAGGATGTGATGTGGTAATCTAGACCAATTAAAAAAAAGTAATAAATATGGTTTAAATATGATTAAACATAATCTATTAAATACCTAATCTACTTTTTTTGAAAGGTAAATACCTAATCTACTAAATATAAATATTAAAACTTTATTATTTTCTCTCTCATGTTTTCTCTCATAACTTTTAAATGTTAATATCTTTTATATACGAGATTTTTTAAAGAAAAAAATTACACCAAATTAACGAGTGTTTTATTATCTTTCCAACTAGTACCATAGTGCTATATAAAAAAACGGAGAAAAAAAATGACTATTTTTTATAACCCGACAGGTATTGTGTTAGGTTTGGAATTAGTTTAAAAAAATTGTGGGTTTGGGTCGGGCCTCGGATTAGGTGATACCCGACCCAATTACCATTTTTTTATATTAGAATATGATAACTTATGGCAGAGATTTGTTTAAAATAATAATAATAATAATAATAATAATAATAATAATAATAATATTCATTAATCATATATTGGCAGATGACATTTTTATAGTTTAGATACTTCTAATTTTATTCACTTTACTTAGATTTCTCAAATCGTGACACACCCAGGGTATAAACTAGTACCTATATATAGAGAGAGAAAGAGAGAGCACGCACGCGTTACGTAGTAAAATAATTGTGCAACCTATATTAATCACGACTTATGTTGATAATTACGATTCCTATATATCCTCCGTATACGTCGCATATTAGCAACCGTTTGTATCTTAACATTCTACTATATGTTGTGTGTGCTAAGGTTTAAATGAGAACTCGTATCATTTAATGTGTCTATTTTTATCTATTTCTCGATAGAGACATTTTTTAAACAGGTTTATGGTTATTAACGTATAAATAATGATAGCACAAACACATGTTATCAAATGTAACTCATAATTTTTTTTTTTTTTTTTTTTTTTTTTTTTTTTTTTTTTTTTTTTTTTTAGAAATTGTCATCGTTTACTGTTTTTCGTTATTCTAATTATATTATTTAATTCTTTATAAATCTTTGAATTTGACGTGCTTTTTTTTATCTACGTTTAAACAAAAGTTTTGTTCAAAATCGAATGGATAAAACTTAATTGAATTTTGTGTTTTTTAGCGTGACCGTGTGACGAACCGAACTGATACCGTCCGAACAACGTCGGTACTGGTACTTATTAGTTTTTATGGTATGCCACTTTAACTATCAGTGCCATGATGAATTGAATCGATTTTGTACCGAGTCAAACCGATTCAGCCCGAATAACATTAATGTCGGTGTTGGTATTATCCAAACCGGTACCAGTATTCGTTTTGGTGATTTCGATCGATGTAATATACGTGTTACTTTTGTGAATGTCTCCTTCGGTTGCTATATTGATTATTGATATCTTACCCTACACTAACAAACCAAATTGATGCCGATCGAATGTCACCATGGAAAATTCAACTAGTTGTATTATTAATATCAAACTCGTTTAATGTGTACAGAATATGAATTAAAATATGTGGCACAATGTTTTGATTCAGTGTGTTTTCTCGTCAAACAGAAAGAAAATAACATAAAATAAGTTTCAAGTACCGAGTCCCTTGGTTTAGTTTAAAAAAAATCCATATTCTTTTTTTTTTCTTATATGTATCTACTGGTTTTTATCTCGGAAGCGTCCCGAGTTTAAATATCTAATATTACATAATAAAATATCTAATATGACAATATAATTAATGACTTGTCAATATATGATTAATGATTAATGATTATTATTATTATTTATTGTAAACAATCTCTGCCATAAGTTATCATATTCTAATATAAAAAAAACGAATCTCTGCGCCGGGGTATAAATCTAGTGCCATTACAAAATATTATATAATGTCAAATGAATTCTGAAGTTTGTAATCCATCATTCTAAAAAGAACTAACATGAAATAAGGAAAAAAATTATTTATTGAAATATCGAACGCATTAGTCTAAGGGTTATGTGATGCGTTAAAAAATTCTTGGGTATATAATCGGGTATATAGTTTGGGTATTTGGGTATGTGGTTTAGGGTAATTGGGTCGGTATCACCTAATCCCAGGCCCGACCCAAGCCCACAATTTTTTTAAACTAATCCAAACGTGACACAATACTTGTCGGGATACAAAAAATAGTCGGTTTTTTTCTCCGTTTTTTTATATAACACTATGGTACTCGTTGGAAAGATAATAAAACGCTCGTTAATTTGGTGTAATTTTTTTCTTTAAAAAATCTCGTATATAAAAGATATTAACGTTTGAAAGTTATGAGAGAAAACATGAGAGAGAAAATAATAAATGTTTAATATTTACATTTAGTAGATTATGTATTTAATAGATTAGGATAAACCATATTTAAACCATATTTATTCCTTTTTTTTTAATTGGTCTAGAGTTGCCACATCACATCCTATGTGGTATCTTTCAAAGAAGAGATTGCATAATATTATGACATGTAGGATTATTAGCTTTGCAATCTATTAATATATATAAAAGAAAATGGTGTTGCTGACGTGGCGTCCAATGGAGGCCTCAACCTCCACTTTTTTGTGCCAAGTGGCTTAATAATAGATCTTTTTTGAGGTTTTTGAAGTGTTTCCTTTTTTAACTAAAAAAGAAAAAAAAAACACACGTGAAACCCTAAAAATTTCCGTCCGCCTCTTTTACATTCTATCTATCATCATAATAACAATAAACCTAAAAGTTTTCTCTCTGAAAATCACAATCTATCAACAACGTGAATAACAAAAGTTTACTCTCTCAATCTGAAGATAACAAGCACTTCGATCTTCTTCAATACTCTGTAAGTTATAAGTAACGTTTGTTCGATTAATTTTTATTTTGATTTTCCCCTGTTTGATTTAGATTTTAAATCTTATTAATCATCATCGTTACTTATGCATATTATTCAATTAATTTATCATCACTGCCAGTTTATGTTTCTTTTTGCTTTTTTATTAGTTTCAGTAATAATAATCGGATATGAATCGGTGCTCGAACATGGCGGCTAACAAGGAGATAGATAATTGATCGATTAAAGAATCGACATCATCAGTCATTGGGTATTCATCTTCTGCCCTATTTTGTTTTGTTTATATTTTAAACACAATTTTTTTTATTATGTTGTGGTGGTATTCGTTGTTTACGACGATGATGAAAGCCGATGGTGGTACGTGATGGTGATGTGGCCGCTTACGACAGTGAGCAATGAATGTGGAGGCTGTGATGGTGGCTAATGCTGTAACTGTGTAACGGAGGTGTTGTGTTTGTGATGACGACGTTGTTCGGTATGAATTGACTATGGTGACTGTGACGGTTTCACGACAATTTTTCCATATACGTATATGTAAAGCATATCGACGATTTGGTAGTTCCAATTGCAAGTGATTGGGAATATAAAATAAGGGACCTTTTTGTTTATTTGAAAATAATATATTTCTTGTGGCTTTCGTATATATCTCCTTCTTTGCAAATTTCCATAATTTTCATGTTTTTTTATTGATTTGATTCTTGTGATGTTGAGTTTGATTGATTGTTTATGTGGTTTGTCGTGATCTGTTGGGATTTTTGTTTGATCACTATGAATCACATGATTTATTGTTGTTTATGAATTTATATTTGATTGTTAGATTATTAAACAAGTTATTGTTTATGTCGCTAATTACTCAGTTACAAACTGAAGTAGATTGAGTTGCAGCAATGGGGGAGGTGGCTAAAGAAGCAGAGGTGATTGAGAAGTTAAGATCAATAGTGTATTTTTGTGCTCCTTCCTCATGGTAATGGCTTCCCATATTCCCACATTCCGTAAGGTTATATTTTCAGCATATTTGGAGTTAATTAATTTAGTGCTTTTGTAGCTAACGATCAACCTATTTCTGTATTCGTAATAATTTAGTGCTTTTGACAGACGGAGAGGAGGAAGACGATGACAGTGACAGCGGCGGCTAAGGTCTAGGGTTTCGATGGTGATGGTTGTTCGGTGGTTGATGGGTTGCTGCTGTCAAGAAGATGATGAATGGTGATGGCGGCGGTGACTATAGGTGGTCTCGGGTGGATAGCAACAACCCGTCCAAGAAACCGAGTATGATATTTGCATCATTTGACATTCGATAATAAGATAATAGGAATTTATGCATGACATTATGTAATTTGTTCATAGTAGTCAAAGGCACGCGTCTAATTTAATAATATTTTTATACGTACCTTGGCAGATGCCTCGAAAGAAAAAAGATCACTTGCACCCATTCAGATTGTGTTCACAGTTTGTGGGTTTGTTTAAAACGATTGTTAGTACAATCATAGTCACCGTTTATGCAAAGAAACGGCTGAGCGAGTTACAGGCAAATGATGTACAGCTGCTGTTGTTACAGTAACATTACAGGTCAGTCATCATTTAGTTTGATTCCCATGACACTTTCGAGATAGAAAAGACAAGCTCGAGTAGTAACTAACCAAAACGAAGTAACGCCCGCGTCTCTCTGAAACGACATTGTTTAGGGAAGGAAGTACGCCTTCTGGTGCTGTGGCTAACCGTAGGAGGAGTTCTAGAAGACCCAGCTTGGATACTGATGATTTTATAAATCCGCTTCATGGGTCGGATCTGGTTAAGTTTGAACTTAATCGCTTGGAGAATGAAGTTAGAGGCCAGTATTATCATTTTATTATTATTATTATTATTATTATTATTATTATTATTATTATTATTATTATTATTTGTTAAATTTGATTTGATTTGTTTGGTGTTTGTGTAGATAAGGATAGGGAATTGAGTGAGGCGCAGGCGGATATCAAGGTGCTGAGGTTATCCAAACGATTAAGAGAGAGCTGTTGAAGAGGTTATTTTTTTTTTTTTTTAATTTGAGAAGGTGGAATGTTGATATTAACCACCTTTTGTTATATTTTGTATGTTTTCAGATGTCATACTGTCACTCCGTTTAACATCCGCCCTTACCATTAACGCTTTATTGACCGATATTATTATCAATGATAGAGAGAAGGTTATTAATAAGCCTCCGATTTGTACCGCCGCCGAGCTTCATTATTTCTCCGTTCATAACTCCGACTGGCGTCTTGCCTTGTGGCACTATTGTTCTTCTCCTCAGGTGATTTGATTTGTTTGTCTACTGTTATTATCATTATTATTATTGATGGAAATGTGTGGATCTGTATGATTAACCGGTACCATTTAGGTTGTTAATATGGTTTAATTTGTTTTTCATCAAAAAAGTTTGTATTAAAGTACTGCTACTGCCTCTGGTGGGGCCTGCAGAATTTGAGGTAAAATGATTTATTCATCAGTGATATAAGTTTTCTTAAAATTTCATATAAACAACATACTTCAAGGGGATGGCGCAGTGGTAATCGCATGATTCCCGCTAGCGGAATCCTCAGATTTTGTTCTCAAATGTCACTCAACACAAGTGTGCGTGGCCGTTTATATTGAATGGAAGATGTAATTAAACAACAAAAACATGATATGATTATATTTAACCTTATGATTATAACTAAGATAAATATGTCAATTAAATATTTAACTAACAATTGCTTCTAAACATTAATGTTCTTGTGCCTTCCCTTTGTGATATGGTGCAGAGTGGGCTCACAAGCCTAATCAAATTTGTAGCTTTTGATTAAAATAAAGTTTAAGTAGCTGAGCTTCCTCTGGTGTGGTCCAGCTTTGGGTTCTTGAAGAGACAAAAGGTAAGTTGATTCTTCTTAAAATGGATAATTTAAATCAGTTCACCTATTAGAAGTTGAGTCTGAGGTTTTTTGGGGGGGCCTTAATTCATGATTATTTTTTGTTAAGTGCATTTGTTAGGACACTTAATGGACACCGGTCCTATTGAACTGCAGTGGAATACCATCCTTTTGGTGAGTACTTTTCATCATGCACCACGGACACTAATCTGAAGATATGGGATATTAGAAAAAAAAAGATCATTCCTTTGTGTCTGGTCCTCTAGGGTCGAGTCATTCCTTATAACTAGACAATGGGGACTGTAATAATGTCTGTGAGCGTTGCGGTGCTTTCTTTTGGTTTGATGAGCGTATAGTAGCTACATCTACACCCGCCAACTTTGGTATAATCAGTGTTGTAAAAGTGGCCGTGTGAAACTTCCGATTCCTATAATCCGCATTCAGCTTTCATTGATCTTTTTCATCAAATAGACTTCCTTGCATATGTGCTTATGACTCGATGTTCTCATAGACACATTGGGTCGGCACCTCACGTGTTTATCACTTATCAGCATGTATATTATTAGCATGTACATCGATCGTTGATTAGAAAAAAAGTTGCCATTTGGATATGTCAAAAACATTAGGAAGTAAAGTAAATATTTTTCATGATTATTTGGAAGTTAAAAGATAATTTTTAAAAGAGTAAAGAAACATAACTGATTTGATAAATATGTAAAAAAAAATGATAAATTGATTTAGCCTAATTTGAATAGAAATATACAGGTATTGTTTACCTATTAGCTTATGGACAATAGATGTAATAATTTCTTTTATTGATTTTTTAGAGAAAATTGCTCGAATGGTCCCTGTGGTTTGCACTTTTTTCACCTATAGTCCCTAAGTTTTCAAAATTACAGCTATAGTCCTGAAACAGTGAATTTTTTAACTCGGATAGTCCCTGGAGCTAACTGAGGTTAAATAATCCAGTTAAGTGGGTGTGAAATTACAAAACTACCCTTAATAAAAAAATAGACTAATTAATATGGGTCCCACACTTCATCTTCCCCACTTCATCTTCTTCACCTCATCACCTCCACAAATCACCACCACCCATCTCCACCCTCCACCACCACCCACTTCATTCTCCCCACCCACCGTATCTCATCACCATCATACCTGGTGGATTGCAGTTTGACTCTGTGGGGTCCGCTATATCTCGTGTTAGGACCATGATATCTGAAGGGGCGGACATAATTGATCTGGGAGCTCAATCGACACGTCCGATGGCAACCAAGATCTCAGTCCAAGAAGAACTAGATAGGTTAATCCCTGTTCTCGAAAATATTCTTGAATTACCCGAAATTGAAGGAAAACTGCTCTCTATCAACACGTTTTACTCAGAAGTTACTTTAGAAGCGATTAAGAAAGGGGCTCATATAATCAATGATGTATCGGGTGGAAATCTAGATTCTGATATGTTTCGGGTAGTTGCTAATCTTGATGTTCCATATATCGCTATGCACATGAGAGGGGACCCATCCACAATGCAAAACAGCTTTTTTAATCGGTCCTTCAAGAAAGAGATTTTTGGGGGAGATTTGTGGTCGGGCTTCTGCTGGTGAGAGAGATCCAGTGACTGTTGCTGCTGTTACAGGTGCGGTTTTGGGTGGTGCTAATGTTGTTCGCGTTCATAATGTTGGAGATAATGCGGATGCTGTAAAGCTTTGTGATTCAATGTTGAACCGGGTTTGAAGAACGTAACAGCTTTTTGAAATTTGATTGTGGGTTTTGGTCCGGGTGGTGGTGCTCGGGTGTGGTTTGGGTTTTGGTTCGAGTGGGTGGTTGTTGGTTGGTGGTGGGTGGTGGTGATACGGTGGGGAAGATGAAGTTGGTGGTGGGTGGTGGTGATACGGTAGGGAAGATGAAGTTGGTGGTGGTGGTGGTGGTGGTGTAGGGATTAAGGGTTTTTTATATATTAAATTATAAAACGTGGGGCCCACCAGTGTTTTATTTTATTTGTTTTATAGAAAGGGTAGTTTTGTAATTTCACACTCACTTAACTGGATTATTTAACCTCAGTTAGCTCCAGGGACTATCCGAGTTAAAAAAATTCACTGTTTCAGGACTATAGCTGTAATTTTGAAAACTTAGGGACTATAGGTGAAAAAAGTGCAAACCACAGGGACCATTCGAGCAATTTTCTCGATTTTTTATTATCTTATAAAAACCTAAAGGAAATATTAATCAAAATTTGAGTGGATATAGAAGGTTGAGGAGACACAAGGTTGAGGAAATATTAATCAAAGATATAGCTTGACATATGTGCAGTTGATAAGTTTGATAAGATGGATGCTGTGTTTTGGTTCGTTTATTCCTCTATTCAATCCATATTTTCATATGTAAGTCTTCTATTTCATCTTCAAGTTATCTGCATTTTTCTACTACTGAATTTTATGACTTGCTGTTTATAGAATAACAAGTTTTTTTTTTTTTTTTTTTTTTTTTTTTGCATTAAAGGATTGTTTTCAATAGGCTGCTTATTTGTCTTTCCTTACTACTGTTAATATGTGGACTAAAAATGTTGTTTGTAGGTTGACATTTAAATTTGGAGTAAATTGCTTTTTAATCTACCCAAGAACTTGCAAGTGCAAGTATGACGGGGCAGACTGAAGCTCTGACGCGCAGCCGAAAGAGAAATTTAAGCGTGATAGTCTTTATATAAACGAACAAGGGAAATTAAGACACTATGGTTTCTACTTTTATCATTTTTATTAAGTCATATTAGATTTTTCAACCCCGGGACACTCGCCCAGCAGTCATCAACATGTTCAATTCTGCGCAGTCTGTCTTACATTCCTCATTCATACAAATTAGACAAAACCTGGTTTGTTACAAGTTAGAAGTTCTAACACTCGAGTCGCAATTTCTAGGACAGTAACTACATGAATGTGTTGATCCCAACACTATGAAACTTAAACCGTGACAACAATATACCATAACTGATAACAACTTCATCACTAAATAATAACCTCACCAATATGTTTACCTATGTTTGCATTCTAATGTTCCCATCAGATATCCCGCTTCGTATTCTTCAAGACAAATTCCACATTTTTGACATTAAATATTATTAAATTTCAACCCCGGGACGCTCCCGGGTAGTCAGCTAGTATATATATATATATATAGATATAGATATAGATACTAAATTATAAAGGAGGAGGTATGGACAAATATATCCAAAGTGTCAAAGTTAAGATGGTAACCCAAGAGTCTCAAGTGTAATCTTTAAATTTTTACCCTCTTTGTTCCATTTATACCCTTGTGTGTCACCTTTAATAGCAATTGTACAAAATAATAATGCAACACCTTTCCTTCATACAAAGTCTTAACCCGCAATCTAAGTGCTATTACTACTATTTATGAATGATTTAATGAAACCCATTCAATGAATCATCCAATTGAATTATCCATGAAATGATAATATACTTGATTGTGAATACAGATAATATACCCGAGGCCTTGTTATTTGTATCACACTTCATGAGGGACATTCATCAGGTATTTCATTTTTTTTAATATTTTTTTGGCAAATTTATATTCTTGAAAATTAGTTAAATCATTTAAATTATTAGCCAATGCATGTTGGATTCACTAGCGACGAAGGGGGAAATACCATTGATTTGCGATGGTTCAGGCATAAATCTAATCTGCACCATGTAAGTATCCATAACGTAAATTTGTTAACTAATTTAATAACTATAATTATAAAATACTAATTCAATAAACTCATAATTATTATTTGTTTTACGTTTAGATTCATCTTTAAAAAGTTAACGGATGGACATAGGCAGGGTTGACGGAGGGACATGGGCATCGTATTGTACGTGCCTATCAGTGACCGAAGGGTGAGGAAGCATCCTTGACAACGGATGAACCTTGGAGTTTGGACTGATATAATGGTAACTTACCGGTATTATTTATATATAATTTTTAATTATATTTTATGGATTATAAATTTATAAGGTTGATGCTAAAATTAAAACAGGTTTTGGACAGAGGGATAATTCTTACAACTGCAGCACAATTCTATTACAAGGATATGGAGTCTCTACAAAAGACCATTCAAGCTAATTTCACTCATGTAAGAAACTAATTACATAAATATATAAAATCTTTAATTTTATAAAAATAAATTTGTATATGGTATTATGAATCGTTAGAGATTATGGTCCGATGATGTGACCTCTTGGAAGGATTGTGATGATATTTCCACATGCGTCAACAAGTAAGATTTTTCTTTACATTGTTATTTATTTATGGACCGACTACAGTCGTTTGTTTGACATTTACATTAGTTACAAGATTATCCGTTGATTAGGAATTTATGTATTTTAAAATACGATATAATCATTTGAACAAATTGTCATTTTAATCTAAATTCATATATATATGGATTTTAGGTATGCGAAAGAAAGTACAAATTTGGCATGCAAATGGGGTTACAAAGGTGTTGAGGCTGGCGAAACTCTTTCAGGTGATCACAATACTATGTTTCAATATTTTCTTTGTGTAACGAACCCGCTGCAACGCGCAAACATCACCACTAGTCCTTCTTCTAAATAAAGAACCATCAGACGCCACCGCCGTATATATCTCTTTCTTCTTTTGTAATTTTACAATATTAGAGATTGTATCAAAGTATCAACCCAGTAAGGTCCTAGCTTCGAATCTCATAAGAGGGTTTTTCTCATAATTATGAGTTTCCTCCTAAATTGGTGACTTGGTGGTGGAATATGATTGCGTGGTAACACTGGTGACACGATGGTACTCCAGTGATACGTGAGTGATTCCAATTGGCCGTTCAAAAAAAAAAGTATACGAATAAGTCCATTTGCTAGCCAAATTTGCTTGTAATTTTACTAACCCATATACAGATTAAATCAATCTGAATCCAAAATCTGATTACCGAATAAACTAAACCACATTAGGTTGGGTTTCAGTTAGGAATTCCATATCCTAAAACACGATCTACCAGATCGAGGAACCAAAAACTCAATCTACCAACCCAAATGACACCCCTAAATGCATATACGAAGTATATTGTGCGTATGAGCATAGCATCTTATTTGTTTGAACCAATATATTTAACGGAAACGAACGACGTGCCAACCATCGTGACGTCGGTTGTTGTGGCCAAGTCGACTACAACACCACCGCCAGCCCCTTGGCTCTCCCAGGTGCATGAAAACCCGACCTCCATCCGCCTAAAGGCACGGCACTGGAGTAATCGGTAAAACCTCGTCTCTCATCCGAGTCGAACCAGAGCCACACATATTCGCTCTTCACCTTGATGCCACAGAAAATAATGGGGGGATTGGGAATTGAACCTGAGTCAGAAGAAAACAAAGTCTTTCCCCAACCTCTCGGCCACTAGCTCATTGGCATATTCATATCTTGTTAACAAACTAGTATTTTGCCCGCCGCGCATTGCGGTGGCGCACGACGGGTGGAACAGTGCAGCAAAACACGAAGTATGAATGGTGATTGGAAAACAAAAGGAAGTAAAAGTAAGGGCTACCAATATGTCAAAGTGTTCTTGTGTTATTATTGGATGGGAGCGGAGGTAGTTAACATTTTGATATTGGAAAGTACTGATCAGGTGAGTTTAGAACTGCAACTGATATCGGGCTAACTGTGGACAATTGGAGATCAACCGATAAGGGTCAAAGTGTTTGTACGAAATGTTGTCGTACCCATTGCTATCATTACTAGAAAAGTGGCTCTTTTGCTATAAAATTTTCTTACGCAAAAAAATGCGTCACAATTTTGACAAAATTGCTACTAATTTGTGATGAAAAAAAACACCCTTATTTTTTGGACAAATTTGCAACACAATATCGACCAATACTTTGAAAATTGCGTAAGAAATGCGTAGCAAATGTGTAGTAATTGGTTCCGACGAGGGTTTTTCTAACAAATTGTATATATTATAATATAGAAGCAAACAATTTATTAGAGTCTAGAGATTGGTATGCCAAGCAAAATACAATAGTTCTTCAATGACACGACAATATGGACTAGCTTACGACCAATATTGAATTAAAATGATTTAAATAACTTTCTCAGTTGGTAGTCTGCTCGGTATCTTTATTCGACTTCAAGTAAAATCGACTGAGACGTTCTGAAGTCTTCGTGACCTACAGTAGGAAAAGAGAAATCCATGTTTATACATAATATCAAGAAGCATAAAAAAATCTAAAAAGGGCGAGATCCATTTTTTGTGAATATACCTGGTCGTCCCAATTTGTTTTCCAAGTCATATATAGAAGTGCAATGGTTTGCATTATAACTCCACCAATCATACCGATCCATATACCCTGTCAAGTAATACGATTGTAGGTATCAGGGAAACTAGCTCGACATAAACTGTTTTAGTTTGCTAACTGTTTCTTCTTCTTCTTTTTTTTATACCTTAACTTCAAGAACTGTTAAATACCCAAGCAAAGCTCCCAATGGAATACCGATCAAGTAAAAGCAAACAAGGTTAACAATTGCTACGGCTCCCTGCATTCCCGCTCCAATCGCCACTCCTGATCACCACAAAAAGATTTTTCCAACTTTGAGCGTTAACAAAATTAAAGAATATTTTCCTATTACAAATTGAAAATCATACTGCCGTTACAAAGAAATTGACAAACTTACATCGAATGTTATCACAACATTTGGGGTTTGAAAAAAAAAACACCTTAAAGAAAAACGTAGTCTTGTGTTCTAACCACAGTTTTGAAGGGTGAGACTGAACGTTCATTTTCATAAGCTTAACGTAAACACCTCTATGAAATATAAGTAGATTATGTGACTGATTTAGAGGGAAATCGGGTACGTTTTGTAAAAATTATAGCGGAGAGGATACGTTTATAAGTATTACCACGTCCCCTCTTGGAAAAGGTATACACTTTTAGGTTTTCTGACATTTTTAGAAATGTTAACAAGATAATTCATGTGTATATCATCATGGGTAAGTCTTCACATTTTGAACATCAAAGTGTACGCATTCTATTTTTTTTGGAAATAGCTAGAAATTTCCTCTCCTCAGTGAACATAAACCCTAACCTTTTCCAAAATATAGAAACAATGTATATTTCAACATCTTATAAAAAACCTAAGCATGACAACTTTCCATATACTTGAAAATGATATGTGAGCAAAACCAAAACAGGAGTTACCTGAGAGTACTGGACTAATGCTGTTTAACAAAATTGAACAAGAAAGGAGCAAAGAAAGATCGGATACTGCATCTGCAACTCTATCATCATCTGTAAACAAGTATGCGAGGTTTTTGCCAAACACAAGACAAAGAACAAAGAAGAACACGCCTATCACAACAGAAGTCCCCAATAGCACTTTTATTGAGAACTTTACAGCTTTAGCGTTGCCCCTCCCTAATTCGTTCGCCACTCGAACGCTAAAAATGCATGTTAAAATTACATTACGAAGTGTATCAGTCACATATATATAAAGCATAAGAAGAGTGTTAATAACAAAATTATTGGTTTAGGTTTTTTTTTAGTGTCGCGGTTAACTTCCAGAAGCATAAGGAAATGAGTTCTTAGATAATTCTCTTACCATGCAGCACCTAATAAACCAAGGCTTATCATGAACTCCCATACATTAACATTCAGGCTGCAAAATATGTAAACTTAATGAGTTATATATTCTTCAAAATAAATCATAAAGGGCAATCTGAACATGAGTTAATTTGATACCAAATGGAGAATGCGGATATTGCGACCTCTGCATTTTGCATGTATCCAGCAAGTAAGACTAGAACAGCATTGTACCATAACTCCAAGCTACATATTGATTGGAAAAGTTAAACCGCAATTTGGCTTACAGTATTAAAAATCTGGTTGTCAGATTTTTCAATAATCTCTTTTTTTTATGTACTGTATCTTTAATATTAGTAACCATATGTCACATGTATATATTACCAGACCATAACACCTGAGGATATTGACAGCTTCACCATAGAAAACAAATCCTTAAAAGCAGCAACTGTAAATCCTTTCCATGAATGCAGACACCATCCTCCAAAAATGTATACGAATTCTCCGGTCACAACCAACCACGATGACATCGACAGTGCAATCATGGCACCCGGAATCCCCAAGTTCAGCTTATAAACGAAAAGCAATGACAAAGGTATGTGGATAGCAAATTGAAAAGCGGAAATCCATGCAATAATCATGTTCTTTGACTGTGCTTGTAGATACATTTGTATAGTCAAGCTAAAAACATAGTTATATACAAAAGGAATGAACCATAATGATATGTATCCACCACTGTTTGCTATTGATTCTTGCTCTCCCAAAAGTTTGAAAATTTGGGTACCAAAGATAAAGATTGGGAGCAAGACTGTCAAAGAGATGAAGTCTACAATCCATGATCGCTGCAAGTAAATGCCCAGCATATAGCCTTGTCCAGCTCCAAATGCTTGTCCACAAAGGGTTTCGGTTGCACTCGACATTCCCAACTGTTGATACATTCCAATCATAAGGAAAATGGATACAGTAACAACTGTGGCTTTTTATTTACTGTTATCCATTGTATCCACCAATTTTAAAACATGTAATATTGTTTAGTTTGTCCTCTCCTAATATATAAACGGGTTGAGCTGGAAGTTTCTAACACGTTTCAAAAATGAAGTGCAATCAGGATTGTGACGGTTTCTATCTTGTTAGAACGTACGTGTTAGGCACAGATGGTTTGGTTATATTTGTATAAAATAGTTATAGTAAACATGTGGGGAATAGTTATAGTAAACACGTGTTAGGAACAGATGGTTGGGTTATATTTGTATAAAATAGTTATAGTAAACATGTGGGGAATCAGAGGAAAGGGTAGAGCATGTTTTCACTGAATGTCGTGTTTCTTTGGTTATGTGGAAATCAATTTCTTATTGGTGTAAGATACTACCAATTTATGCGTTTTCGATCAAGGATTTGTTATGCGGCAGTTTCAAGATTAAAAGGATAGGTGATATACAACTTGGTTATTATCACGTGTTGGAGGTTGTGGAAAACTAGGAATGAACGAGTGTTCTACCAAAAGGAGTGCAAAGTCGTGGAGATCATTGCGCAGAGAAATCGTTGAGCTTTCTATGGTTCACAAATAGGCATAAATGTAAAAGTGTAGATTGGGATAAATGGTGTAGTTTCACTTTGATGTAATTGGTTTTTGGCCTCGGTTTTTCCTGTTCTGTCTTGTAATAGGATGGATTGAGGTCAGTATTGTTGAATGAAAGAGAATTTCAAAAAAAAAAAAAGAAAAAAAAGAAGAAGTTATAGTAAGCATGTTTGGTTTCATCTGTTTCCTTAAATCTACATGGATGGTCGCTAAAATGGACATCTTTAAAGATAATTTAACGAACGCCAATTTTAGGACCATCTATCTTACATGCAAGAAAAGCTAGAAATACTATCCCGGGGCTTGAGATTAGAGGTCAATTGTGACACCCCAGGAAAATCCCACATTGGCCGTGGCCAGGAGAGATCCTTGGTTCATAAGTAATGTCTTGCCTCTTAAATCACCAACGCGTTTTGGGGCTTAATGTTAGTGGATGAGAGGAGAACTCCACAGTTAAGCGTGCTCAGGTGGGAGAAATTTCAGGATGGGTGACCTCCTGGGAAGTCTCCACTGGGCAACCAAAATCAAATCCGTGAGCTCTGGATGGGCAAAGCGGACAATATTGGTGATGAGAGGGGCGGGGTGTTATAGATGGTATCAGAGCCACTCCTGTGCCGTTCGGGATGGTGGATGCATACCTCATCAGGGACGATGAGACTCTAACAGGGGGTGAATGTGACACCTCAGGAAAATCCCACATCGGCCGTGGCCAGGAGAGATCCTTGGTTCATAAGTAATGTCTTGCCTCTTAAATCACCAACGCGTTTTGGGGCTTAATGTTAGTGGATGAGAGGAGAACTCCACAGTTAAGTGTGCTCAGGTGGGAGAAATTTCAGGATGGGTGACCTCCTGGGAATTCTCCACTGGGCAACCAAAAACAAATCCGTGAGCTCTGGATGGGCAAAGCGGACAATATTGGTGATGAGAGGGGCGGGGTGTTACATCAATGGGTATCTAAACCAACTCTAATTAAAAAAGAAGTTCTTAGATTCTTCAGGTCTCATTTCAAGGAAGACTTTATCACTTGGCCAATTATTGTATGTGAAGGGATAAAAAAGATTGAAGACCATGATGGTATGTGTTTGATTTCTTCGTTTTCTAAACAAGAGATTAGAGATGTTGTTTTTTATTGTGGTTCGAACAAGGCGCCTGGTCCTGATGGTTTTAATTTTAGCTTTATTAAATGGTTTTAGAATGAATTGGAGGAGGATTTCTACCGTATCATGGTGGAGTTTCATGAGTCAGGCGTTATTAATTCGGGTTGCGGATCGGCTTTCATTACTTTGATACCCAAGGTTAAATCGGCTGTGGGTCTCAAAGACTATAGACCCATCACTCTAATTGGGGTGATTAGCAAAGTGATTTCTAAAATTCTTGCTAATCGCCTTAAAAAGATTTTGGGTAAGGTGATATCAGAGTCTCAGTCGTCTTTCTTGTCTGACCGTTTTATTCTTGATGGTCCTCTTATGGTGAATGAAGTTTTGGAAAGGTTGAAAAAAAGTAAGAAAAAGGCGTTTCTTCTTAAGATTGATTTTGAGAAAGCATATGACAATGTCAGTTGGGCTTTCTTGTTATCTATGTTGTCTCAAATGGGCTTTCCCCAACTGTGGTGCAAGTGGATTAAAGGCTTACTTGAGTCCGCTCGTGCTTCTATTCTTGTTAATGGGTCTCCCACATTCCAGTTTAGCAGTGAGAAGGGTATTCGTCAAGGTGATCACATATCCCCTTTTTTGTTCTTGATTGTGATGGAATTCCTTTCTTGGATGTTGAAAAAAGCGAAAGCCATTGGAGTCTTTAAAGGTATTAATCTCTCTTTTGACAATTTGGATATTACTCACCTGTTCTTTACGGATGATGCTCTTATTACGAGCGAGTGGTCTCGAGAGAATCTTCATAGCATGGCTAGAATTCTTAGAGTTTTTTATTTGTGCTCGGGTTTACGCATCAATCTTCATAAGTCCAATTTATTTGGGATGGGTACGTATGATGGGGAAATGGATAGTATGATGGAAGTTTTGGGATGCAAACGAGGGTCTTTTCCTTTTGTTTATTTGGGTATTAAAGTGGGAGCCAATATGTCTAGAATTGCTAATTGGAATATGGTTGTTGAAGTGATTCGTAATCGGCTTACATCTTGGAAAGCCAAATGTTTATCTATGGGGTCGCTTGATTCTTGTGAAATCGGTTCTTGAGAACTTGCCCATTTTTTATCTTTCATTGTATAAAGCTCCCAAGGCGGTTTTAGAAAGTATGGAGGCTATCATGAGACGCTTTCTTTGGGCGGGGTGTAGTGAGGAGAAAAAAATTAATTAGGTTGCTTGGGATATCATTACTACTCCCAAGAAAGCGGGTGATCTAGGAGTTGTCAAATTAGAAGATGTCAATGATGCGCGCTTCTCCTTAAATGGGTATGGAGATATAAACAAAGTGGTGATTGCTTATGGAAAAGGGTGGTGATCAATTGTCATGGGGCGAGTAGAACTTGGGCGTTGTTACCTTGTTCCCCGTCCGCTAGCGGTTGTTGGAAGCAAATTGTCAAAATAGGGAATAAAAAGATTTGGAATGATAATACGTTTGGTAGTTATTTCGTGGGTAGTATGGGTGATGGATCTTCCATTAATTTTTGGGTGGATTCATGGCTCTTAAAGGCTCCGCTTCGTTTGATTTATCCTAATTTATTTAGACTCGAAAAGAACAAGTGGGCCTCTGTTGCAGCTAGATTACGAATTATTGATGGTACTAAATCTTTGTCATGGGACTAGCGGAAAGCTCCTGCAAGCACCGAAGAAGTTTCTGAGTTGTTCAGTTTGATGTCTAAGGTTTATGACTTCGAGTGGAAGGGTGGTAGAGATTCTTGGAAGTGGACTGCTGATCCGAGTGGAGTTTTCTCAGTAAAATCAACGAAGATTCTTATGCAGCAGACTGTGCAGCTGAGTTCGAACAATCACTTGATTTCGAAAAGGATGGGTCCCTTTAAAATGTAAGATTATGGTTTGGCGAATGTTGCTTAATCGCATGCCTACGAAGGTGGATCTCGGTGGACGTGGCGTTATTTACCAAATGATTTCTGTAACTGGTGTGATTCGGAGCCTGAGACCAATTATCATGTTTTCATAGGATGTGCCTTTGCTGCAGAATTATGGAGTCGGGTGGAATCTTGGTGCCGACTACCCCTATTTTTGCTTTTGTCGTCAATGATTTATTGGAGTTGGTTAATAGTCAAGAGGCTTCTAAGATGTCGAGATACATTCCGCGTGGAATTGTTTTTACAACACTATGGGCGATTTGGAATGAACGCAACATGAGAATTTTCAAAGGCGTACGGCGTCGTCCTAGTGAAGTTTTGGAAAGCATAAAAATGACGTCTTTTTTCTGGTTTTGCAATAGAACTAAGTTTAAAATTTGGTGTAAATATCCGATTGATGTGATGTAATCCGTTTGTTTTTTGCCCGGGGGTCCTTGTTTTGAGGACTGGCCGTGGTTTGTTTTGAATAAAATTTACTTTTCAAAAAAATCTATCTTACATTCGAGTTAGTTGGGACTTGGGACCAAACCTTTAATTTTCATAAAGTTATGGATCAAATTCACAAACAAGCCAAACCACATGCACTATCTGTAATTCTTTTTTTTTTTTGAACTACCAACTAAATAATCGCCGGGTACTCTCGTATGCGGCCCCCATTGGCAAAGGGAAGCCCACAGACTCGGAGCCGAACTCACGAGCCTCGCGGCGGCCCAACCCGCACGCACGAGAGCCCCTAGCCCACCCGTGTGCCAGTTCTAGGGAAAACTCGGCCCGCATACCCGCCCGAAAGCACGATGGTAGCGAACCGGTAAAACCTGGCTAGCTCAGGAGTCGAACCCATGACCACAAGGGTCAAGTGTCTCTCCCTCATCACCTGATACCACTCCACCACAAGGGTGGGTGGTTATCTGTAATTCTTTTGTTTGCTCAAAGCTTGAATGGGTATATTAATTGAATATAACACGAGTTAACCGAATTAACCAATCAATCTTTCCCAATAAAAAACCATCAATTACATAAAACAATTGATTATGGAAACCAGGGTTACCTAAATATTTATTTTAAGTTAAATTATATCCGGGGTATGCTAACGTACATATGAACTTTTAATCTTGGTATAGTTTTTTTTTTTTTTTTTTTTTTTTTTTTTTTTTCAAAAATGGTGTCAAATTCATACCCCTCTTGCAATACTGATGTCAAAACAGTATTGGTTCACAATTGATTTTTGCGAACTTTTCATGTCTGGATTATGTTCGCCCAAGCTTGGTATATAGCCTATAATACAGGCATAAAGGTCAATCACAAACAATGAATCCGGAATTACCAACTCGGCGTTGAGTTCTCATCGCTTTAAAACATGTTTTGCAACGTCGGAATACCTCAAATAATAAAGTGAGTAGTTTGCAACTCTGGGTTGTCATCTATTTCCACATTCTAACTACCTATATATTGGGTTTAACTATGACATACTTGTCTAATGGTATAGTGTTTGCCTCTTACAAAAGTGATTTGAGTTCACATCTTTACTAAGTGTAAATTGTGAAGTCAGATGGTATTTAAAAGAAAAAAATTGTTGTCAAAAACGCGCATCCCATTGAATCATGTGGACGAGAAACCCGTTTATGTAATTTTGTTTTTCTTTTGCCACGTCTAGTTACTTGCTAAACGTTTAGCATATTTAATAACTAGATTATACCCCGGGAGCGTCATGGGTTGAGAAATTTAATATGATACATCAATTTTACATATGAAATAGACTGATGTATAACTATAATATTAATATTTAACTTAAAACAAATTAACAATGTAGAACTCCAATGCTAACACCTAACCTAAAAGAATGTAGAACTTTAATGTACAGTGGCGAAGGTTTGTTGGGGCGGGGAGGGGCGACCGACCCCCCACCCCCCCCCCCCCGAATTTTCGCTCAGAGGTGCCGATTATATAGTATCTGTATAGAAATTTTTAGGTATATATGTTTTTGACCCCCCATTTTTTTTTTTGAAAAAAAAAAGGTATATACGGTTTCGACCCCCCGTTTTTTTTTGAAAAAAAAAAAATAAGTATACGGTTTCGACCCCCGTTGGCCCATTTTAAGAGGTAAAACCCAAGTGTTTGATTTAGCCCATTTATTTTTCTTGATGATTTTTCTTTTAAAAAACCCAACTTCAAAGCCCACTTGAAAAACCTAAACCCAAAAAAACTTTTAACAAAAAAAAACCTTGTCCCTTCTCAACTCCTCTGTTGTCTATTCATCTGTGTCGAAAAAAAAAACCCTCGTCCCTTTTCAGCAGTCAGCACTTTGTTGTAATTTGTAATTTTTCTTCATTGAAAATTCAATCAAAGTTCATTGTGTATTTGTCTCCATCTGACCATCCAGGTACTGTATTTTATTTTCATAATTCATATTGAATATAAATGATATAATATTTGCAAATGTTTTGTTGAGTCATGACTGTGTTGTGTTGTCTGTTGAATGTTGATGTTGCCACGTTGATACAAATGGCGATTTGTCGATGGTTTTTTTTCCTTAATTTAATGTTTATGTTATTATTAGATTATACGATGGGGAAGAATAAAAGCATAAGATCTTTTTTTAAATGAGTGAATGAGGAACAAGTAGAGGGAACAAATAATGAAAATATAAGTAAATAGCATGGTGATTTACATAGAAAGAGAAATGACTGAAAACTTTGATTCGGAGTCCATAATTGAAGAATTCAAAAATCTTAAAAGTCGTTGGGCTGAACTGTAATTCTTCATCCAGGTACCCACGCTTTGTCTCATTTTTAATGTTTTAGTGTATTTGTTCAATTTTTTGTTAAACGATGCTTAGAACTTTGATATTATTGTATTTAATGTTTGACTCGACCCGAATCGAATCGCCGACCCGAACATATAATCCGACCCGAACATATAATAGAAAAAAAATTTAGGTCTCGTCTCGTGACTCGTTATTTCCGACCCCCCGGACCAATTTTTCAAGCTTCGCCACTGTTAATGTAACTCTAATATTAACACATATCCTAAAGACTAAACAAATGTACAACTCTAACATACTAATATTGATACCTAACTTAAAACAACATATAACTCTATTAACCTATTCGGCTCTGGTTGAAAAAAAAATCATATTTACTGATTTGAATATAATTAGTGACTTGCCTATACATGATTAATGATTTACATAAACACTTTGTGTTTTTTTTTCCTGTAAGAACAAAACTCCACAAAAAAACTTCTCCGTTTTTTATATAGCACTGTGGTACTCGTTGGAAAGATAATAAAACACTCGTTAATTTGGTGTAATTTTTTTCATTAAAAAATCTCGTATATTAAAGATATTAACGTTTAAAAATTATGGGAGGAAACATGAGGGTGAAAAATCCAATTTTGTTTTTAAATTATTTTTTTCCTAAAATATCTCAATGCCACTTGGGATGACACATGAGACACTCAAAGAAGAGAATGCCTCTTTAAGTGTCATGTCATTAAAATGGCTTTGGTTTATTATATGTATAGATAGATAGATATGTTGCCGTTCAAAAAATTACGAGTAGATTTTCCATTGTGGTTCTGCCACGTGAAGCTCTTGCTTTTATTTTAGTTGACAAAATCATTATATGAACAAAAAAAATTACTCCTTTTTAAATATAGATCCATGGTGCTTTTCAATAAAAAAACACTTGGGAAGCGGCTAACACACCAAGAAATCAAGCTTGGGTACACGTAAACCAGACTTGGGAAATCCGAAAACACCAAGTGTGAAACCAATATTGTTTTGACATCAAAAACAATAGATGGCATGAATTCAATCCTGATCATGTGGTCTAGTGGTAAAAGGGCTGGTTTTTTCTTTGGGGAAGCCGGGTTCGATTCCCACGGGAGGCATGTGATGGATACCCCTACCCTTATGGTGGGGTAGGTGGTTGGGAAGTGATGGAGAGACCCTTGGCCCTTGTGGTCATGGGTTCGACTCCTGATCCCTTCAGGTTTTACCGGTTCACTACCGTCTTGCCTTCGGACGGGTTTGTGGGCCGGGTTTTCCCTGGAACAGGAGACGGGTGGGCCGAAGGGCTCTGTCCGTACGGACTAGAGGCCGTCTGGGACACCTTTCGGCCATTGGGGGCCGCGTACAGAATAACCGGCAATACTTTAGTTGATCGTTCAAAAAAAAAGATGGCATGAATTCAACACCATTTAAGACAAAGAAAAAAATCTGTAATTACATACGTGTATTTTCTGCATTGCCATAAACTTATAAGGTAAATCATTTTACACGTTTATAAATTTATTATATTTATATCTAGTTCACCGTATCATTTTTTCTACTAAGTCTAAGAATAAAATGTCTACATTACATAAATATACAATGCCTATTTATCGGCTATCAGTGTTGCATGGTCTTTATAATAATTCAAGAGTTTTCATAGGGCGTACAAGTTTTTTAGGGGGCTAAGTCTTAACTATTAATTATATTTATGTCATAAATTATGTAATGTTAGTCAGCAGCAAGAAGATCAACGCAAACACTGGTTTATTATAAAATTACTTATATGTTATCTATACGATTGAAATTTAAGACTTATTTAATAAAAATTCAACGACAAACATTGGTAAAGATAATAATTAAACAAATGCAGTACGTCAAACTTACCAATATTCCATTGACAAATCGGACGCTAAGTGTTTGAACAAGTGCATAGCCAGCAAGATCTATGTCACTTGTATGTCCGACAAACGATTGCGTGACAAGAATGGTTCCGAATGCACAGAGCCTGGATATGACACTAGGCAATGCAACCCTCCATATTTTTTTGGATTCGTCCCATATCCTTTGTTTCAGGTTGCCTTCCACTACTTCATGTTGAAGAAGCTTTGTTACAACCTCGTCATCCATCCTAACAATTGATCAAGAAGTCTTCTTTCCATTATTACAATATCGATTATACAAGTAAAGAATCAACTAATGTATGTATATGGAGAGAGAGAGAGAGAGAGAGAGAGAGAGAGAGAGAGAGAGAGAGAGAGAGACCTATTATATGGGGAAATGTGATTTGGACAAAGCACCACTGAAAGGAGGTATGAATCCTAAGGCAAATATGGGATGGTGAGGAGGAATGAGGATGCTATATATAACTGGGTTTTAAAAAATTTCAAGAGTCAACTAATTAGAGAATAAAAAACAGGCAAACCATACACTTTAACAATTAGTACTTTAACTTCGTAGGTACCCTGTGCTGTGTGGCAGGGAGCGTTTGTTGTGCAAAAGTGTTTAGCAGTACGTTTGATAATTACGTGTGTAAGACGTTACAAAATTTTACTACATTAGAAAAGGAAAGCGTTGTTTTATACATTAGTATTCACCGTCTCAAAAAAGTTAAGGTCCTAAATATTATATATTAACTAACTTTTATCCCGGGAGCGTCCCGAGGTTGAAAAATATAACAATTCTAATAATATTAATACTAATAGTAATAATTATTACTCTTGTAATTAAAGAAATAAAAAATAACATTGCTATAAGGTGACACCATGTGTTGCAGTGTTGCACGATTCTTTCTCCTAGCTTCTCTTGATGAAGTATACATATGCATCTTTAGAAGAGTAAAATTCCAATGATAGCATGGCGATTGGGCTGAATTTCAACATCGTAGATAAGAACCTGGTTTAAAAGAAAAAACATGATTAATGAATAACCTGAACACTTTGTGTTTTTTTTTTCTGTATGAACGAAGCCCCACAAAAAATAGTCGCTTTTTTCTCCGTTTTTTTATATAGCACTATGGTACTCGTTGGAAAGATAATAAAACGCTCGTTAATTTGGTGTAATTTTTTTCTTTAAAAAATCTCGTATGTTCAAGACTAACCAAGTTCTACGTGTCTAATCTCCCGGATAAGTGTAGTGGGGCGGATCTGGCCAAAGAATTCAGGAATTTTGGTAATATTTTCGATATTTACGTTGCTAGGAAGAGAAATAAGGAAGGTGAACGATTCGCTTTTGTATCTTTGATCGATGTCAAAGATCGGGTGGAGATGGTGAGAGTGTTATCTGCTATACGTTTGGGAGAATATAGGCTGAAGGTAAACGTCGCTAGATTCGTGTTGGAGGAAGGAGAGGTCAATACTAGAAAGACACATCCGAATTCCTATCAACCGGATTTCCGGTTTCATAGCAGGGAAGCTGGAGGGAACGCCTTCACTGGTACTCCTAAAGGTTTCCAGGCGAACTCGATGTCTTTTAAGGAGGCGTCTTCTGGGGAAGCGAAAGGTAGAACTATCGTGATAGACAACAACGTTAGTGCTTTTGAAGATCTGTATGGTAGATCGGTGGCGGTACGGGTTACAGCGTTAGAAAATTTACGTTTGATCAAACGTATACTTAAAGAGATGGGGTTAGGGGAAGGAATCGTTCGGTGTTTGGGTGGTTTTATGGTTTTGATTACGTTCAAAACTGAAGAGCATGCGTTGATAGCTAGAGATGAGTTGTTGGGCAGACCGGAACAGTTCGCAACGGTGGTGGTGTGGGAAGGTCAGAACCTACCGTCTGAACGGGTTGCTTGGCTGAAAGTGTTCGGGTTACCGCTGTGTATTTTAGAAGACTCGGTATTAACCGATATTGGGAGTCACTTTGGAGTGGTTATCAAGAAGCCGTCTCTTGACAAGGTGGAGATTGATTCTTCGTTCCAGTTCATCGGAGTGTTGGTTGATCAAGGTCTCCGGATTCAGGAGACAATTTTTCTCAAGTGGCGGGGCAAAACGTTCAAGGTGTGGATAGAGGAGGAGGATAAGGAATGGATATCGGATTTTATTGCAGAAGTTGAGGGTAAAACGGATGACGTTCATTAGCATATGGAGGTGGAATCGGAGGAGTTACCGGTGAAGGAGGAGGAAGTGACTCCGGCGAAGGTATTTTCAGAAACTGAGGATATCCCGGGATTCGAAACCGTGATTGATGCGGCTCCTATGAATGTGGAAGTAAAGTCTGCGGGATTTTCGGAAACTATTACTGGAAATAAGTTGACTGAATTAAAGGATAATAATGATAAAGAGGTGGGGCCTACTCCCTTGGTCAAACCGATGAAAAGGAAAAAACAACTTGTCAAACAAATGGAGATGGGCCAGTCTTCAGGAGGAAATTTTTCTAGTAATGATAGGCCCAATAAAGAGTCCAAGAATTCTGATGACCCATTCAACTTGGAACCTATCATACTGGGCTTAGATCATAATGTTGTTAAGACTAGGGGCCGAGCCCATATCTGTTAAAAACTCTTTCCAGCTTTTGGTGGATGAACAGGATACTTATTCTGAGGTGAATGAGCAGGGGAATGCTTACAGTAATGGTGATGCTGGGATACAAACGGAGACTGATACATTCGAAACATCGAAGGAAGAGGAAATGGAAGCCACTGTGGCGTTCGGCCAAAGGCTTGGAGCGAACTTGGTCGGGTTCGATCAGTTAATCTCAGAAACAGTTGAGGGTGTAGGGTTTCAATCAGGTTTGTCATGAATTTTCTATCCTTAAATGTTAGGGGGTTAGGGGCGGCAGGTAAAGTCCCGTGGGTGAGAGGTTTAATTATGAGAAATAAAGTAGATTTTCTGGGCCTTCAAGAATCGATGATAGTCAACATTGATAACTTTGATCCGTCGACGGTTTGGGGGAATGGGAGTGTTGATTCTGAGTTGGTCGGGGCTAGGGGAAAATCCGGTGGTCTTGTTAGCTTATGGAACCCGAAAAAATTCAAGAAATGTAAATCGGTGGTCGATCATAATTTTATTTTTATTACTGGCATGTTAATTGAAGACGGGTCTACGTTACATATTGTGAATGTTTATGCTCCCCAAAAAGTCGGGCAAAAGAGACGTCTTTGGGAGCGTTTGTTATCCTTGATGCAGGGGGAAGTGGGGAAATGGATTTTCTTGGTGATTTTAACTCGGTTAGATGGGATTGTGAGAGGAAGAATTCAAAATTTAATAGTACGGCTGCTCGGGATTTTAATATGTTTATTGATGATGCTTGTTTGAATGAGTTTAAAATGCAGGGGAATAGATTTACCTTTCTCTCAGGTGTTGGAAAAAAAGCGAAGATGAGCAAAATAGATCGTATGTTGGTGTGTCAAGATTTCTTGAACAAGTGGAACGGGGCGTGTCTTCGGGCTCTTCCTAGAGAGTTATCGGATCATTGTCCGATTTTGTTAATTATTAATGACTCGAATTATGGTCCTAAACCTTTTAAATGGTTCAACTCTTGGCTTGATCGGGAAGAATGTGAAGAGGTGGTTCGAAAAGCTCTTTTTGATTTTTCGGGTAGTGGTTCGGCGGAGGCGGTTATCTCAAAAAAATTAGAAGCTGTTAAAATAGCGTTAAAGAATTGGTGGAGCGAGGTGGTGCTAAAAGAAGGGGAGAATATGGCTGTGCTCAAAAAAGATATCGCTGATTTGGAAAACATTATGGAGGACCGTGAGTTAGAGGAAGAGGGAGTGTGGGTTTGGGAGGAAAGCAAGAAAGAGGTCAAGAGGTTATTGTATTTGAAGAATAAAGACTTGAGACAAAAATCTCGAGTTAATTGGGCGATCTCGGGTGATGAAAATTCGGCGTTTTTCCATAGGTGCATTAATGGTAGGAAAGCTGCTAACAGTATCCCGGGGTATTAATCGATGGGCAGTGGATCGCTAAGCCTTCTCTCGTGAAAAAAGAGGTTTTGCGGTTCTATCGGGAGCTTTTTCGGGAGCGTCATGTTAGTAGACCGGCTTTCATTGGTGATAATCTCAAAACTGTCCCCTTAGATAAGAGAGATGATTTGGTGGCTCCGTTTTCTAAGGAAGAAATTAAGGCTGCAGTGTTTGAGTGTGGGTCGGATAAGGCTCCTGGTCCAGACGGGTTTAATTTTCATTTCAATAAGCACTTCTGGCAATTATTGGAGGAAGATTTTTTCAGATTGTTCGAAGAATTTTATGGTACGGGTTGTATAGGTAAGGAGTGTAGTTTATCTTATATAACCCTAGTGGCTAAAACAAAAACGCCTATGGGGTTGAGAGATTATAGGCCTATCAATCTTGTGGGTGTGATCAGCAAGGTTATTTCTAAGGTGGTAGCCACCAGAATTAAAAATGTGATGAATGATGTGATCTCGGTCTCTCAATCGGCTTTTCTTAAGGAGAGATTTATTTTAGACGGGCCCCTTGTGCTTAATGAGTTAATCGGTTGGTTAAAGAGGGTTGGTCATAAGGCGTTTTTGTTGAAGATCGATTTTGAGAAGGCATATGACAATGTTAACTGGGGTTTTCTTCTTTCTATTATGGAACAGATGGGGTTCCCGGATAGATGGTGTCTTTGGATTAAAGGTATTGTTATTTCCGCCAGGTCGGCAGTGCTAGTTAACGGGTCGCCTACGTTTGTGTTCAATTGTCAAAAGGGTCTTAGACAAGGCGATCCTTTATCCCCTTTTTTATTCTTGATTGTCATGGAAGGTTTAGCTTCTATGTTGTCGCGGGCGTGTTGTTTGGGGATATTGAAGGTATTAAAGTCGCTAAGGATGGGCCTACCTTATCTCATATGTTGTACGCTGATGATGCGTTAATACTAGGTAAATGGTCTTATGGTAATGTGGTTATGGTAAATAGGCTGTTGCGTATTTTCTTTATGTGCTCGGGGCTGAAAATAAATGTTCATAAGTCTCATATTTATGGGTTGGGAGTATCCTCCTTGGAGGTGTGTAATATGGCCGAACTGTTGGGTTGTAAGGTTGGTGATTTTCCTTTCAAGTATCCTGGAGTTAAAATTGGTGCAAACATGAATCGATTGGCCCATTGGGATCCCGTTATAGATATTGTTCGAAGTAGGCTCCAATCATGGAGGGCCAAGGCCCTTTCTATTGGTGGTCGTCTTACTTTGATAAAATCGGTGCTCAGTAGCCTTCCGGTTTATTACTTATCGCTTTTTAAAGCTCCTACAGGGGTGGTCGAAAATTTAGAAAGAATTATGAGAAAATTCTTATGGGTTGGGAACCGTGAAGGTAATGGCGTCCATTGGGTTTCATGGGAGATTGTTACGAGACCTAAGAAGAATGGTGGGCTAGGTATTGCAAAATTGGCTGAGGTGAACTTAGCTCTTATGGTTAAATGGGCGTGGAGGTTCAAAACCTGTCAGGACGACCTGTGGAAAAAAGTAATCATTAGTATACATGGGAGCCGAAATAAGTGGACGTTCCTTCCGGTGAATAGAGCTATCCCTGGGACTTGGAAAGCTCTTGTTAATTGTTTGGATAAAAGTCGTATTAAAGGTCTGCCTATAGATAATCTTATCACATGTCAGTTGGGGAATGGTCAGCAGATTAGTTTCTGGAAGGATGTTTGGTATGCGACGACTCAGTTATGTAATCGGTGGCCTATTCTTTTTGGCCTGGAGAAAAACAAGAACTGTGTGGTCAGTGAGCGGTTGTCTTCGGTTGCTGGCCAAACAGGATTGGTGGACAGTGGGCTGCTGAGCGCGTCCTGTGTAGCGGGTATCTCAGAGATTCAAGACGTCTTGAACATGGTTTCTCAGGTGCTTTTAAAAAACGGTCCAGATCAGTGGTTATGGGATCAAAAACCGACTTCTAGATTCACTGTTGCGGCGGTTAAAAATACATTGCGACAACACCTGTATGGCTCGAGCACTCAGGTTTTTCGTTGGGTAAATTGGGTTCCTATTAAGGTCAACGTGTTGGCTTGGAGGATCGAGAAAGATAGAGTTCCTACTCGCGTAGAGCTGGTTAGAAGGAATGTTGGTTTGCCGTCCAAATTATGCCCGTTGTGCAGCTCATCTGATGAAGAGGTGCTGCATGCTTTTGTTGACTGTGGTTTTGCTGCTGCTGTTTGGGAAGGCGTCTGCAAATGGTGCAGAATTCCGACGGTAATCTGTTCTGCGTCTGCTGCGTTGTTTAGTTGGGCTGACACGGCTCCAGTGTCGGCTAAGGCCAAGACAATTGTTCGGGGTGTGGTCATGATCACGTGCTGGGCAATTTGGAAAGAAAGAAATAATGCGGTTTTTCTTAGTTCTTGTCCGAAGGTTTGTGAGGTGTTGGCTTGAGTTAAATCTATGTCTTTTCTTTGGTTATGTCATAGATCTAGTCGATACAGGATTGTTTGGTCTGAGTGGGTTAAATTCCCTCTGTACTCGTTGTAACGTTGGTGTGAGTGGCCCTCGTTTTGAGGTCCTCTTTTTTGTGTGAATGAAGTTAATGTTTCAAAAAAAAAAAAAGGTTTTATATTATTATTTGTTTTTTTTTTAATTTGCCACATGGCATGCACACTCAAGGGGGAGAATGCCTTCTTGAGTGTCATGTCATTAAAATTACTTTCTTTTATTATATATACTAGGCGAGATCCTGTGTGGTAACACACGGGAGGAGTCATCCAACCCTTATCCGCTGTACGGTAACCACTGACACGTCAACAGACCAAACCCTCTAAAAACTGTATTTTATGACGTCTGTTCATTTCACAACATCAGTTAATAATATACTGAAACAATAGATCGTTTGTTATTCAACGGTTTGTAATACGTCTGTTCGTTTCGCAACTCTGTTCATTACATCAATTAAGCAGGTTTTTAAAACACCTGGTTGTAAAAAACTGTTGATTCAAATAGTTGTTAATTCAAGGGTTTCTTTCATACAGTGGTTGCATTAACCACCGATGCGTCAACAGACCAAACGTCTGCTGAGAGGAACCGCTGTTTCGCAACGTCTGTTTATATCTTTTAACACTGATCGGGTTTTTAATAACTGAAAGGTTACAACCAAGGAACCAAAACTTGTAATGACGGATTAAAAAGCCGTAGTCAATATGTAGCGATATATAAAAAACCATATCTAATCAACGTTAAACAAAACAAATATAATCAACTTTAAGCATTAAATATACATTATGAATTCCAACTTCATAACATCTGTTTATGTGACACCCGACATGTTCGGCTTAAACATTTTGGTAAAACATAAGTCTACCTTAGCGAAAAACATTTATAAATGGACTTAACTGGGTTAGTTGAGTCGAGTTATGTTAGGATTGTCTAGGGTTCAATGATCTGGAGGATCATTGGGAGTCATTTTGGAAATACACTAGTACCGGGTCCCGTTGTTGGTGAAATTACATGAACTGAATCAAGTAGGACAGGTAGATTATTGACACACGTGTAACATAACATGATAATATGTGCTACAGGGTGTGAACATGATTATACGTGCCTATATGTGCTTAACATGTGCTAGGATTGCATGATCATACGTTAGAATGTTCCGAAAACTGCTTTTCGTATTCGTTATGGCCATTTTGAGTTCTTGGTTATGCCTTTTGGTCTCACCAATGCACCGCGGTGTTCATGGACTTGATGAACCGCGTTTGCAAGCCTTATCTTGACAAATTCATCATCGTGTTTATTGATGACATTCTGGTCTATTCTAAGAATAAGACGGGCCATGAGGAGCACTTACGGTTAGTCTTGGAACTTTTGAGACAAGAGGAGTTGTATGCTAAGTTCTCAAAGTGTGATTTTTGGTTACGCAAAGTTCAATTCCTAGGGCATGTGGTAAATGAACTGGGAATTCATGTCGATCCGGCTAAGATCGAAGCTATTAAAGACTGGGAAGCACCAAAGACGCCATCTGAGGTGCGGCAATTCCTAGGTCTTGCGGGTTACTATCGTCGTTTCATTGAGGATTTTCGAAGATCGCTCAACCCCTCACCTCTCTTACCCAGAAAGATCGAAAGTTTGACTGGGGTGAACTGTAGGAATCGACATTTCAGATGTTGAAGCTTAAACTATGTTCTGCACCTATCCTATCCCTATCTGAGGGTACGGATGATTTTGTTGTGTACTGTGATGCTTCTATTCGTGGTCTCGGTTGCGTGTTGATGCAACGCGAGAAGGTCATTGCTTACGCTTCTCGTCAACTTCAGGTTCACAAGAAGAACTATACTACCCATGATTTGGAATTGGGTGCGGTGGTTTTTGCGTTGAAAATCTGGAGACATTACTTGTACGGTACCAAATGCACCATATACACCGATCACAAGAGTCTCCAGCATATTTTCGACCAGAAGGAGTTAAACATGCGGCAGCGTCGCTGGGTTGAACTCCTGAATGATTATGACTGTGCTATTAAGTATCATCCTGGCAAGGCGAACGTTGTGGCGGACGCCTTGAGCAGGAAGGAATATGCGAAACCTCGTCGTGTTCGAGCTTTACAGCTCACCATTCATTCCTCTTTGCCTGACCAAATTCGTTCTTCACAGCTGGAAGCTTTGAAGGAGGAAAACCTTAAAGCTGAAACTATGCACAGTGCTGACAAGCACCTTGAGCTTAGGTCCGATGGCCTACACTACTTCGCAGAGCGTGTTTGGGTTCCTTTGTTCGGAGGATTACGGGAGCTTTGTCTTGGATGAAGCTCACAAATCCCGGTATTCTATTCACCCAGGCTCCGACAAGATGTATCAGGATTTGAAGATACTCTATTGGTGGCCGAACATGAAGGCTGATATAGCCTCCTACGTGAGCAAGTGCTTGACTTGTGCTAAAGTCAAGGTGGAGTACCAGAAGCCGTCTGGTCTCCTACAACAACCTGAGATTCCAGAGTGGAAGTGGGAACGAATCACGATGGATTTTGTCACCAAACTACCGAAGTCACCAAGTGGTTGCGATATGATTTGGGTGATTGTCGACAGGTTGACAAAATCAGCACATTTCCTACCTATTAAGGAAACTGATGGACTCGAGCGGTTGGCTCGACTTTACCTTAAGGAGGTAGTCTTTCGGCACGGGGTGCCTGTTTCTACTATCTCTGATCATGATTCTCGTTTTGCTTCGCGTTTCAGGAAGGCTCTGCACAAGGCCTTGGGTACTCAGTTGGATATGAGTATGGCTTATCATCCGCAAACTGACGGTCAGAGTGAGCGGACGATTCAAACCTTGGAGGACATGCTTCGAGCATGTGTTATCGATTTTGGAAAAAGTTGGGAGATACACATGCCGTTGGTGGAATTCTCTTACAACAACAGTTACCATTCTAGTATCAAGGCAGCTCCGTTCGAAGCTCTTTACGGACGGAAATGTCGGTCTCCTCTTTGTTGGGCCGAGGTGGGCGAGAGCCAGCTCACTGGTTCGGAACTGGTGTACGAAACTTCAGAGAAAATCGTACAAATTCGTAACGTTTGGCAGCCGCACGAGATCGTCAAAAGAGTTATGCCGATCGCCGTCGCAAACCTTTGGAGTTCCAGGTTGGGGACAGGGTACTTCTGAAATTTTCACCATGGAAGGGCGTCATACGCTTTGGGAAGCATGGCAAGCTTAACCCTCGTTATGTCGGACCGTTTGCAATCCTGCAACGGATTGGACCGGTGGCATACAGACTTGACTTACCGGCGGAGCTCGGTAGTGTTCACAACGTCTTCCATGTGTCTAACTTGAAGAAGTGTTTGGCTGATGAATCTCTTATTGTACCACTGGAAGAGATCAAGGTGGATGATCGTCTTCGCATTGTGGAGGAACCTGTTGAGATTCTCGACTATAACATTCGTAGCCTTCGCCAGAGTAAAATTCGCATCGTTAAGGTTCGTTGGAACTCGGATCGTGGACCGGAGTTCACGTGGGAATGGGAGGATCAGATGAAATCTAAGTATCCTCATCTTTTTCCGAAGCGTGCGTTTGAGTCTAGGCATGTTACTGCTGAAGCTGGATGAATCTCGGGGCGAGATTCCTTTCAACGTGGGGATGATGTGACAATCGGTAAATTTTCTTTTCGTTTCCTTCTTTTCGTCTCTTTCATTTGGACTCCGTGCAATTTTTGGGACGAAAATTCTTTCAACGTGGGGATGATGTGACACCCGGCATGTTCGGCTTAAACATTTTGGTAAAACATAAGTCTACCTTAGCGAAAAACATTTATAAATGGACTTAACTGGGTTAGTTGAGTCGGGTTATGTTAGGATTGTCCAGGGTTCAATGATCTAGAGGATCATTGGGAGTCATTTTGGAAACACACTAGTACCGGGTCCCGTTGTTGGTTCAAGTAGGACAGGTAGATTATTAACACACGTGTAACATAACATGATAATATGTGCTACAAGGTGTGAACATGATTATACGTTCCTATATGTGCTTAACATGTGCTAGGATTGCATGATCATACGTTAGAATGTGTTTAAATACGTTAAAACGACAAAACTGGAAAAACTGGAAAACACAAGTCCCGGTTCGACCCATGGAATGGGGGCGAACCTGGAAATGAGCCTTGGTTCGGCCCTTGGATAAGGGGCGAACCTGGAACAAACCACAGAATAAGTTCATTCGACCTTGTAAAGGGGCGAAGGTGGCACCTTCGACCCCATACAAGGGGCGAATGTGGAATTAGTATAAATACCACACTTTATCATTTTCATCATTTCACAAACCCTAGCCGTCTCTAAACACTCTCAAACGATTTTAATCACTGAGGAAGGAGTTTTTGCTCTTGTTTTTTTAATCTAACCTACAAAAAACATCTAATCAAGAATCCAAGGTGTGTTCTTAATCCTAAGCCCTTTTTAAAGCATTTTGATTCGTTTTCATCTAACCCTAAATGTCCAGATCTGTTCTAAGGATGTTTTTATGATTAAAAACCTTTTAAACATCTTCCTAAACCTAAACCTTATCATTAAACATAGGTTTTCATATCAATAAACATATGTTAATTATGTGTTATGTGATATTATGTGTTGTTTAATGATTTGCTGCTGTACTAATGCTAGAAATATGATCTAGGGCTGCTATTATTGTGGGTTTATGATTGTTTAAGGTTACAATTAGATGGATGATGATATTATGTCAAATTTGGGGATTTTAATAAATCTAGGGCTTGTTGCATGCTGGACAACTGAGGTCAAATCTGTCTCATTGGGTCGAACGTGGCTCAAAAAGGGTCGAATGTGGCAAAAAGGGGCGAACGTGGAACTGTAAAACTCTGGTTCGACCCTATACAATCAAAAATGAGATTTTTGATGCACACTAAGTGTTTTATGCTTGAACCTTGTGTGTAATCTATGTATACTTGATTAGTTAGGGTAACGAGTCACCAACGGGATGTCAGGTCTGTCTAGTGTGTCGGTTGAACATTCAAAACACGTTTTATAACATACTTGGTCACGATTTGGACAGTCGGGGACTAGATAACCTTATGGTTATTAGTCGGAACACTTATGTGAACATTTTGATAGATCTCCGGTAGTTGGGATCATCAAGGGCTTGGCTTTCTTATATTATTGAAAAACACAACTTAAGGTGAGTTCACGACCCCACTTTTACTGCTTTTACTTTTGGGGGAGAAAACATGCCCTAAACTTATTTTGGTAACATATGTCATACTATGATTTAACTTTGCGTTGCTATACGATCTTTGAAAGTCCTGGGGGAAACCATGAATGTGCGGGGATGCACAACGGGGGAAATGTGGATAGATCTATTGGGCGTGACCTGCCCCACTCGACGGCTTGGAGGGCCGGGCGGGTGCATATTGTCTCGAACTTTGCTAAACATGCTGAACATTTCGGGCTGAACATTGCTAAACGTGTCCAGTAATGGTTTTCCAATCGTAGTAGTAACAAAACATACGCCTAGCTAGCATACTTGGTAACATTGATATAGTATGGACATGGTAACACTTTGGTAACACTGTGGTAACATTTTGGTAACATATTTGTCACACCTCAAAATCCACTTGCGGAGTTTTACCGCGAGGCGCGTGACAAACCAGGATCCAAACCAACGATCACAATAAACAAGTCTAAATTAACATATGCAATTTCAAAAACATAGTTTAAATCTCCAGTTACAGCGGAAGCTTATTCTCAAAACATAATCCAAAAGTAAACCAAATGTTCAATGTTTGAAAACCATGCAATCCTAACTAGACGCCGTGCAGACGCGTGCGCCCTTGTTCCATTGTGCTACCTTAGCGACCTGAGAAAACATGTAAAAGTTTACGTTAGCACAAAATGCTGGTGAGTTTACAGGTTTTGTAATCCAAGTACCAAGTTCAACCTGTCCATACTATAACAATTTGCAAACCAATGTACGCTAGCTAGGCGTATGTTTGTTATGTAACACCCCAAAACCATTCGTTCGCCTAACTACGCCATTAGGCGTGATTAGCAATATAATAACACGAGACTTAGAGGCTTATAATATGGGTTATATTCTAACATGGAAATAACCTAGTTAATAATATTATGTTTATAAATTAATAAAAGGTGTTTGAAACTAGCTTATGAGTTAGTTTTTATACGAAAATGACAGTGGGAAAACTTGAGGGACCATAGTTGCCAAAATGGTAAAGTGGGTATTATTAATAAGAATAAAACACACCAAAACACACACATGAAGTGTGTGTGTCGTGTATAATGATCAGGAGATCATTTCTCCTTCCTTAACCAAACCCTAAACATCAACTCTTGCTCAAATCAAAGCTAAATCAAAGGGGAAATCGATTCTCTAGCAAGAAACAAGTCATCTAAGGCCTAATGAACATCAAGGTACCTTCTATTTGATATAATTTGATGTTAATACCCGTTTTTGATTTGGTCAAAAACTAGGGTTTTGATAAAACGTGAAATTTATGGTTAAAAGAGGTTGCTCTAGTCTTGGGGAACCTCAAACATACCTAACTTAGTTACAAATCACACTTAATATGTGTATTTGGTTTTGATCATATGATTATGTTCATGTGTAGAATTTGGGGTTTAACCTCTAGGTTGAATCCACTCATATCTAGTAACCTTTTGTGACTCTTAGAAGTTGTTGTATGAGAAATTTAGGCAAAATGGTCTAAATAATGTATTATGATGATGATTAGACAAATGGTTATGTTATGGCTAATCTTGAGCTTTAAAACTAAACAAATTGGTGGGTGCACACCAAGTGTTCGATTAAATGCCAAATTGGTGAAAACTAGTGAAACTATGAAGTTAGAATCATGTAAGAGCTATAAATCGTATGTGATATTGGTTTGTAATAAGCCAAGTTAATCGGATATTCTATATAAGAAAATGGCTATGGATTTAGCTATAAATGGGTAATGAATACATGATTTATGGATAGTGAATTAAATCCATGTTATGTATTCTAATAATCAAGTTTGACATATCCCTAAGTAGGTACAAGAACTAGGGATGCAAACGGGTCAAACGGATGCAAGCAATGCGTATGGAAGCAAGAACGGATATGAGGTAAGTTTTACTTACACCAATATACTATAACATAGCTTAAATTGTTATAAATATTAGTTTCAAATCTTGAGTGTGAGGTAAAGATAAACCCCAAGGGGTAGAATCTATTAAGTGATTTGCCTTATGTGCACTCAATACAAATGTGGCTTATGACCTTAATCGAGATAATGAGTTATGACCAAATGGAGAAATCCATCAAACGGGTCAACTAATAAAGATATGTGAGAAATGATGTTTTAATCCAAATTAAACCAATTGAATGGAGTCGTTAAGCATGATGTTAAATGGGTCAAGTTTGTTTCACTTGAACCATAGATAAAAACTTGGGTAACATAGCATTATGAACTAGGAGTCTAAACGGGTCAAATGGTGATGTCCTCACCATGTGAATCCAACACTTGATGCTTGTATTCCAAGCATTAAGATTCATAAAGTTAAACGGGTCAAATGGCAAGTTATTGCCATTTGAGTTCCGAGAAATTAACGTTGTCTATTTAGAAAGCATACAGGTAGATGCAATTGCGCGTGCATTCTTGATGTTAAGAATCATGGAGGATAAACACAAGGTATGGATATGGGTCAAGGCCACCCGGTAAGTCCGTAGTCAAATAAACGCTTTCGGCGAAGCAACATAGGTGATAAAGTACCCACATGAAGTGTGGGTGCAAATCAAGTAAGTTATTTCCATAACTATGTCTAATGCGCGCTAAGGCGCTTAGAATCGACCACATTAGAACAATCTTGAGAAATGTTGAAAATATAAGTCCGTATGGGCTTAGAAGTTTTTAAACAAGTCATTGAGTCCAAAACAATGGGTTTCAATCAAGAAGTGTCGCCACGAATGGCTAAATCGAAAGATTTGGCTAGGAGGGGCATTTTGGGAAATTATAAAGATTTACTAAAGGATAAATCTAATAATCGGAATCATAACGAACAAATCGGACAAACACTTTAGTTGATCAAGTGTATAATGACTTGACAACATGAACTAGATGCATTGCGCATGGTCAAATGGTGTTTGGATAAGTTAAATGTCTAAATGGGTCAAATTGGGTAAAAGTCGCCATAAACATTCAAAACTAAGAACCGGATCATGGCGACATAAACCGGACCATAATTTCAGTCAAACAAAGGTTTATTTAGTCGGCGAGTCATTACTTAGGCTTCGGGAATCATCAGATGCGGTTGCGACATGATTCCCATGCTTAAAAATCACCAAATTCACATCAGAAGCTTCGAGCGGCCGCTCACAGAGGCCGAGCGCCCGCGCGCTTTGACCTGCACGTCAGCACGAACTTTAAAATTGCGTATAAAATCGTAGAAAAATCGTTAGGAGGTGTTCTTTATATGCCTGGAAAGCTCTCGGAGCGTAGAACAATTCTTATTTGAAAGTCGAAGTCGGATTTTGGGTTTTAGAAGGGGTAAAAGCGATCCGAACAGCTGCTGCGCATAAGTTGCAGCAGTTTGTTCTCCTGATAAAGGGCCGTTTGGCCTGGTTCGTTCCGTATCAACGTGTAACGAATACCGTACTAGTTTAAATGTATCATTGACAACCCACTAACCATTTTTGTGAAATGGTGCTAGGTAAACAAGTGAAGGAAGTCCCGGAGCAAGGATCAAGTCGCGAGAAGAACCGAACACGCCCGAACACTCATCAAGCTTCCGCACTAGAATATAACGAACTCCCGTTAAAAACAAAAACTTTAATACATTCTTTTGTAGCAATGATGTAAAAATTTATTGGAACTAAACGTGTATGGGATTCATTAAGTTGGGTTTTCATAATTACCAAAGTTTTAATCGGGAGTGGTTTTTAGTTAAGGTCCAAACCCGTAGGATTAGGCAATAATCGCGTGATTACGGGTTAGGGTCTTACATGTTACTACCACGATTGGAAAACCATTACTAACTCGCAAACCAGATGTCGTGCCCGAATAGTAAACCTGTTGTTCCTGTTTGAGACAATATGCACTCGCCGACCCTCCAAGCCGACGAGCGGGGTTGGTCACTCCCAATAGCGCTATTCACATTTCCCCGTTGTGCTAACCCGCACATTCATGGTTCCCCCCGGGACTTCCAAAGATCGTATAGTAAACCATAGAAACCCATAGTATGACAGTAGTTACCAAACATAAGTTTTAACACATGTTTTCTCCCCCGAAAAGTGAAACCAGTTAAAAGAGGGGCCGTAAACTCACCTTAGGTTGCGTTACTTCGAAACACGAAAAATATCAACAAGCTATGCTAGCCCGTAAAGCGGTGACCTAACATATGACAGTTACAAGTACTTAGACTAATAACCCGTAGGTTAGTTAGTCCTTAGATGTCCAGACCATAACCAAGTTCATTTTGAAAACACCGTGACTTTTAAATTAACCCAAAGTACAAGACTCGACATCCCATTGGTGACCCGAGACTCCCCGTGTTATACTTGCACTCACAAACATACAATCATGCGATCACACTTAACATACGTTAAAGTCCAACAAGTTATAGCACGTAGTTCAAGTATCACCTAAATAAGTCCGAACACATGTTACCAAGTTATTAGATATGTTACGGGGTTTCTAGCATGTTCCTAGGTGTCAAATCGGGTCTCGGAATGTCAAAATATACTTACAGCAGCAGTACAGGCGATTAGGAAAAGTCAACTAGCATTTAGGAATGCTAATTGCCTATACTATAGGCAATTAGGTCATAAGACATGCATTTCAGAAGTCTATAGGCAATTAGGTCATAAGACATGCATTTACTAGCAATTAGGTCATAAGACATGCATTTAACTAGCAATTAGGTCATAAGACATGTAACAGAGGCAATTAGCCCCCAATCGCATGTAACATAGGCGATTAGGGTTGCTAATCGCCAATAGCCCAGCTGTTCCGGTTTTTCGCGCGTTTAACACTCCAAATCAGATCCAGAACGTGTGTAAACATCAAATATCAATCAAACAACTATTCCAAACATGTTCAAATCAAAATCCTTCGTTTAACCTTGTTCTATCAGCCCTGCATGCAACCATGTAATCCAAACACAATACACATAGCATGAAACTTTACATTAACATGCATAACCATAACCCTAATGAACAATTACTCAGATTCCATCATCATGCCATCATTATTAATCTGAAGCTAACCTAATAACATGTTAATCATCCATATTGAATCACAAAAACCCTAGCTTTTAATTGAAAACCCACATACATCATACATGCTATTTAAAATCCAATTAACAATACTTATTAACGATTTTCAGAAAGCTTATTCGTTTTAAAACAGGTCTGGACCGTTAGGGATTTAATAAAAACGTTAGTAAAGATTGCATGGATGAAAATCACACCTTAGATTGTGATAGATTGATGAAATAAGCTTGAAACCTTGTGTTTTGATCCAAAATCACGTTCCAGAGGTTGTGTGTGTGTTGGGGCGGGTTATGGGACGACTAGGGTTGATATTATGAAGTTTAGGAGGTCAAGCATTGTATTTATAGTCGTTTTTAGTCGTCCAGTACGTAACACGCGATTGTGCAGCAGCTATACGCGATTAGGTTTGCTAATCGCATGACATTACATGCAATTGGGCCTAATCGCATGTTATTACATGCGAGTAGCACCCCAATCGCATGTAATGATCCCCAAATGCATACCCTATAGGCGATTAGCCTCCCTAATCACCTATAGGGGTTGGTTCTGTGTATTTTGCGCGTTTAAACCCCGTTTTAACATATGTTAACACATATTCGCATACCGACAAGTCACATAATGATTGTAAACACATAATACTTGCAAATAAACACATTCACACTCGTTCACCAATTCCCGGGACTCGAGACTTGTATGTTCCTATGCTCTGACGATTCTACGAATCGTCACCACTTGTACACTTGGCTAAGGACTGACATCTAATGAACCTCTAGATTAACATCTAATGATCCTCTATACTAAACTGATAGTTCCCGAACCATAACACGACTTAACTATCCCAGTTAAGTACAATATACGCGTGACTCGCTAAGGTAGACTTTCATCTAGACACGTTGTTAACCAGAATTTGCCGGGTGTCACAATATTGAACATACCTGTGAACTCGCCAGCATTATATATGTTGACGTCTTTTTGGCATGTTTTCTCAGGTCGCTAAGGTAGCACTGATTGGACTAGGCGCACGGGTTTGCATTGGCGTCTAGGCTTAGTTGCACGTTTTGAAATAAGTGTCTTGAATACTTTGGAACACAGTTTTGTACCTGATTAAATTCTTTAAATGCTTCCGCTATGGTTGTCACTTTATGGAAACTATGTTTTTTTGAGTTTATGTATTTCATATAGTATTGTTTATTGTGACCGTTGACTTGGATCCTGGTTTGTCATGCGCCTCGCGGTAAAACTCCGCAGTGGAAATTTGAGGGTGTGACAGTTTATATATATGAATATACATTAGGAATTAATAAACTTAAGCTTCAATTCTTTTGAAGGTACAATTCATTTTATTCTTGAACTTTAGGCGTATGAAACTCAATATGCGTATTAACTCATTGATATGCGATGGATGGTATCCACGGCTAGTTAAAGGAATTAATAAACTTAAGCTGCAATTCTTTTGAAGGTACAATTCATTTTATTCTTGAACTTTAGGCATATGAAACTCAATATGCGTATTAACTCATTGATATGCGATGGATGGTATCCACGGCTAGTTAAAGGAATTAATAAACTTAAGCTGCAATTCCATTGAAGCTTCAAGCTGTGCGTGTAGATCTTTGAATCGTGCCAAAAGTTCTACATCCTTAATACCGGACTCTGAATTGCACAACACCGACAAATCACGAACAGCAGTCGAAGGCATTGACTTCAAAATCCGTTGAACATCGTCTCGCTCAAATGTGCCCAAGTGCAAACGGTCAAAACAAATCTTCAACTCTCTTGTAGTCTTCAAATCTTGATAGTATTGTCCTGTAATTTGATTAAGAACAAATTCCTTCATTTCATCTTCACGGTTATCACTTGGGGCTGACATTGATGCAATTGATGAAGACTGAAATGTAAATGATATGTTAATATTAATTAAAATCGTTTATGATGAACTTCCAGATGAATTTAGTATTTTATAGACCAATAACGCGTGAAGATGAAAGGTCATACGGTAGAATAGTTATTATACTTGGGTTAACGTGTTAAACAAAAGCTTTTCTTATAATGATTATTTAATTAATTTCAAAAAGTTTATAGTATCTAAAAAGTCTATACAATTTATGAAACATAAATGGACGAATGCTTTGGAAAACGAAAAGACGAAATAATTAACTATCAGTTTAACAAATCAGAGATTTAAATAATTATACAAAATATCGCGTGAAATTAATTATCTTTCGAAATTATTTCTATAAATATGTTCATATCCAACCTAAAATTTATCTATAAATTCCACACAATACATATATTATAAAATTCATCTACAAAAATGGCAAACAGATCATACTACCATTTTGCTGATGCATTAGATGCTAAGTCTTTATCCAGCGCTTGGTCACTAACTAGAAAAGAGAAAAGATGAAGATATTTGAAATGAAGTAGAGAGGATCGAAGAAACAGTTAAGGAACAAATCTGGGCAAACATTTCCCTGCTAGATATGGTGTTGCATGAACCAGGAAGTCCTTTAAGAGACAAGATAGAAGACTATTTGACCCAATAACTACAAATCGAAAATGACATCCATGAATCGTCGACTGAATTAAAAAGGATCTTTCAAGCGAGATTCTGAAAAAGAAACAAAGGATTTTAGAAATTTTAATTAAGTAGTTTTGTATAGTATATATGATTTTTATTATGTACATTTTAATTTTAAATGTTAAGCTCTGTTTATTAAAAACAACATTATTTATCCCATCGTCTTTTGTTTGAGAACATCTGTTTATTACCATCTGTTTGTGTAAGTTGAAAACAATTAGTTTAAGGTCTGTTTACTAAAACCAAAATTACGAAGCCATTCGTCTGCTGTAAAGAAAACCTGTTTACTAATATCTGTTTCTTTCTTTTAAAACAATTAATACCAAAAATATAAAAAAAACACCAACTGTTATGCACTGTTTGGTAAAAACCAAATTTAAAGATTCTATTGTCTCTTAGCTGTTTAGGCCCTAAGTTTGTAATCGTGTTTTATACCATCTGTGTTTGAGAACATCTGTTTATTACCATCTGTGTGAATGTTGAAAACAATTAGTTTAAGGTCTGTCTACTAAAACAAAAAAAAAAAACAAACCAACTGTTATACTCTATTTGGTAAAAACCAAATTAAAGAGTCAATCTACTATTTAAAATAAAAATTGTATTTTGTAAGGTCTGTTCCATTCACAATGTCAGTTAAATGTACAGACAAATTAAAGCTCTGCTGAGATAACACATATCAAAACAAAAAAGAGGATTATCAAATTAAGAAGTAAATCTAAAGTTGAAAGAAAAACCGTATTTGATAACGTCGTTCAAAGCACACCATTAATATAGCTGAATTTTGAAACACTGTGTTTAAAAAAATGTTGATAACAGATGTATATTAAAGTGTTTAGTTAAAACAGTTGTTGACTTACACAGTTGCTACTAACAACTATAACACCTTTACATTTTAAATGTTTGATTACTAAAGATGAATGATCTGTTGATTTTAACAGTAGACTATTTAATCAGTTTTATTATACTCAAATTTGTATTTAGAACAATAATAATATCAAATACATTTCAATGATTAATCTGTGTTTAACAGTTGGTTAAATCTTATTTCTTCTCTTTAACAAAGTTTCTGTCAAACAACTGTTATACAATTCAACCATATTATTACAATTCAATAATTTGAGTTAAATATTTAGTTTAAGACAAATAAATACAAAATGGAAGATATTTCTTGCCAATAGAAATACAAATATATTTACAAAATTACTTCAATGACAATAGAATTACAATATGTGAGTTTACAAACTACATAAAAATACAAGGAAAAAATATATTTATAACAACCTAACAATAGAGAATGATATTTCTTGCCAGCATCATCGGAATATATTTAAATGTCATCCAGTTCTAAAAGCCCTAACGAATAACAGGATCATCCCTTTGTTAGTGACGACCAAAGGGAAATACGAGTCTCACACTTATGTGTGGATCAAGAAGATTCATGAAGATATTCATCAAGACCTTTGCAAATTTAAAATACAAGATCCAAGATATTAAATCTAAAAGCCCGAAAGATTGACAATAGGGAACCGGTGCAGCATATATAAAAAATAAATATTGATTGATGTTTTCCTTTGACTGTATGAATCATCGAAAAACATCAATTTCAACTTTTTTACCAACGAAATGTTGGTAATCAATTTTCCTTTGATTGTAAGAATCTTTCGAAAATTTGTCGAAAGACATTTGAAAGTAATATCATTATGCATATGGGATTGAGAGATGTATGTGAGAATTGTTTAAACGAATATATAGAGATGGAAAATGATTATTGGGAATTCGCCCCCTTTTATAGTGTGAATACACTAAGGTGCTGTTTGTTTTTTCTGCAGGAAAAAGTCTGCAGTCTGCGGACCACATCTGCAGATATCTGCAGGAGAAGAGGTGGTCCAAAGGTCTGCAGTCTGTAAGAAGAAGATTGTTTGTTAATGTCTGCAGGCTGCTGAAATAAACTAAAATTTAAATAAACTGATTTTTTACAGCAGTCTGGTGGTAGACGGTGGTGGTGGTGGACGGTGGTGGTGGTGGGTGGTGGTGGACCGTGGTGGTGGTGGACCGTGGTGGTGGACCGTGGTTGGTGGTGGTGGTGGGCTGTGGTGGTGGTGGTGGTGGACTGTGGTGGTGATGGGTGGCGGTGGTGGTGGTGGGTGGTGGAGGCGGTGGTGGTGGGTTGTAGTGGGTGGCGGTGGTGGGTGGTGGTGGACTGTGGTGGTGGGTGGTGGTGGTGGACGGTGGTGGTGGTGGTGGGTGGCGGTGGTGGACGGTGGTGGTGGACCGTGGTGGTGGTGGACCGTGTTGGTGGGTGGTGGTGGTGGTGGTGGGTGGTGGTGGCGGTGGTGGTGGTGGGTGGTGGTGGGTGGCAGTGGTGGGTGGTGGTGGTGGTGGTGGGTGGTGGTGGTGGGTGGCGGTGGTGGGTGGTGGTGGTGGACCGTGGTGGTGGTGGAAGGTGATAGGTGGTGGTGGATGGTGGTGGTGGTGGACCGTGGTGGTGGTGGTGGTGGGTGGTGGTGGTGGGTGAGGAGAAGAGAAGTGAAGAAGACCTTTGAAGACTTTGGAACAAGTTTGCACCAAGAAGAGGTCAGGAAGACCTTTTTGAGTGAAAGGTCTTCCAAAAAACAAACAATCTGCAGACCTTAAACGTCTACGCGCGTCTGCGTGGTGCAGACAAAAGAGGTCAGAAGTGATTCTGAGCAAAAAACAAACAGCACCTAACTATTCGTAAAGTTGGTTTTCAACTTTATCAGTTGCATTTCAAGTAAATATAAATTTCGAAATTACTTTTGTGACTTTTTTTTACTTTTATATAATGAAAGACAATTACTTCACAACAATAATAATAAAACAATAATGTTAATAAAGTAACTTCCAAATCGTAATCATTATTTTAAGGCATTTTTATAACATCTGTTGACAGTAAAAACAGCTGTTGTCACATCAAAGTTTTTCAGTATTTTTTGCAACAGATTGTGTAATCTGTCAAAGCAAAAACCCCGCCATAGTGAACTAATAGCAACAAACAGATTTCTTCTATCAATAAACAAAATACATATATCTTAATAACTAAAACAAAACTAAAAACAGATGTTAACACAGAACTGTAAACAAAACCAAAAACAGATCATAAAAACAGATGTAATTATACAACTTTCATCTTAATAACTAATATTACCTGTGTAATAATATCAATAAATAAAACTTAAATTCTTTGATGACGACTGTACAATATCTATAGACTTACCAACTGTCACACCCTCAAATTTCACGTGCGGGGTTTTACCGCGAGGCGCGTGACAAACCAGGATCTAAGTCAACGGTCACAATAAACGACACTATATGATACGTAAAAATGACATAAACAAACCATCAAGTTTTCATAAATAATCCATCGCTGCGGAAGTGTAAAACTTTATTACAAACCAAAATGCAAAAGTACGTAAGTCCGAAAAAGCTAAGTAAGATGCATATGAATCCTAGACGCCGTGAGACTTCGTGCGCCTATGATAAGCTGCTACCTCAACGACCTGAGACAAACATGCTAAAAACGTCAGCAAATAATGCCGGTGAGTTCACAGGTTTTATATTAAACGTTTAAGTAATAAAAGCCATCATGTTATCACTATGTTAGAAATGATAGCGTTAGCTAGACGCATGAATAATACTACTACGACCGGAAACCATTACAGACAACGATATATGATTTTGCCCGAAACGATTATGCTTATGACCGAGACAATATGCACCCGCCCGGCTCCCAGCCGACGGGTGGGGTCTGTCAGTCCCAATAGATCTATCCACATTTCCCCCGTTATGCTATCCAGCATATTCATGGTTTCCCTGGGACTTTACGTATCGTATAGCACCAATGAATTTAACACTAGTATAACATGATAATTTATGAAATATGTATAAGCATGTGTCTCCCCCGAAATGTAAAACGTAAAGTGGGGCCGTGAAACTCACCTGATGCTGCTTCCCACTCTAAAACAAGTAAACCTGCTCAATAGACGGTACCAAATACCGGTGACCTATCATGACGAGCGTATAAGGTGTTAGACTAACAACCCGTAGGTTGATTAGTCCCTAACAGTCCAGACCATAACCGTGTACATATGAAATGATGTTTAAACGTTTAACCGACCACACCAGACAAGACCCAACGTCCCATTGGTGACCCGGCATCCCACGTGTTAGCCGAAAGCAAGATATCATGCAACATATGCAATTAAACACTTAGTACGCGCAAGCGTTCACCTAGTCTAACATATCAGTTAAATAACGCATAACTAAGTCCGAACACGTGTTACCAAGTCATTGGACATGTCACGGGGTTCCTAACATGTTCCTAGGCATCAATCCGTGTTTCGGGATGTTAAAATATACATATAGCAGCTGTACACGCGATTAGGAAGCAAACATGTGATTAGGAAAAGTCAACTGGTGATTAGGAGAGTCAAAATGGCGAGTAGGGCTGTAATCACCAGTAATAATGGCGATTGGGCCCCTAATCGCCTATAGTTCAGGCGATTGGGGGCCAATCGCCTATAATAGAGGTGATTAGGACCCTTATTCGCTAGTACTGATCTGTTCCGTCTTTTTACGCGTTTAACCCTCCAAATCAGATCCGAAACATGTGTAAACACCTAATATCCAACCCAAAACATTAACCCAACTATTTCAAGCAAAAACCCCTAATTTATCATCACCCTAGCCATCCCGAATGCATGTGTTTTCCAAAAATAGCAATATTATCATGTAAACATCACATCCTCATGCAAAACTTACCCTAAATAGCATATATTCAGATTTCATCACATAATGACGTTGTCCAACAATATCCTACTGTTCTAGCATCATCCTAGAGTAAACCCTAACCTCAAACAATCAACAAAACACAACATATCATCATCAATCCACCATAATCACTCAAACGGGTCAAAACGCCTAATATCAATATTACACATCTATGAACCTTCAAACTCCTAGGTTATCATCATATTAACTCATTTAGATCAGAAACACAATAATAACACAAGAACAATCATGTTTAAACGATAAAAATCCTATCTTGCATGAATACATCACATATAACAAGTATAGAGGTTTGGGTTTGTTTTGAAACTGATTTTAATGCATTTTCAAAGACACAAATGTTTAGAAATCAGGTCTGGACCTTTAGGGATCAAAACAATATCATTATAAAGGTTTGGGATGAAGAACACACCTTGAAATGGTGAGATTATGAGGTGTAAGGCTTGGAAATGTGATTTCTTGCTCAAAAACGTGTTGCAGAGGTTGGATAAGGTGTGGGGTGGATTTAGGGTGTATTAGGGTTTCACAAATGATGTTTTAAAACATAAGGGTGGTATTTATAGGCGTTTTTAGTCGTCACATGCAGTTCAGGCGAGTACAAGGATGTTACAGGCGATTAGGGCTGCTAATCGCTAGTAGTACTAGCGAATAGCCCCCTATTCGCCCATAGGTCCTTCTATTCGCCCCATAAACTGGCGATTAGGCTATCATATATGGCCTAATCGCCTATAGCCTATGTGTCCGGGTTTTTGGCGCGTTAAACCCTATTTTATCGTATTTAAACACGTTTTCACATACCGACAAGTCATGTAATGATTATAAGTACATAATGCATGATAACTAACACGTTCCCATCCGATCACCAATTCCCGGGACTCAAGACTTGCGTGTGTGCAATAAGCATGGCGATTCTACAAATCGCCAATCCTTGTACACATGGTTATGGACCGACACCCAATGATCCCTCGGACCATTGTAACGACTCCTGATGATTCCCGAATCATCGACACAACTCAACCGACCCGGTCGAGTATGATATTAAGTAGTTGCTTTCAATGTTTTCGTTGAGGTAGACTCGTATGTATGCAAAGTATGAAACGTATGTATGTAGAGTACGAAACGTATGTATGTAAAGTATGAAAAGTATTGACCTGAATATGCCGGGTGTCACATCATCCCCCAGTTGAAAGAATTTTCGTCCCGAAAATTAAATGAAGTCCGGAGATGAAGAGACGAAAGAAGGAAAGAAAAGAAAAATTTTCCCGTTGTTACATCATCCCCCAGTTGAAAGGAATCTCGACCCGAGATTCATTTAGTTTTGGAAGCAACATAGTTCGATTCAAAAGCACGCTTAGGAAATAGATGAGGGTACTTGGCCTTCATCTGTTATTCCCGTTCCCACGTGAACTCCGGTCCACGATTTGAATTCCAACGAACCTTGACGATGCGGATTTTACTCCGACAAAGGCTACGAATCTTATAATCAAGGATTTCGACTGGTTCCTCCACAAAGTTTAAGTTTCAGCATTTGAAATGCTGATTCCTGCGGTTCACCCCAGTCGAACTTTCGGTCCTTCTGGGTAAGAGTGGTGAGGAGTTGAGCGATCTTCGAAAATCCCTCAATGAAACGACGATAGTAACCGCAAGACCTAGGAATTGCCGCACCTCAGATGGTGTCTTTGGTGCTTCCCAGTCTTTAATAGCTTCGATCTTGGCCGGATCGACATGAATTCCCAGTTCATTAACCACATGCCCTAGGAATTGAACTTCACGTAACCAGAAATCACACTTTGAGAACTTAGCATACAACTGCTCCCGTCTCAAAAGTTCCAAGACCAACTGTAAGTGCTCCTCATGATCCGTCTCGTTTTTAGAATAAACTAAAATATCGTCAATAAACACGATGACGAATTTATCAAGATAGAGCTTGCAAATGCGGTTCATCAAGTCCATGAAAACAGCAGGTGCATTCGTGAGACCGAAGGGCATGACCAGGAACTCGAAGTGGCCATAGCTTGTACGAAAAGCGGTCTTTGGAATGTCAGCTTCTTGCACCCACAATTGATGATATCCAGACCTCAGATCTATCTTAGAATAAAAACTGGAGCCTTGGAGCTGATCGAATAAATCATCAATACGAGGAAGTGGGTAACGATTCTTGATGGTTACCTTGTTCAGTTCCCGGTAGTCAATGCACATGCGAAGGCTCCCATCTTTCTTTTTGACAAATAGGATAGGAGCTCCCCACGGGGATGAACTAGGTCGAATGAATCCTTTTTCCAACAACTCCTGCAGTTGATTCGATAATTCCTGCATCTCGGGAGGTGCAAGGCGGTAAGGAGCTCGGGCAATAGGTGAAGCACCGGGCGCAAGATCAATGTTAAATTCAACCTGGCGGTGAGGTGGAAGACCAGGCAAATCGTCGGGAAATACGTCGGGAAAATCACGAACAACAGGAATGTCCTAAATCCTCTTCTCATTGTCAGATGAAACCGAAACAAGAGCTAAAATAGCAGAATACCCTTTACGTAAATACTTATACGCTTTCATACACGAAATGATGCTCAAAGGAACCCCACGTTTCTCGCCATGAACCAAAAGAATCTCTCCATCCGGGAGAGGAAGGCGAATGATTTTATCAAAACAAACGATTTCCGCACGATACAAAGACAACCAATTCATACCCACAACAACGTCGAAACTACCCAAGGACATCGGCATGAGGTCAATAGGAAAAGATAACCCAGAAAGTTCCAACTGGCATCCCTTAAGAATATGAGTTGCCTCAATATTCTTACCATCAGCCAATTCAATTAAGTACTTAACCTCTAAAGGCGTTGGTACTGTGTCTAACAGTCGGCTAAACTCAACAGATATAAAACTCTTGTCGGCACCCGAATCAAATAAAACAGAGGCATAACGATCACAAAGAAGAAACGTACCAGTAACAGTATCCGGATCCTGACGGGCCTCGCCCGACCCAATGACGAAGGCGCGCGCGTTCCTGCCACCACCCCCGTTACCCCTGTCATTCCTCCCAGCATTCCCCTGCTTCAGTTTGGGGCAGTCCTTCTTAAAGTGCTCTGTCTCCCCATAGTTGTAGCATCCCTGATTACCCCTAGGTGCAGCAGTGGTAGTAGTAGTAGGGGCAACCACCTGTTGCTGAGTCTGAATATTCACCCTGCATGTCTGGGCCTGATGCCCGTTCCTCTTACAACGGGTACAATAACTACAATTCCCCACATGATGATACCCACAACGATCACACTTAGGCAGTCTACCAGTATACCCACCCTGCCTCTGTCCAGAAGACGAACCCGTAGTCTCAAACTTCCTCGGCTGCTGCTGCTGAGGCTGAACTGTACCCTTACCCGCGCTCTCCCATTTTCTTTTGTTTCCATCAGAGGTCTTCACCACAGTACCCTTAGGAGGCAAAACACCCTCCTGAACCTTCTGCTTAGTCAGCCTATGAGCCAACCGAATGGTATCCCGAAGTGTAGTAGCATCATTCGCGGTCACCAACCAGCGAACCTCAGGCACCAACCCACTAATGTAGAACTCAATGGCCTTATACTCAGGAGTCACAGAATCCGGGCACAAAAGTGCCAACTCATGATAACGAGTGGTATACTCCTCGATCTCAGATCCCACCATCTGATGATTCCACAGTTCGTGCTCCAAACTCTTAATCTCATCCCTGGGGAAATACTCCATCTTCAAACGAAACACAAACTCGGTCCATGGCAACGCATGGGCCTCCAGTAAACCAATAGTCTGCACAGCCGAATTCCACCAAGTCAAGGCACGTCCCTCGAATGTCCCTGAAGCATACTCGACCTTCTCCAACCAACGAAGCAGTCCCACAGCTCCCTCAGTCCCACTGAAGTTATGGGGCTTGTAGTCCAAGAACATCTTGTAAGTACAGTGGACTGGAGGAGGTGGAGGTGGTGGAGGATGAAAAGCATTCCATGTTACAACAAGCAACACGGGTCAGGAAACGAACACCACACGACAAAAGATAAGGTTGGATAAGGTGTGGGGTGCCTTTGGGGTGTATTAGGGTTTCACAAATGATGTTTTAAAACATAAGGGTGGTATTTATAGGCGTTTTTAGTCACCACATGCAGTTCAGGCGAGTACAAGGATGTTACAGGCGATTAGGGCTGCTAATCGCTAGTAGTACTAGCGAATAGCCCCCTATTCGCGCATAGGTCCTTCTATTCGCCCCATAAACTGGCGATTAGGCTATCATATATGGCCTAATCGCCTATAGCCTATGTGTCCGGGTTTTTGGCGCGTTAAACCCTATTTTATCGTATTTAAACACGTTTTCACATACCGACAAGTCATGTAATGATTATAAGTACATAATGCATGATAACTAACACGTTCCCATCCGATCACCAATTCCCGGGACTCAAGACTTGCGTGTGTGCAATAAGCCCGACGATTCTACAAATCGCCAATCCTGGTACACATGGTTACGGATCGACACCCAATGATCCCTCAGACCATTGTAACGACTCCTGATGATTCCCGAATCATCGACACGACTCAACCGACCCGGTCGAGTATGATATTAAGTAGTTGTTTTCAATGTTTTCGTTGAGGTAGACTCGTATGTATGCAAAGTATGAAACGTATGTATGTAGAGTACGAAACGTATGTATGTAAAGTATGAAAAGTATTGACCTGAATATGCCGGGTGTCACACCAACAGATATATCAAACAACTGTCTTCAATTACAGTATATGATGGCCACTGTACAAATGAACGATGTAGATCGAAACTGACAAATGAAGGATCTACATGTTATCAAATAACTGTCATCGTAAATGTTTGATTAATTAATTTTCCAACTGAAACAACTCTTCAAATTCTTATCTTTTTTTAAATACAAATTTCCAGACAAACACAAAAAGTATTTACAAGTATTTGTAGAAATATGAACATGTGATGTTTTACGTTTTTCTTATTATAAATAACTGTTTAAATTTTATCTTATGTAAATTGAACATAAAAAGCTTGTTTAACTTGGTTTGCTAAGAAGACATTGTCACTAACAATGGTAATCTAAAAATTCTTACCAAATAACCGTCAATCAAACTTCCATAATTACAATTCATAATTTGAGTTAAACATTGAATTTAACAGAAATAAATAAAAATTGAACACTTTAAAAGAACAAATACAAAATATCTCTAAACAACTACTTTGATTAAAACAGAATTACAATATGTGAGTTTAAAAACTAAATAAAGATACAAGGAAATATAAAAAAAAAACCCTACTAATAACAAAACCCTAGTCATTGATGTTTCTTCACAGCATCATCGAACCAAATCACAAACCAAAACAATGAAAACCAGCACACCACAGCAGCTCGTATCTAAATATCATCCAGATCCAAAAAGCTTAACCATTGAAAATAGGAAGTGGATGTGCATATGTAATAATAAATTGATGTTTTCCTTTGATTGGAAGAATCATTGGAAAACATCAATTTGAAGTAGTTTATCAACAAACTGTTGGCAATCTATTTTCCTTGGATTGAAAGAATCTTTCAAAAAAATTGTGGAAACAGAATTAAAATTAATATCATATTGCATATTGAATGGAGAGATGTAAAGTGAGAATACTGAAAATGAATATTGGGAATTCATCCCCTTTTATAGACTGAAATATAATAACTATTCGTAATCATAAAGTTAGTTTTCAACTTTATTATTTGGATTTCAAGTAACTATAAAGTTGGAAGTTAGTTATCAAAATTTTAATTTATTTTTTATAGAATGAAAGACAACTGCAAATAGAACAATAATAAAAAATAATGTTTTTAATAAAGTTACCTCAAAACCGTAATCATTATTTTTGGGCTGTTGATATGAGTGGTAATTGATGGTTATGCGTCTGCTATAAGTAATCTCTGATTATTAATGATACAACTGTTACAACAAACAGTTGTTGCTTAAAAATAAAATTAACGAATCATATATCTTTTTTTAAAACAATTATTATAAAGAAAATATAAAAAACATAAACAAACCAAATGCTATGGTCTGTTTACTGAACAGCAAATAAAAAACTCAAAAACTGTTATAGAATTCAATTTTATATTCTGACAATCGCATAATTTGAATGAAATATTTAATCTAACAAAGGTATATACAATATCCATATCGATACAAAACTCACCAAAATATAAAAAACGTAAGAATTCTAAGAAAAAAAAATCCAATATCCATACAAAACTGAAGTAATGCTAACTATGACATTCAATACAAAACTGAAGTAATGCTAACTATGACATTTCTTCCATTAGAATAAAAAATACATACAAATACAGGCAGAAAACGACCAAAAAAAACTAAAGAAGATAAAAACAAAAATAATTACACATAATAGCTCTAACTCCTCAAGAATCAGAGACATATTATTTCACTATACACCCATCTCTAATTAAACAGGCTGTAAAGGAGATCGTGATGAGAATAATATTTTTCTTTGATTGTAAGAATCTTCCGAGAATACCAATTTCAACTTGATTACCAAAGGCTTTACTCTTATACATTTTATTTCATAGGCAAAAAATAATATTTTTCATCGATGGTAGCTTTATTTATTTATGATGATATAAATGAAGAGAAATAAAGTTGGCAAATGAAATGACGAATTGCTTGGCTTTTATAGAGGGATAAAATGTCTTACATATTATAATAAGATTTTTTACTCATTGCATCAATAGTAAAACAATTAGGAAAACAACTAATAAAATAATGTTATAAATAGTTTACTATTAGTGTTACTAATACAAATTTCCAAAGACAATGTCTGCTACGAAGAACCACTGTTTAATCTTGATATGTGTAATAAATGATAAAGCAAAAGCGAACTAATACAAAGTAACAAATTTATTCTAAGTGCTCTTCAGGTACAATCATAAATCATGTGAACATAACAAAAACTTAAGTTATTTTAACCATCTATTTAAATTAATAGTATGAATATTATGATTATCTTCAATGTCCTAACAATAATTTTCGAATAGAAACCTATTATAAGTTCAAGGTATACTAAATTTGATGACTTGTCAACGGATGTTGCAAACAACTGTGATACATTACAATTTTCAACCAAAGGATGATGTAACCACAGTTTAAAAACAGACTTTCCAAATTTAAGTTGTAATCAATATCTAACAAAATAACTATAAATTTAAATTAGATCAGTCTTTTCAAATTCATAATTACAAATAGTCACCACAACCCTAAAAGTCTTTGATGAGCACTGTACAAACGAAGGATCTAGATGGAAAGATACCATAAATTAAAACATTATTATTTTATATTAATTAAACAATTAAGACTATTGTTCTTACAAATGATTTGGAGTCTTTTATTGTTCAAATATCTTTAAAAAATGAACATATATTTTATATCAATAAAAATTCTACAAAAATATCACCAACTATAAAACGTGTAATTATAGTTTTTATTGACGACTTAATATGTTTTAAAAAAATAATAATATTTCCATGACAAACTTTTTTAAGAAATGACATGAAATGTACTCACTGTAACTAATATTTTAATATATGTAAACTGAATATTTACATATAACTAAGTTAAGTTATTATAACCATCTGTTTAAATTATTAATATGAATATTATCATTATGTTTAATGTCCTAATAACAACTTTGGTATAGAAACCTATTCTAAACAATGATATCACCAGAGTTTTAAAACAGACTTTACAAAATTATTTCATGAGTTGTCAACGAATGTTATCAAACAACTGTGATGAATTACAATTTACAACTAAACAATGATATCACCAGAGTTTTAAAACAGACTTTACAAAATTATTGTTTGAACAGATATTGGATAACAGAAGTTAAAACAGATGAGGATGACAAAATAACATAACATCCACGCCAACAACAGATGTTAAACAACAGCTATTAACTAAAATATATTAATACCAAGTTGTTAAAGCATTGTGTACAAAATTAACATACATATCTTTGAACTTCAAAGATGTTAACAAAAACTTACAACTTGAAAAACTTAACAAACATATGAATACGTTAATAATAAGTTCTTAACTTTCAAATCTAGGTGCCTTCTTCTTCAATCTTTTGCCCCTAGAAGTTTGATCACCAAAATTTACATTACAACAATCTTCAAGACTTCTTTTCCCATTGGGACTTGTGGCACTATCAACAAACGCATCAACACATACAAGATCCTTCAAACAAAACACGAAACAGCTAATAAAACGTTACAAAACAATACAAGATGTAGAAACAACCTAGACATACTTGCACAAAGGTATAAATACCTTAGAAGTAACTTGAAACCCAAGTTGCGAAGATTCTGAAGGCTTAACAGACACTTTTCGACAAACTTCTTGAATGACCTAAAAAGTGATCAAATATAAAGAAGCATAACAGATTTAAACGTCTACTAAAAATAAATGCTTATTACAAAAAAAAAAATAGAATAAAGACCTCGCCAGAAGTACCCTGTACGTTCTCATATCCATCAACCAACTCTTCAATTATAACACGATGACAATTAATTTTAACGACAGTGTACACATGGTACTCATTTGCAAGACTGTAATCACAAACATCAATATTGAAAGTCAGTTTGTTTTCAACAACTGGAGACAACGCAAGTGGCAAACTTTTTGTGTTGCTTTGCTTCAACACCCTTTCCCTAATATACCATGCAGCAGCTCCAATGATCAGCATGACATCTTTATCAAACATCACAAATGATACACCGCCTGATTCATCTTGTACCCTTATCTGCAACTTGAACCTAAAAGAAATAAAACATACTTTATCTAAAAAACCTGAATGAAATGAAATGAAAAATCTGAAAAAAAAAACAGTGTATACATCTACTGTAAGACCCTAACCCGTAATCACGCGATTATTGCCTAATCTTACGGGTTTGGACCTTAACTAAAAACCACTCCCGATTAAGACTTTGAAATTATGAAAACCCAACTTAATGAATCCCATACACGTTTAGTTCCAATAAATTTTTACATCATTGCTACAAAAAGAATGTATTAAAGTTTTTGTTTTTAACGGGAGTTCGTTAGATTCTAGTGCGGAAGCTTGATGAATGTTCGGGCGTGTTCGGTTCTTCTCGCGGCTTGATCCTTGCTCCGGGACTTCCTTCACTTGTTTACCTAGCACCATTTCACAAAAATGGTTAGTGGGTTGTCAATGATACATTTAAACTAGTACGGTATTCGTTACACGTTGATACGGAACGAACCAGGCCAAACGGCCCTTTATCAGGAGAACAAACTGCTGCAACTTATGCGCAGCAGCTGTTCGGATCGCTTTTACCCCTTCTAAAACCCAAAATCTGACTTCGACTTTCAAATGAGAATTGTTCTACGCTCCGAGAGCTTTCCAGGCATATAAAGAACACCTCCTAACAATTTTTCTACGATTTTATAAGCAATTTTAAAGTTCGTGCTGACGTGCAGGTCAAAGCGCGCGGCCGCTCGGTCTCTGTGAGCGGCCGCTCGAAGCTTCTGATGTGAATTTGGTGATTTTTAAGCATGGGAATCATGTCGCAACCGCATTTGATGATTCCCGAAGCCTAAGTAATGACTCGCCGACTAAATAAACCTTTGTTTGACTGAAATTATGGTCCGGTTTATGTCGCCATGATCCGGTTCTTAGTTTTGAATGTTTATGGCGACTTTTACCCAATTTGACCCATTTAGACATTTAACTTATCCAAACACCATTTGACCATGCGCAATGCATCTAGTTCATGTTGTCAAGTCATTATACACTTGATCAACTAAAGTGTTTGTTCGATTTGTTCGTTATGATTCCGATTATTAGATTTATCCTTTAGTAAATCTTTATAATTTCCCAAAATGCCCCTCCTAGCCAAATCTTTCGATTTAGCCATTCGTGGCGACACTTCTTGATTGAAACCCATTGTTTTGGACTCAATGACTTGTTTAAAAACTTCTAAGCCCATACGGACTTAGATTTTCAACATTTCTCAAGATTGTTCTAATGTGGTCGATTCTAAGCGCCTTAGCGCGCATTAGACATAGTTATGGAAATAACTTACTTGATTTGCACCCACACTTCATGTGGGTACTTTATCACCTATGTTGCTTCGCCCGAAGGCGTTTATTTGACTACGGACTTACCGGGTGCCCGTGTTCCATATTCATACCTTGTGCTCCTCCTCCATGATTCTTAGCATCAAGCAAGCATACGTGAGTGCGTTTACCTGCGTGCTTTCTAGATAGACACATTAACTTCTCGGAACTCAAATGATAATACCTTGCCATTTGATCCGTTAACCTCAAGAATCTTAATGCTTGGAAAACAAGCATCAAGTGTTGGACTCAAATGATGATGAATTCACCATATGACCCGTTTAGACCCATAGTTCATGATACTATGTTACCCAAGTTTTTATTATGGTTCAAGTGACACTAACTTGACCCATTTAACACCATGCTTAACGGCTTCATTCAAATGCTTTCATTTAGATTAAAACATCATTTTCACATATCTTTATTTATTGACCCGTTTGATGGATTTCACCATTTGGTTATAACGCATTGTCTTGATTAAGGTCATAAACCACGTTTTATATTGAGTGCACATAAGGCGACCCATTAATAGCTTCTACCCCTTGGGGTTTATCTTTATCACACATTCAAGATTTAAGACTAATGTCACAACAATTAAGCTATGTTATAGTACATTGGTGTAAGTAAAACTTACCTCGCATCCATTCTTGTTTCCATAAGTATTCGCCTTGCATCCGTTTGACCCGTTTGCTCCCTCTTGGTTGTACCTAACTTGGGGATGAGTCAAACTTGTCTATTAGAATACATAATATGGAATTTTGTTCACTATCCATAACATCATGTATTCATTATCATTTCTAGCTAAATCCATAGCCATTTTCTTACATGTCTAGTTAAGATTAACTCATCTAGGCATTTCATCAAACACTTGGTGTGCATCCACCAATATACTTAGTTTTCAACATTCTAAGTTTAACCAAAATATAGCCATGTATCTAATTATTATCATAACAAGATATTTAGGCATTTCAACTAAATTTGATCATTATAACAACTCCTAAGAGTCACCCAAGACTACTAATCATGTGTGGTTTCAACCTAGAGGTTAAACCCCAAATCTTACATATTCACATAATCATATGATCAAAATCAAATACACATATTAGTGTGATTTGTGACTGGATTATACATGTTTAAGGCTCCCCAAGACTAGGGTAACCCATATTAACCATCAATTCCATGTTTTTATCAAAACCCTAAATTTTCATAAGAATCAAAAACGAATATAACATCAATTTCTACCAAATAAAAGGTACCTTGATGTTCTATAAGCCTTAGATAACCCGTATCTTGCTAATGCACTGAAAAACCCCTTGATTTGGCTTGGATTCAAGCATGTTATTGTGTTTAGGGTTTGAGTCTTGAAGGAGATGATGATCTCCTGATCATTACACGCACACACACACATTTTTTGTGTGTTTTTATTGTTTTATATTATTAATAAAACTCACTTTGTCATTTGGCAACAATGGTCCCTCAAGTTTTGGTCTCGGTTTGCTTTTAGATTATAACATTAACTAGATTAGTATCTTGTAGTGGGTTTTAGTCTCGTTTTTATCCGTTGACTAAAACATCCACCGCTAAATTCGCTTTCGATACTTTATCAATTACGCCTAATGGCGTATTTAGGTGAAACAAGATTTCGGGGTGTTACATCTACTGATTTACATACTTTGTGGTAATGGAAGTACATTTCCACTCGCATTTTCCATAACCCAACGCAGTACCAGGCAATTTGAGAATTGCTTCACACACTTCTTCAGCATTTTGCAAAAACTCAGATTTACTTAAAACATTCTTGTTGCAATTGCGGCAGGCAGCATAAAACCAACCATAGCTTTCTTCAACACTTTTTATGGTGGCAATTACAACAAAAGACATCGGCTGCAAACACAATGTATATTAAACATACACTTTTAAACAATACAAAAATATAGTAAAGTGAAGACATATAAAAGTTACGTATAAAATATTGAAACCTCTTGAATTGCTGAAACAATGAGTTCATCAACACGCTTTGTCTGTGTTCCAACGGTTTGAGAAGTACAACCACACTCTTCTTCTTGTTTCAACATCAAACTCCACAATGGATAAAGCTCTCTTCCACTTTCTTATAACTCGAGCCTTCGTGTACCACATGTCTTTGGCTGGATTCAGATCACAATGGCTTTCTTCATTGTACATTGAGGTGGACATTGTTTTAAATTTTAAGATGGAAATTTGAAAATCTTTTTTAGAAAATTCAGAGCTGATATAAGAAATGGGTGCATTCGTTATGTGCTTATATATAGGGAGCTGATGAGGCACGTTTCTCTACGTGGATTTAAATTTTCCCCCTTAAAATTCAAACTTAGGGCCTAAACAGCTGAGAGGATATGTGCATAACGTCTGCTGTTGGTTGGCAGACCCAAGGATTGAGAACCGCTGTTGAGAGCAACAGCGGTGGTTTCACGTGGCCCACGCCTTTTTTTGAATATTTTAATACGATTAATGACGTCAGTTTTTGCATCATACACACATTGGTGGCCAGTCTCTCCGGCTGACACATCAGCTTTCTTACGTCACTCACGCTTCTCCTATTATGGAAAGTATAGATACTAGGCGAGATCCCATGTGGAAACACACAGGACGAGTCAACCAAGCCTTATCCGCTGTCTGGTAAGCACCGACACATCAACAAACCAAACGTCTGCTGACAGGAACCACTGTTTTGTAACGTCTGTTTATATCTTTTAACACTGATCAGATGTTTAATAACTGAAAGTTTACAACCAAGGAACAAAAAGTCTACAGACGGATTAAAAAGTTGTAGTCAATATGTAGCCTTATATAAAAAACCATATATAATCAACGTTAACAAAACAAATATAATCAATTTTAAACATCAATATACATTATGTATTCCATTTTCATAACATATGTTTATATATATGAATATACATTAGGAATTAATAAACTTAAGCTTCAATTCCTTTAAAGGTACAATTCCTTTTATTCTTGAACTTTAAGCACTTTAGGCATATGAAACTCAATATGTGTATTAACTCATTGATATGCGATGGATGGTATCCACGGCTAGTTAAAGGAATTAATAAACTTAAGCTTCAATTCCATTGAAGCTTCAAGCTGTGCGTGTAGATCTTTGAATCTTGCTAAAAGTTCTACATCCTTAATACCGTACTTTGAATTGCACAACACCGACAAATCACGAACAGCAGTCGAAGGCATTGACTTCAAAATCCGTTGCACATCGTCTCGCTCTGTAAGTCCCAAATACTAGATCTTATTAGTGCAAGAGATTGTTATCACTTAGAAACACCTATTGATTAGGTGTTTTGAGTGATGAATCTTGAAAAACTAAGAAACTAGATAAAACTTGTAAAACCGACACACAAGATAAAGAGATTCAAGCTTCCATTACTGATAATAATCATTACAAAACCATGGAAAACAATAATTACGCACCCTTGTTCTTGTGCTATGAAAGATAACTCAAAACCCTAACCCTAGTGAGCTGCACATTGGTTTCTATTTATAGGCAGAGTCTGATGGGCCTGCGCACTTAAGCTAAGGGCGCAGGGCCCGTGTATAAGTGCGCAGTAGCTAGGGTTTCAACATAAACTATGATCTAATTACATAAACAGCCCCTTGGCTTACAAAACCTATCATATACTATCAAAAGTCTTTGTTCTGGTAACTGTGGTCTCAACTGAACCCAACAATACTCCCCCTAGACCACAGCTACCCGATCTTTCTCTGTCTCAGTCGATTGACACGTCGCTTGACTCCCCCTCTTCTCTTTCTTCCTGCACTGGGGGTTCTTCAACAATAGCAGCAGCAGGTTCTTCAACTATAGCAGCAGCAGGTTCTTCTTGGACAACGGGAGGTTCTGGATCAGAGGCTGCTGCGGGTTCTGGAGTAATCGTCTCTGGAGCAGTTTCTGCTTCAGCTTGAGTTTCTTCCGCAGCAGTGGCTTTAGCAGCCTTTTCTTTTGCAGCTCTTTCTTTCTGTTCTTTGGCAATGTCAGCTGCATTGATTCTATCGACCGCATCAAGTAGTTCTTGTTTCAACTTCATAGCCCGATCGACTGCTCTCCTGAATAATACAGCTTCCTCAAAAAGTACATGCACTGCTCCCACATTAATTTGGTTTGCAAACAACATATTTAGATCAGACAGATTAAGAGCGAAGACATCCACTGGATTAAGAATTCTCATAATCTCAGCATTATCATTTGCCTTGATCACTGCTTCACCAGTCAGACTGTCATAAAACCATTTCTTGAAATCTTTTAACATGACTGGAAGCTCTTGGCTTATCGGAACTCTTGTAACGACCTTTGGGGGATCAATCACATACGTAATCCTACCTTCTCCAGTAGTAGGATCAATCCTTTTCTTTGAAATATGACGTATTGGCTTTTGAGGCTTGAAAACTGTGAAATTTCTCACACATTCTCTTTCAATCAAACTTGCAATGCCGGTTCCAATGGAGTTGTTGATGGGGTTGATGAAGTGTGCTCTGTTTAGCTCTCTGATGTCCCAGCGAGGGAGAGATTCCAAGTCATGTTGACTTTTAAAGTATTGAATAACTCCCCCTCGACGCTTGATTACGAACAACTTCTTCAATTCATCGTACTTCCACGAAATGATCTTTTCTTGATGAGCTTCTTTAGTGTGGTGGATGTTTTGATGCAAGGCTGGAATAGTAATCTTCTTTCTTGGGAGCCATTGGGGCCTTTCAGGGCTGACCTTGTGACCATCAGCAGTCTCATACACGGTTGCCTCTTCTTCACCGAACTCTATGAATGTTTCGGGCATCTCATCTTCACTAACTTCATCAACATCACTTTCTTCAGCAATTCTTTCTTTTTCCTGTTCTTCTTCTAAAAACTTCCCGAAGTTGAACATTTCATCAGATGATGTGCTAGGCTCGATGTTCTGTTGTTTCTGCAGCTCTTGAATCATATCGAACATCTTCATCTGCACATTGGTTTGAAACTTTATCAGGTATCTCTGATCTCTAACAATCTTCTCAAGGTTCCTATTCTTGTGTTTCAGCTTCTTCAGCTTTCTCTTTAGTTCCTGATTGTTGTGAACCGAGTTCTTTAGCGTGCAAATCTCTTTAGCAGCAGTTTTGCCGACCTCTTTCACCAGAGACTCGTACAGTTCCTGATGCACTGGTTTACGACGTTGTGCAGCAGGAACTGAAGAGGACGGTTCTGTTGGTTTCTTTGCAAGAACTTTGGGAACTGGTGCCTTAGCAGTCGACGGCCCAGGCTGATCTTGATCAACAAAGATTGATTCAATGAACGCTTCTGCTTCAGCTTCTTCCTCAGTTACTACACGTGGAATTTCAGATGCTGATAAGCCCTCCCTTATTTTTCGTTTCTCGGCCTTTTTGAGTTCAGCTACCTGTTGTAGGGCCCGTGCCATCTCCAGCTGATCCTCAGTCAGTGATTCTCTACCTTCAGACAGCAGACCGGGCCTCTTTTTCTTAACGACTTTTGAAGGAGTCTCTTCGGTGGCCAACCTTTTTCCTCTTGCTTTCTCTCGAGTTCTTTCTACAGCAGTTAGTGGAGCTGAGGAGGGAGCTGGTTCAGATGGAGCTGTTTTAGGAGCAGTTACCCGTTGGGCTTCTTCCATGTCTCGCCTCTTTTTCTGGATCTTGTTATACAGCTCTTTGATAATTGGATAGCGTTGAGCCGGGTACATATTTTCATACATCGGCTCCCAATCAGCAGTGCTGCACTCAGCAAAAAATCTTCCAGTTCTGGCAAAATGGTACTCTCCATCATGAGGCGGATTCTCGTATTGTGCATTTATCGTCATTTGCACGAATCTAGGATACATGGCCCACTTTGAATCAGTTTGGGCGTTCTTCACTATGTAATCAAAGATTATCCCCGACAAGTTGAACGATTCATTTTTGCAGACTTTAATCATTGCAGTGCACCACTCCGGACTGAGTGCATTGTATCATCCCTTCCTGTGACAGAGAGGCATGGTGAATACGTGACAGATCAGTCTCCAGTCACGAGTCAGCTCACTTTTCTTGATGTCACTCCTTTTCTCGGATTCTCCCTTATACCCAATTTTCTTGAACTCTCTCAGAATATCAGCTTTGACTAAGAATTTGACTGGTCCAGATTGATCTCCAAGTCTTAACACACGTCTGACTGTATCTTCGGTGACAATCAAGGGTTTGTTTCGGACAGTTGCGTTGATTCTCTTAACACCGTCGACGACTTCATATCTCCCGGATCTCCAGAAATCTTCAATGTGATCCGCATAGACTGTCAGACTGTGTTCCACAGCATATCCGATTCGGCTATGCCGGATCCAGGCCACTACATCTCTGAATTTGGGATCCTCAGTCTCAAGATTCATGGCCTGGTTGTGCATGCCTCTAGTGTCCCACGGAATTTCCATCTGTTCCAGGTCATATGCACGAAAAACAAGTTAGAATTTTCGAGTGTAATCAACCGACCAACGACTGATATCTTAGAATTAGGCGGACGACGGACTTAGACTATTTTGAGTTATTAAATGTCTTGTGGTTTAGTTAGACGGATTATTATGCTTGATTGGTTTGGTTTTAAAATTGGGTATAATAAGTGCACAGGTTATATAAGGTTTAGTAGTCTATAATCATTGATGTCCATGGTTAAGTACGCAGGTCTTAAGTCTAAGTATGCAGTCCAGTCCAAGGCCTTAGGTAATCAAGTACGCAGGTCAGTCCAAGTTCTTAGTTAAGTACGCAGGACTCAAGTCAACAGGTAAGTGCGCAGTCATTCAAGACTTGGGCATGGTAACCCTATTGCCTTGATAGGCCAATCTGCGTACTTAACAAGTATGCAGATACTTAAACTCTCGTTTAAGATTTAGGTGCGCAGGACAAGTGCACAGGTCAAGTGCGCAGGTTAAGTGCGCAGAAGCCTAGGGTTTCAGGGATTTGAATGTATGAAACAAGTGCGCAGGTTCTTTGAAGCAAGTGCGCAATCTTCAAGAGATAAGTGCGCAATATTCAAATGAAATCCCCAAACCCTCCACAGAAATCCTTAGAAAGAAACCTTAATCCCTGTAATCATACAACCAAATTAGTCAAGGTATAATCTACCTTAAAAACAAACAAAAACACTGTAAAATGAAGAAGAAATAGTGGATTAACGGGTGATTAGAGGGTGATTAGTGGGGTTTAAGTGGTGATGAATGATGAGGATGATGATGATGATCGTCTGAAGATGATAGATTAGGGTTTCAGATACAGTAACGGCTGTAAAAAAATTTACACACATATATATAGTAGTGATATGGGCCTGCGCGCTTAAGCTAAGTGCGCAGGGCTTAATAAGTGCGCAGGGCCCAAAACATTCAAGATTAGGAAATTAGAGATTAGTGATTAACCATTTCTCACCTGCTGCATTCAAGATAATACTACCCATACCTGCCAGATCACATTTCAACTTCCCGTTGGATAGCTGCAGCCTAAGAAAAACTGTCGGTATACTTGTCCACTTAAATTCATGCCTTTTCTCTTTCAACATGCATTTGGTGATGATATTTATCATGTTTTTGGTAATATTGACGGAAATTTTGTGGACCCCACTTGTGCTAGGTATAAGCCTACCGATCCTCAAAGTTTATTAAGTTATAATGATGAGAGCTTCAGGTCTATGTTTCCATAAGCAGAGAAGATGATCATTATGTCGATCAGATGATGAGAGCTTCAGGTCTATGTTTCCATAAGTAGAGAAGATGATCATCTGATCGCTGGTTGAGCTATCTATGTATGTTTGCACGTCACTAACATTGCGTGTCTTTTGCTGCTCATTTGATTTATTTGCCTAGCCCCGCATTGGTAGCTTGCACTCTTAGGTGTCTTTTGAATACATACGCACAAAATTTTCTCTGTGTTTTGATCTCTCAACCTATGTATGATCGGACTCAGCTCGTGCAGACCTACAACACAGTGAGAGACCAACTTTCCGTGTAGACATTTACTGTTAATCACCTAGTAGCTGTTTACTCGTTTGATGCTGAATCTACCGACGCATCGTTGCTTGAGGCCACAGCATCCTCTGGGTCCTATTCACATGCTGACAAAATATGATTAGTTCCTATCATGTCTTGAAATTTTGCAGTAGGGATAGACCGGTTTTACTTTCTCCCCCAAAAATCTTGTTTGAAATGAAAAGAAGATATTTCTATATATTATGTACAAGTAAGGGTTTTTTTTTTTAATGAAATCATTCAAAATTTATCATCTCCAGCCATGTTACCAACTGATGAAAACGGGTTTTGTCAAAAGCTTTTGTAAAGATATATGCCTTTTGATCAGCAGTATCTATTGGCAACACCTGTATATATCCTTTGTCGTGAGCATCGCGAATGGAATGAATCCGAATTTTAATATGTTTAGTTTTAGAATGGTCAATTGGATTCTTCACGATGTCACGACAAGCATCATTATCAATGAAAATAGGAGTTTTCATGACATTCAAACCGTAGTCCAAAAGCTGATTTTGGATCCATAACACTTGACAGCAACAACTGGATGCAGCCGTGTATTCAGCTTGAGCAGTGGAGATAGACACTGTTGTCTGCTTCTTACTCTGCCAAGATACCAGCCTATTACCCAGAAATTGACAACCACCAGAGACAGATTTTCTGTCAATCCTGCAACCTGCATGATCACTATCAGAGCATGCAATTAAATCAAAATTATCACTCTTAGGATACCATAAACCAAGTTTCGGTGTTCCTTTGAGGCAGCGAAAGATTCTTTTTAATGCAGTTTCATGAGATTGCTTGGGATTTGACTGAAAGCGAGCGCAACATCCAACTGCCCACATAATGTCTGGTCTGCTGGCTGTGAGATACATCAGGGATCCAATCATTGATCGATACGTGTGTGGATTCACTGATGGTCCTTGAAGATCCGGTACAAGTGTAGTCTGAGCAGCAAAAGGAGTGTTGGACGGCTTGCAGTAAGACAGGTTGTACTTTGCCAAGATGTCTCTTGTATATTTGGCTTGATGAATGAGAATCCCGTCTTCCTTCTGCTGGACCTCCAGTCCTAAGAAAAATGACAATTCTCCCATCATGCTCATTTCAAATTGAGACTTCATGATGCTTTCAAATTCCCTGCATAAGTTTTCATCAGTGAAACCAAAGATGATATCATCTACATAAATTTGAACCAGAATAGAGTGTTTGTTGACTTCTTTGGTGAATAGGGTCATGTCGATTTTCCCTCTGGTGTATCCGTTTTGCAACAGATATGAGGACAAGGTCTCATACCAAGCTCGAGGTGCTTGATGAAGACCATAGAGAGCCTTGTCCAGTTTGTAGTATCTGTTGGGATAGTGAGGGTCTTCAAAGTTGGGTCGCTGACATACATAGACTTCTTCCTTGATTTTTCCATATAGGAAAGCACTCTTTACATCCATCTGAAAAACCTTGAAGTTTTTGTATGACACGTAGGCTAGGAAGATACGAATGGCTTCAAGTCGGGCGACTGGTGCAAAGACTTCCTCATAATCAATCCCTTCTTGTTGACGAAAACCCTTAACAACTAGACGAGCTTTGTTCTTAATAACCACACCACGCTCATCCATTTTGTTGCGAAAAAATCCATCTTGTTCCAATAGGATACTTTCCTTCAAGTAGATCCACTAGCTCCCAAACCTTGAGTTTTCTGAACTGAAAGAGCTCTTCCTGCATTGCTTCTACCCAGCTTGCATCTCTGACTGCATCTTCAATGCTGAAAGGTACTGTCTGAGACAAGAATGCCGAGAGAGCGGTGTTGAGTTTATCTGCCTGATTTCTGGTAAGAACACCCTCAGTGATTGGTCCGATGATGTTTTCAATAGGATGATTCTTGGATGATTTGAATCCCACGTTCTGCTCTACTTAAACTTGGGGAGGCAGATTTGATAAGTGATCTCCAGGTGTTGAGGAGCTGGATGGATCATTTACAAACTGTTGTGCTGAAGATGTTTCTTCAGAAATTGGAGTACTTTCAGAAGATTGTGTAGTTTCAGCATTTGTATCACCATTTGTGGGTTGAAGGGGAAAGATTGGATCAGCTACTAATGGAGAGAGACGGGTGGTGAAGGGTGCAACGTCATCTTCAGAAGAGTAGAGAGTATCTCCGAGAGGAGAAGGATCGGCTGCTTGATTGTCAGGAACTTGATCTTCAGTAATATTGAAATTGTTGAAAACAACGTCCACATCAAAGAACCACTCAGGACCGGCTCCTGTGTTAGTGGGGTTGGATTCCTGCCAATCTACATAGAAAGATTCAAGGACCATCTTGGTGCGTTTGTTGTATATGTAACAACCCGACCAGGTGGGGGCTGGACGTTACGACAGTTTGGTAACAGACTTGCACAACGGAAGCAACGATGACTAATATTTAATGTTTTTACAATTTCTAGTCTTAAAATAATACAAATACAAGATATAATTATAACTAAAGTCTATTGCAGGGACGAGACGCGGCGGTCGTCGAAGCAGTTGAGGAGTGTAATCCACTAGTCGATCTGATCTCTATCCGTACATATCTCTAGGTGCTCTAATCCGCAACACATATAGCCGAATCTTCTAACCAGATAACCTCTGATCCGTTACTAGCAAGCATATACCTCGCGGTTGCCATCCATCCATTTGTAGTACCTGAACACATGCTTAAAAGAGTTTGGGTCAGCAATTACGCTGGTGAGTCCGTGTAAGTAGTTAAGTAAATCCAAAACAGTTTCACAGTTCAAAACAGGTTTACACAGTTCAACACACGTGATGTACAAGCGACCCCTCAAACCTAACATGGACTCTATCTACTGCCATTATAGGTCCTGGCAAAATATATGCCGCAATAGTCTTTCACCTTAGTGGAGGGTTTCCCGGGCCCTACGTCCCGAGTCCACCTTGCGTGGGGGATTCCCCAAGTAGTACTACCCATATATTAAGCGGCTCACCTATGAGTTAATGAGTGTCAGTATTATCTGGCAGCTAGTATCTTGTCACATCACAAAAGTTTAGACACACAAGCATATGTTCACCCCAAAACAGTAAAACAGAAAAAGGGGAGTGGTACACGGAACTCACCTCGATAGCGTTTCACATGGTCACATAATATCCCACGTTAAGTTCCCATCTACCAATCATATGGTAAGGTCCTATTCAATGTTCATATACATTAGCGCGTGTAACCAATATCGCGGTTACACGTGTGGACAAGCTAGGACCTTTCTAATTTTAATATGGTTATTAATGTATTTATCCTTTAATGTATAGTTTTGAAATCAATGATCTAGTTACCCAAGTCTCATTCGTCTACGACTTCTTAGCTCCTATCGTTCTAATGTCCGAGTCTCATGGTCTATACTATCAATGTTCCATACATGGTCTCATTGCCTATTAGTTCCCTTATAGCAAACTTCCCATCAATACTGCTAATCGCCTATGTCATATATGGTGATCAAATCATTATTTGCATATATTTATATGTATACGTAGGGTAGTGTAATAGTATATACTTTTTATTGTTGAATATTTAGTGTTTCTTGTACCGGCTTCCTGGACGTTATGTTGTATATCCATAAATCCATATTAATGTTGATTTCACCAAATGGTGGTCCTAAGTCCAACCTCTTATAGCATCATTCTTTTAATCCAATGACCAAGTCCAACTTAATGGTCAAGTCATACACCATCTCATGTGTCCGAATAACATGTCGTGCCTTATGCCCAAATTACTTAACAACTCTATATTGTCCATATATAATCCAATCCAATATCTCAATACATAACTATTCACCTTATTAGTATAACTTATGGTGTACTACATTTTATTTGTCCAAACGAACTCGTCAGGATTCCACACGTGTCGGTCCGCATAACAATAATACAAGGTACTAATATGACTCGAGTTCTCGTGATTATACCTCTAGAATCCTTTCGGCTAACTGCGTTGTCTGGTTCGTCGCCCAGTTGACTTCCGTTGACCAAAAGTTGACTCGCCTTTGACTGACTTTGACCAAAGCCTTGACTTCTGTTAACTCGTTATCAACCACCAGCCATCATAACCCTCACAGTGACCGTCATCAAAAACCCGCCTCGGCCCCTGTTCCGATCCATCATCACGATCTCCTCTACAGGTTATTATCATCACCATAATCCACCGATAATCGAAGAAGGAAAAGGGATAGGTTAGGGCTTACCTTCGATGGAACGACGATTCTGTGAGAGGTACTGCTGCGGCCGCTGTCGCCGCTCAGAACCACCGTGACCCGCCGCCGTCTCCTTCCTCCTTCGGGTCCTTTCTCTCTCTTACTTCTCTTTCTGTCGTCGTCGGACCAGAGTGGTCGGCCGGTGGTCCTTTGCCGGCAATCTTCTTTCTCTCTCTAGATCTGCTCTTTCTCTCTCTAGCGTCCCTTTCTCTCTCTTTCTCTCTAGCTCTCAGTGATGGGATGGGTGGTGGTGTTGTCGTGCGGTGGTGGGATCACCGGAGCAATGGCCGGAGCTCCGCCCTGGAGGGTGGCAGGAGTCTCCGGCTCCTTTCTCCCTCTCTCTCTCTCTAGTTTAGGTGTGTGTGTGTTTGTAAGAGTCAAAATATGGTGGTGATGTGTGTTTATATAAAAGACCACAAGTATGTGTGTCTTTGTAATATTATGCCATGGGCCATATGGCACATATGCCATGTGTCCCCATGGTGACTCACCTATAAGTCACGGAACCGAGTTCGGGTTCGTAGCGCGTATCAGTTTAGTCTTGTAATGCGTACTTTCTAATAATATTTTATGTATAATGGTTCGGTTTTTAATTTCGCACATAAACATACTATCCATTATTCGTTCTTAGTTACTTTGTTATAAAATAAATATAATAATGTGCTAAAAATTTTGGGCTCCATGACCCGGTTGTTACATTCTACCCCCGTTACTGGAATTCCGTCCTCGGAATTATTTTCGGGCTATACCTAAATCGTATCCAGTACATTCCATACTCGGATTCAATGTTCGGGTCTATATACCTGTGCGTACATAATTCTTTTCTTAATCACAATCATAATTTAGATGGTTTCGTATACTAAGCTTCATGCTACTTTTAGGTTTAAAACAAATGGTTTAAACTATCGATATTCTTGTGTTGATTCTTGGTTTGATTTTCAGTCTCATTTTCAATGCATCATTGGTGCTTATATATAGGGTGTACCGCAGCTAACCCACCACACCAATGATGCCCTGAAAATCTACCGGAAATCTCACCCTAAAATCATGATAAAATTTCTATTTCAAAAAGAAAATAATGGAAAATGTGAAAACTATGAAATAAAGGTGTCCTAATTGTATCCAGGTTATAGCTTTTGTAGTTGTGTCGATCAAGAACCTTTATGTATACTCCAATAATTATTATTTGTTCTTAAGAACTAGATTTTTCGCATAGATTAACTTCCGGAATAAGGAACTTATACGACACTATATTTTAAAGGTTATATGTTATTTCGCAAACTTTCATACCTAATATTGTGGTTTATCTTATCTATATCATCAGTAACTTGTTGGAATTCTTAAGCCTTCAACGTTTTCTAGGGTATATGGTGTAGGGTATGGGACAAGTTGTCAAGATGTATGAAAAGATTAGACCTCCAAACTCATTATGTTGATCTTAACCATGTCAATGGCACATACCTTTTCTTTTTCTGTCTTGAATCTTGTTTCCTCGTGAGGTCAAATTAACACCTATGTAGAGCTCTCTTGCTAAACTTTGAGTGTGTTTTACAGTTCCTTTCAAATATACCTTAAAGTGATCGCTACAACTGCATCCGCTCCCCCGTTAGATCCATCCTATACATTTCTAATAGGTTTCATACAAATAATTCCATTACCATGCTTAGATGTTACGAAGCTAACCCCAATATTTTGACAAAAATCTATATATGTCATGAGGTATTTAAATTTATTTTTGTATTTCAACATGTTATCATTCATTAAATCCTACATTTACCTCATATAGCGTTCACTCTTAGTTTCTTCAAGTCGCCTGATAATAGTATCCATGGTGCACCTATATCTCTTAATGTGGTTTATCCATATCCTTATTTGATACTTTGGGAATCATCTCTTCGACCTGTTATGTGATCAATATGCTATGTTTATCTAAAAATCTCGCAGAGGTCGTTATAAATCGAGCTCAAATGAAATGGTCTAGTAATCCATGGCTAAATTTCTAACTTTTGGTCTATTCGGTTAGAAGATATTAATACTAGGTTCAACTTATATAGGCGCATAATTATATGGTAAACAATAACTACTTGCTTACAAAGTAAAACTTATCAGATTAACGGGTAAAAAAAATGAACCTTCCGAGCCCTTTGCTATGTTGGTCAAAACTTATCTTGCTAAAAAAAATTGTAAATTATAATGGTCTCGTTGGATCTCAGAATTATCGATATAATCGTGCGCGTCGTCGTATCCGGGTGCACTCCCCCTGTTGGAGCCTACCTATCCAATTCTAACAGGTTTCATAAGGATTACTCGTCACAATATTAGAATGTTATGGATCTAATCCCAAAGTTTTGGAAATAATCTAGAATATTAAAAGGATGGAACATATACTAATGTCTACGTTTACCTCATGTAGCTTCAATCCTAGTTTCTTGGTTAACACGGGTTGGATGTCCATGTATTTGGTATGTTTTGAGCCTAAGTCGTTGCCTTTGATATTCCCGAATCAGCTCTAAAACCTGTCATACAATTTACAAATCCAAAATACCATACTTGGCTTAAATCTACGGAGTTTGTTATAAATCTAGTTTAAACAAGGAATCTAGTAGTTAATGGTTCAAAGGTATATACATACATACATATATATATATATAATCGTAACACGCAAGTCGTACCAAGTATATTTAGTCTCAACCCTTTACTATTGTCATACTAGAGTACCACATATTTTTTGCTTTTCAATTCCGTAATCCATCACCTATTTGTTTACGACTCTATCATAGTCCGTTTTCCTTCCTTAAGTTCATCGTAATCCTGGTTACCACCTAAGATCTCGGCGACTCTTCGGATTTCTTAGAACCTTTACGTGCCTGTAAATTCACAATTACATGACGTCAAGTGTAATCGTCAATTTACCTCACGGAATTATTCTAGTAATCTCCGTAGTAGTCATCATCCACATATCAAAGAAAGTTTGCACATCGGTTCTAAGTCCTTGTAAGCATTCTAGTGTGTTCAGGTACTCGAGTTTTGACTTATTCCGTTTCTTACTCTGGTCGGTCTTATGTAATTTCATGGCATTTCCTGGCAAGGAAGTCTTAGAGCCTTAAACGCTAAGTTCTCTAAGTTGTCCTGGTGTGATATAGGATATCTGGAGATATCCGATTTCGCCACAACCGTTGCTCTGATACCAACTGTAACAACCCGACCAGGTGGGGGCTGGACGTTACGACAGTTTGGTAACAGACTTGCACAACGGAAGCAACGATGACTAATATTTAATGTTTTTACAATTTCTAGTCTTAAAATAATACAAATACAAGATATAATTATAACTAAAGTCTATTGCAGGGACGAGACGCGGCGGTCGTCGAAGCAGTTGAGGAGTGTAATCCACTAGTCGATCCGATCTCTATCCGTACATATCTCTAGGTGCTCTAATCCGCAACACATATAGCCGAATCTTCTAACCAGATAACCTCTGATCCGTTACTAGCAAGCATATACCTCGCGGTTGCCATCCATCCATTTGTAGTACCTGAACACATGCTTAAAAGAGTTTGGGTCAGCAATTACGCTGGTGAGTCCGTGTAAGTAGTTAAGTAAATCCAAAACAGTTTCACAGTTCAAAACAGGTTTACACAGTTCAACACACGTGATGTACAAGCGACCCCTCAAACCTAACATGGACTCTATCTACTGCCATTATAGGTCCTGGCAAAATATATGCCGCAATAGTCTTTCACCTTAGTGGAGGGTTTCCCGGGCCCTACGTCCCGAGTCCACCTTGCGTGGGGGATTCCCCAAGTAGTACTACCCATATATTAAGCGGCTCACCTATGAGTTAATGAGTGTCAGTATTATCCGGCAGCTAGTATTTTGTCACATCACAAAAGTTTAGACACACAAGCATATGTTCACCCCAAAACAGTAAAACAGAAAAAGGGGAGTGGTACACGGAACTCACCTCGATAGCGTTTCACATGGTCACATAATATCCCACGTTAAGTTTCCATCTACCAATCATCTGGTAAGGTCCTATTCAATGTTCATATACATTAGCGCGTGTAACCAATATCGCGGTTACACGTGTGGACAAGCTAGGACCTTTCTAATTTTAATATGGTTATTAATATATTTATCCTTTAATGTATAGTTTTGAAATCAATGATCTAGTTACCCAAGTCTCATTCGTCTACGACTTCTTAGCTCCTATCGTTCTAATGTCCGAGTCTCATGGTCTATACTATCAATGTTCCATACATGGTCTCATTGCCTATTAGTTCCCTTATAGCAAACTTCCCATCAATACTGCTAATCGCCTATGTCATATATGGTGATCAAATCATTATTTGCATATATTTATATGTATACGTAGGGTAGTGTAATAGTATATACTTTTTATTGTTGAATATTTAGTGTTTCTTGTACCGGCTTCCTAGACGTTATGTTGTATATCCATAAATCCATATTAATGTTGATTTCACCAAATGGTGGTCCTAAGTCCAACCTCTTATAGCATCATTCTTTTAATCCAATGACCAAGTCCAACTTAATGGTCAAGTCATACACCATCTCATGTGTCCGAATAACATGTCGTGCCTTATGCCCAAATTACTTAACAACTCTATATTGTCCATATATAATCCAATCCAATATCTCAATACATAACTATTCACCTTATTAGTATAACTTATGGTGTACTACATTTTATTTGTCCAAACGAGCTCGTCAGGATTCCATACGTGTCGGTCCGCATAACAATAATACGAGGTACTAATATGACTCGAGTTCTCGTGATTATACCTCTAGAATCCTTTCGGCTAACTGCGTTGTCTGGTTCGTCGCCCAGTTGACTTCCGTTGACCAAAAGTTGACTCGCCTTTGACTGACTTTGACCAAAGCCTTGACTTCTGTTAACTCGTCATCAACCACCAGCCATCATAACCCTCACAGTGACCGTCATCGAAAACCCGCCTCGGCCCCTGTTCCGATCCATCATCACCATCTCCTCTACAGGTTATTATCATCACCATAATCCACCGATAATCGAAGAAGGAAAAGGGATAGGTTAGGGCTTACCTTCGATGGAACGACGATTCTGTGAGAGGTACTGCTGCCGCCGCTGTCGCCGCTCAGAACCACCGTGACCCGTCGCCGTCTCCTTCCTCCTTCGGGTCCTTTCTCTCTCTTACTTCTCTTTCTGTCGTCGTCGGACCAGAGTGGTCGGCCGGTGGTCCTTTGCCGGCAATCTTCTTTCTCTCTCTAGATCTGCTCTTTCTCTCTCTAGCGTCCCTTTCTCTCTCTTTCTCTCTAGCTCTCAGTGATGGGATGGGTGGTGGTGTTGTCGTGCGGTGGTGGGATCACCGGAGCAATGGCCGGAGCTCCGCCCTGGAGGGTGGCAGGAGTCTCCGGCTCCTTTCTCCCTCTCTCTCTCTCTAGTTTAGGTGTGTGTGTTTGTAAGAGTCAAAATATGGTGGTGATGTGTGTTTATATAAAAGACCACAAGTATGTGTGTCTTTGTAATATTATGCCATGGGGCATATGGCACATATGCCATGTGTCCCCATGGTGACTCACCTATAAGTCACGGAACCGAGTTCGGGTTCGTAGCGCGTATCAGTTTAGTCTCGTAATGCGTACTTTCTAATAATATTTTATGTATAATGGTTCGGTTTTTAATTTCGCACATAAACATACTATCCATTATTCGTTCTTAGTTACTTTGTTATAAAATAAATATAATAATGTGCTAAAAATTTTGGGCCCCATAACCGGGTTGTTATAGTATACTCGATAAGCCTTTTGACTTGAAGAGTATCCAACAAAGAAGCATTCATCTCCAACTGCATCGAACTTCATTATGTTCTCATAGTTGTTCAGAAGAGTACATGAACATCCGAAGGGTCTGAAGTAGTCGAAAAGAGGTTTTCTTTTGAAGAGTAATTCATAACCTGTTTTCCCGCGTGACTTGACAATCAAGACTCTGTTAAGAACATAACAGGCGGTATTCACAGCTTCTGCCCAGAAAATGATCGGCAACTTGGATTCAATAAGCATTGTTCTGGCAGCTTCAATAAGTGTGCGATTCTTTCTCTCAGCACTCCGTTCTGTTGAGGAGTTCTCGTAGCACTATGTTGAAGATGAATTCCTTTGCTGCTACAGAAAGTCATGAAGCTTTGATTTTTGAATTCTGTTCCGTGATCGCTTCTGATTGACCTGACCTTTAACTTTATTATGTTCTCAATAAGAGGAACAAACAGCATCAAGATATCAGCAGCTTCACTTTTGTACTCTAAGAAATACACCCATGTGAAGCGAGAGAAATCATCTATGATCACCAAACAATAATATTTTTTAGCCAAGCTTTTAACACTAATTGGACCGAAAAGATCCATATGCAATAATTGAAGAGGAGAGTCAATTGAGTTCACTGTTTTGGATTTGTGCGATTTTTTGTGTTGTTTTCCTTTGGCACATGCTAAACATTTTTCAGAAAAAGGGAATTCCTTGGAAGGAAGACCTCTGAGTAGATTTAGTTTAGAAAGTTTGTTAATGTTTTTAAAGTTCACATGTCCCAATCGCCTATGCCATAACAGTGACTCTGACTCGGATGCCTTTGAAAGTAAACAAGTCATTGGGCATTCAGACTTGGCATCTCTCATATTTATCACATATGTATTATTCTACCTAGGAGCTTTTAACATAATCATGTTGGTGGGTGGTTTAAATCCTGGCTTTGGAAAGATGCACTCCATGTCATTGAATAACACCGAGATTCCTTTGTCACAGACTTGTGATACGCTCAACAGATTGTAGCATAATTCTGGAACATAATTGACATCTTCTAGAGTCAGTGCGTCGGAAATCACATCTCCTATTCCAACAATCTTTCCACCCTTTTCATTCCCAGCGAATGCAACAAACTCTCCATCAATAAACCGATAGTTTTTGATGCGTTCTTTCAGCCCAGTCATATGCCTTGAAGCGCCGCTATCGACATGCCATAGATATCTCATAAGAGCTATCAACCATTTCTGTAATTTATACTGAAATACAACAGAAAACAAAAGAAAGACAAAGATAAATATAAGAAATTCTATGTACAATCACGACTCAGACAGTTACTTAGTTAACTTTGGGAATCCAGGTCTGCTTTAGTTCTGATCTATCGTGATTTTCTCCCATGATTGACTCTTTTCTTTTCAACGACGGGGAAGTTTTAACAAAACTTTTAACTGTTTCTTTAAGATTTTTTATTTGTTCTGAGAAAGAGTTTTGAGTTTTGACATCATTTAGTGGCTTAGGTTTTAAATGACACTTTTTGACAAGATGTCCTTCATTCCCACATCTGAAACATTTTGAGTATTGAGTTTTGGTCTTTGAAGAAGAGCTGGATGATGATGGTTGTGATGTTCTTCGCTTGATCTTGTTCAAGCTTGAGCTTGAGCTTCCATCTGATTCTTCATCTGATCTGTATTCTCGAATACTGGTGTTGCTTTCTGAGTCACTTGGTGAATTTTCACCACTTGAAAGATCTGCTTCTTCTTGTGAGTCTTCAGAACATGAGGCGTCTGTATGTGATGGAACAACTTCTGGAATCTTTTCTGTGAGAAATTTTCCGAACCTGTTTTGCTTTAATTCTGGTACAAACACAGATGGCTCATACGCCTTTTTATCATCAGAGAATGCAGATCTTAAGTCAACACAAATTGGCACAATATTATCAACACACACATTAGAACATTAAGCAGGTTTCTTCCTGTCATTAGGGTCTATAACACCCTTAAGATCAAGTTTAGAGTTAAGTTTAATACAGTCATCCATCCTAGATGAACTATTACAGTTATCCAACCTAGATAAACTATTACAGTCATCTGGCCTAGATAAACGATTACAGTCATCCGAATTTAAAATAGTTTTAGTCTTTTCATTATTCCAGATGAACCAATTCACTGTTGAATAATTGGCACCCGGGTGACCTAACCCTATTGTTCTTCCACCACAACTTTCATCATCTTCATTCTCCGACTGTTGGGTCACATCTGCATTGCTTTTATTTATATTAGTATTAGACCCAGACTCAATTTTTAAATTTTCCTTTTCAAAAAGATCATTTTTTGGATGTGGTTTTGGAATTGGTATATATTCACTTTTGCTCAGAGGCAAGAATAAAGATCTTTCGATCCCAATCTTGTCTTTATATCCAATTCCATCCTTAACAAAGGATTTCCTAGAGCAATCTACAATATCAGCATGAGATTTCTTGCTTACATTCCACTTGTCCACAATAATCTGAAGATGAGTAGTCTCATTTCTAGATTCTTCTAATTTTAATGATAAATCATTTATTAGAAAATCCTTTTTGATGACAAATTCTTTAAGAGTTTGCATTTCAGCCAGAGTCGCATTTAACTTTCGCTGATATGCTAACTCGTTTTCTTTCATTTCATTGTTAACTTTTCGAATGTCATCCATTTCTCTTAGGATTCTTGCATTGTGAGAAAAGCAGTAAGCAACAGCTGTGACACACCTAGGTGAGCACAGCTTTGTTTTAATTTCAACAGGAATACTTACCAGATCTCTTTCCTCAGCTTTCTTGGGCACATTCTACGGCTTCTCATCTGCTTTGCTGGTGAGTGTCTTCTCGGCTATCAGTGCTTCCTCAGAAGTGGCTTCTTTTCCCTTTTCGGCAATCAACACTCCCTTCAGACCAGCATTTTCTAGCATTCCACCCTTTGGCATTTCAGCCAACGACCCTTCCAGTGAATTCACACCATTTGTGGATTTGGTACAAATTTTGGCCATCAATGCTTTGTTCACATCAGCTTCAGCCGCAGCTGCCTCCTCTCCCCAATCAAAGTCTTCAACCACCAGCGCTTTCTGATGATTCTTTTCATTTGCTTCATGTCCATCAGTAATCGCCACCATTCTTTTAGCCGGTTTGATCTCTGCTTGATTCAGAGTGGGACACTCATATTTGAAGTGCCCAAGAGTCTTGCAGTTTTAGCATCTAATCTTTGACTTGTCAAAACCCGCGTTACCCATTCCGACACTTCTACCAGTTCTGTCTTGAAATCTTTTTACCCTCAGAGTGATCATAGCCATCTGCCATTTGAGATCCATTTCTTCCATATCATCCGGATCAACTTGGTACATGTCTTCAGGAGTCATCATCTCACTCTTAAGGTCACCAGTCTTCAAAGCCTCAAAGCTAGTCATGAATGTGTTGAAGAGTTCAACATGTTCGTTAGCGAGCTTTGTGAGCTGTGGGTTGAGTGTCTTTGCAGCCTTTTCAGAGTATGAGACTGTCCTTCCCGAGCTTGAACCACCACCACCGACTGCATCCACATATACATGTGATGAGCTTGAACCCATGTCACCTACTGGAGTCATTAATGCTAGATTCTTCATAGCAGTGCTAGGAACGACTTTCGGAACAGTCTGATTCATTTCTCTTTTGGTGATATCCATTTCGAATGACTTCAGAGTATTGATAAGATCAGCCAAAGTAGATCGAGCATCTAAATACTCTTTCTAATCAACATGCATTGTAGACTCCATTCCTAGGGCAGAGAGTCGAGCAATTTCTTGATTGAGTTTCGGTTGTTGACTGGAATTCCTGCTTTCTTCATTTTAGTTAGCATACTCATGAATCTGTCAATGTGTGAGCTCAGACTCTCACCACAAATGCTGCCAAACATATCATATTCCTTTTGCACCATATCTTGCTTATTTTGGCGCATTTCCTCATTCCCCTCATAGTACTCGTTCAGTGCATACCACAGATCATGAGCAGTGCCGTACTCCTCAAACATGTTGTAGACATCATTTGATAGGGCCATGGTGAGGGCACCATAAGCCTTATGATCTCTCTGAAGTAACTACTTATCAACATCAGTGTAGGTGGAGGGATCAGGGTTGAACTCCTCCCATGTAGCAGTTGTTCTCATAGGGATGTGTGGTCCTAGCTGGACAGAGGTCCATTGGGTAAAGTCGTTCACATAGTAGAACACTTTCATCCGGTTCTTCCAGGTTCCATAGTCATGTGCACCCATCAACTTAGGGATACGAGTTATAGTTCCAGTCTCCAGTTCAGCTTGGGTTATGGGATTAACTGTGTGATTGTTACTGTTACCAGCCATTGATTTAAGTTGATTTTAAGCTTGATTTTCTGATTTTAAAGGTTAAAATCCAAAATTAAGTCCACAATCCTCAAATTAAGTGAGCAGTCCTTAAGTGCGCAGAGATTAAATGCGCAGTTTTGTAAGTATGCAGAACTGTTGGTCTGAAAGCACAAGAACTTTTGGGCAGAATAACGACTAGAACACACGAATAAGTACACTGCGATAAAGCCACAGACGGCTAAATCACTGTCTCCCAAAGTCTCCTTTGGTAAGTGCGCAGAATTAAGTACGCAGAATCAAGTATGCAGCAACCTGAAACAATAGCAATTACACTGTAAATATCTTGTCTCGTGATAAGTGCGCAGTTTTGACAAGTACACAGAGAACTAGTGTTTCTTTGATAAGTACGCAGAAACCCTAGATAAGTACTCAAAAGGTGCACAGCTTTCAGTAAGTGCGCAGACAACTAGAGATTTCTGATTAAGTGCGCAGAAACCCTAGTTAAGTGCACTGAGACAGAAAAGTTTTAAAATATTGAAAAACTTGAGTTAAGTACTCAAGCCACCAAGTAAGTACGCAACTTATGAATTAAGTGCGCACCTCAAGACATGGGATAAGTACTCAGAAGAAGAAACAAGTATGCAATATTTATGAGTTAAGTATGCAAAACAAGAAATAAGTGCGCAAGACAAGAAACAAGTGCGCACGATATGAAATAAGTGCGCACAGACGTCTGTTTTAATGCACACACTCAGCAGAAATTTTCCAAAACTTTTTCACTCAATCTAAAATGCTTGGATGATGTTTCTTCTTAAAATAAACAACTTTCAACACCCTAGAAACACAGCACCACACGATTTCTGAAGCAACTTGATAAGAAACTCTCTTCTTTTTTTTATAAACACAAAAGTTTATAAAACCTTTAAAAATAAATTAACAAGATGAGGGTTTTGGTATCTTAAACAGATACAATCTAGAGCACAGAGGCTCTGATACCAAATTGTAAGTCCCAAATACTAGATCTTGTTAGTGCAAGAGATTGTTATCACTTAGAAACACCTATTGATTAGGTGTTTTGAGTGATGAATCTTGAAAAACTAAGAAACAAGATAAAACTTGTAAAACCGACACACAAGATAAAGAGATTCAAGCTTCCATTACTGATAATAATCATTACAAAACCATGGAAAACAATAATTACGCACCCTTGTTCTTGTGCTATGAAAGATAACTCAAAACCCTAACCCTAGGAGCTGCACATTGGTTTCTATTTATAGGCAGAGTCTGATGGGCCTGCGCACTTAAGCTAAGTGCGCAGGGCCCGTGTATAAGTGCGCAGTAGCTAGGGTTTCAACATAAACTATGATCTAATTACATAAACAGCCCATTGGCTTACAAAACCTATCATATACTATCAAAAGTCTTTGTTCTGGTAACTGTGGTCTCAACTAAACCCAACACGCTCAAATGTGCCCAAGTGCAAACGCTCAAAACAAATCTTCAAGTCTTTTGTAGTCTTCAATTCTTGATAGTATTGTGCTGTAATTTGATTAAGAACAAATTCCTTCATTTCATCTTCACGGTTATCACTTGGGGCTGACATTGATGCAATTGGTGAAGACTGAAATGTAAATGTTATGTTAATATTAATTAAAATCGTTTATGATGAACTTCCGGATGTCTTTACTATTTTATAGACTGACAACAACGCATGAAGATGAAAGGTCATACGGTAGAATAGTTATTATACTTGAGTTACCGTGTTAAACGAAAGGTTTTCTTATAATGATTATATAATTAATTTCAAAACGTTTGTAGTATCTAAAAATTCTATACAATTTGTGAAACATAAATGGACGAATGCTTTGGAAAACGAATAGCCGAAATAATTAACTATCAGTTTAACAAATCAGAGATTTAAATAATTATACAAAATATCACGTGAAATTAATTATCTTTTGAAATTATTTCTATAAATATGTTCATAACCAACCTAAAATATATCTTTAAATTCCACACAGTACATATTCTAAACTTCATCTATAAAAATGGCAAACAGATCATACTATCACTTTGCTGATACATCAGATGTTAAGTCTTTATCCAGCGCTTGGTCACTAACAGAAAAGAGAAAAGATGAAGATATTTGCAATGAAGTAGAGAGGATCGAAGAAACAGTTAAAGAACAATCTTGGGCAAACATTGCCCTGCTAAATATGGTGTTGCATGAACCAGCAAGTGGTTTAAGACACAAGATAGAAGACTATTTGACCCAACAACTACAAATCGAAAACAACATCCATGAATCGTTGACGGAATTAAAAAAGGATCTTTCAAGCGAGATTCTGAAAAAGAAACAAAGGATTTTTGAAATTTTAATCAAGTAGTTTGCATAGTAGATATGATTTTTATTATGTACATTTTAATTTTAAATGTTAAGCTCTATTTAGTAAAAACAACATTATGAATCCCATCGTCTGTTTATTACCATCTGTTTGATTCTTTAAAACAGTTAGTTTAAGCTATGTTTACTTATACAAACATTATGAAGCCAATTGTCTGCTGTAGAGTAAACCTGTTTATTAACATCTGTTTCTTTCTTTAAAACAATTACTACAAAAAAAAATAAACACACCAACTTTTATGCTCTGTTCCATTCACAATACCAGTTAAATGTACAGACAAATTAAAGCTTTGTTGAGATAAGACAACCTAAAGTTGAAAGAAAAACAGTATTTGATAACGTCTTTAAAAGCATGCCGTCAATATAGAAGAATTTTTAAAACAGTGTATTTAAAAGACTTTTTATTAAAACATATGTAAATTCAAGTGTTTGGTTCAAACAGTTGTTAGCTTAAATAGTTGCTACTAACAACTATAACACATTAACATTTTTAATGTTTGTTTACTAAAGATCAATCATCTGTTGATTTTAACAGTAGACTGTTTTATTATACTCAAATTTGTATTTAGAGCAATAATAATATCAAATACATTTCAATAATTAATCTGTAATTAACAATTGGTGAAACTTTTTTTTTTCTCTTTAACAAAGTTTCTATCAAACAGCTGTTATACGATTCAACCATATTATTAGAAATCAATAATTTGAGTAAAATATTTAATTTAAGAAAAATAAATACAAAATGGAAGACTTATAAAAAAAAGAAATACAAATGTATTTAAAACACTACTTTAATGACCATGGAATTACAATATGTGACTTTACAAACTACATAAAAATCCAAGGAAACATAAAAAAAATATTTCTAACAACAAAACCATAGAGAATGATATTTCTTGCCAGCATCATCAGAATATATTTAAATGTCATCCAGTTCTAAAAGCCCTAACGACTACAGGAATCATCTCTTTGTTAGTCACCACCAAAAGGAAATACGACTCTCACGCTTATCCGAAGATCAAGAAGATTCATGCAAATATTCATCAAGACATTTGGCAATTTAAAATACAATGTGACACCCGTCATGTTCGGCTTAAACATTTTGGTAAAAACATAAGTCTACCTTAGCGAAAAACATTTATAAACAGACTTAACTGGGTCAGTTGAGTCGGGTCAGGTTAGGATTGTCCAGGGTTCAATGATCTGGAGAATTATTGGGAGTCGTTTACACTAGTCTCGAGTCACGTTGTTGGTGAAATTACATAAGACTGAATTAAGTGTTATACGTGGATTGATACATACGTGTGATACAATATGAAAATACATGCTTCAAAGGTATAAAGATGATTATACATGGTTCTATATGCTTAGCATAAGTTAGGATTGCATGTTCATGTGTTAGGATGTGCTAAAATGCGTTTAAGCAACAAAACTGGAAAAACTGAAAAAACTGGAAAAACTGGGTGTTGGTTCGACCTATAGGGGGTCGAACCAGAGATGGGAGACCAACAAAAAGGTCATTCGACCTCATATAGTCTCATTCGACCATGTATGGGGGTCGAATGTGGCTTTAGTATAAATATCACACTTTGTCATTTTTCATCATTTTACAAACCCTAGTCGCCTCTAAACACTCTCTCTCGACTCTAATCACTAAGGAAGGAGTTTTTGAACTTGTTTTGAATAATCTAACCAACAATCATCTTCCATATCACAAGACAAAAGAAGATTCAAGGTGTGTTCTTGATCTAAAACCATTTTCCTTCATTTTGATTCGTTTTTATCAAACCCTAAGTGTCCAGATCTGATTCAAACATGTTTTCATGGATAAAAACCTTTCTAACATCTTCCTAAACAAAACCTTTACATAAACAATGCGTTTTCATGCAAAATACGTGTGTTAATGATGTTAATTGATGTGTTATGAACTTGTGTGGAATTGATTGGTGAGTTATTGTTGTGTAGATGTTATAATAATGATCTAGGACTGTTGTTGATGATGATTTATGCTTGAGATGGGTCACAATTGGTTATTGATGATGTTTTGCTCAATTTAGGGGGTTTTGGGTTAGATCTAGGGTTTGATTCATGTTGTTATTATTGATGAAATGATTAGGGGTTTTCTTACACGTGATAATCTTAGCAGGTTGAACTAATTGATAGATGATTTCAATAAGTTTCCATATCGGGTAAAGATTGCATGCGTATGATGTGACATTTCCATAATTTGCTATTTTGGGTTACTTGTAAAACGGACGGATTTCGGGATAAAACTGGTAGGATTTTGTGGGAATATGTTAATGATAGTTGACTGCTGTGATTGGTGATGTTTCGTGATGTTTTCGGACCGTTTAGATGCGTTTTGGTGCGTTTTATGAAGTTTTGCAGCAAAAGGGTCGAACGTGAAACTCATTCGACCCTTATTGGGGTTGAATGAAGTTCAAATAGGTCGAATGTGCATGCCTGGGGTCGAATGAACACTGTTTAGGTCAAATTAACATATGTTGGGGTCGAATAAACATGTGTTAGGTCGAATGAACTTGTGAATAGGTTGAATAGACATCATGAGGGTCGAACCAAGGGACCATGGTTTGAACCAGAACCCTAAGGGTCGAACCAAACCCGGAAAACATCAAAACGCATCTAAACGGTCCGAAAACATAGTATTGACAGTCAAGCGTACTTTGGTTTCACTTGACATAGTATTGACAGGTTTTGGACTTGGTAACATTTGGTAACACTTGGTAACATTTATAAAAACCTGTGAGCTCACCAGCATTATATGTTGACGTCTTTTTGGCATGTTTTCTCAGGTCGTTAAGGTAGCATCACACGGACTAGGCGTACGAGTCTGCATGGCGTCTAGGGCTTAGTGTCATGTTTTTGAAATAACCTTTGTGGAATTTTTCATATAGTGTTGTTTATTGTGACCGTTGACTTAGATTTTGGTTTGTCACGCGCCTCGCGGTAAAACTCCGCAACTGGAAATTTGAGGGTGTGACAGATTGGTATCAGAGCCAATGGTTATAGTGAACTAGGACTGCATGTAGAGTCTAGTCTATAGCCGAGTTTCACACACTAGACGGTCACACACTTGCGAGTCTTGTTACATGGTACACTTACCGGTGTTGGCGGGGTCGGTATCATCAAGGTCATCCATGTGTTACATCATCCATTCTGTTTCTTGCTTGATTCTATCTTCTACATTTATCTTATCGTCGTCTCCTAGTTTTGGAAACGAAGAGGTTGACTGGTGGGCATGGGAGTGGTGTATATTGGAGTGGCTTTTGGCACATCCTTGAGATCAGTCCAGGATTCGGACATCTCCCTTCTATACTCCAATGGACACACTCGCCTACACACACCATCTTACTTTTGTACTTGTAGTGGTACATTCTTGAGTATTTTTGTCCGGTGACTTGAACTTCAGATTCGGAGTATAGTTGGAGGACCATGTAGAACGGTTTATCATTTCGGGTGCACATAAAATAATAAACTGGGATGCATGAAAATCCTGGTGGACTCTGCGTTTGGACTGATGGTCTCGGGCTGGATTTGGGGTCTGAAATCTTTTGGTTGCTAGTGGTTTATACTAGTAACTGGACGGTCACATGTTTATGAGTTGTCTTAGTGGGGGGGGGGGGACTTGCTAACGTTGTTGGGGTGACTATGTTGTCATCATACTTATGTTCTACATCATTTAATCTTTCCTTGGGTTATCTATTCTCTATCTTACCTTCTTCTTCGGGATTTGGAGACGAAGGGACTGACTTGTCGAGTCATAGCACGGCAGTATTGTACATTGACGCGGCTTCGGCATATCTTTGATTTCTGTCCAGTGTTCGGACATCTCCTTTCTCTGCTCCTATGGACACACTTGCTTGCACGCACTATCTTACGCTTGTACCTGGTTTTGTATGCTTCGGGATGGTTATTCGTTCAGGGATTCTTGTAAGCTTAGTATTCTGATCGGATGATTCGTGGTTGATATGAATTGGTTGGATCAGGGTGGTTCCCCATCATTGTTGCTAGTGGCTGATACTAGTGACGAATCTGAACATCTTGTTCCCTTGTATTTCCAGAGAATGTCTGCTGCTCGTGGTGGTGGTCGTGTTGGGGGACGCCGTGGTGGCGGCGGTGGTCGTGCTGGTGGTCGCGGCGGTGGAAACATCACTATGACCCAGGACGAACTGAACAATTTGATCCAGCAACAGGTGTCTGTTGCCCTTGCTGCCTTTCAGGCTGCTCAGCAAGGCTTCGATGGTAATTTGATTACTACTACTCTCGTTCTTATCTTGCGTGGGGTATTCGTTTTGTTTCATTTGGTGTGTTGGTACAGGTAACGCTGTTAACCCACCTACTCCTGCTTGCACCTATAAGATGTTTATGGATTGCAAGCCGCACAAATTCTCCGGTTCTGAGGGAACAGTGGGATTGCTCCGGTGGTTGGAGAAGGTCGAGTCTTCTTTTGCTTTGTGTGGCTGTCCCGTGGTGGATCGTGTGACGTTTGCTGCTGGTACTTTTGAGGATCCCGCCTTGGGTGGTGGAACTCTACCGTTTAGACTGTGGGCTTGGCTGAAGCTCATTGTATGTCTTGGACCGATTTTGTGTCTCGGTTCTGAGGGAACAGTGGGATTGCTCCTAGGGACGAGATCAAGAGGTTGGAACATGAGTTTTGGAATCATCGGATGGTGGGGTCGGAGATAGAGGCGTACACTGCTAGGTATCATGAGTTGGCACTCATGTGTTTGGAACCGTCGACTCCGCATTTTAAGAGGATTAAGTTCTATGTCGCTGGTTTGGTACCGGAGATTGCGGGACTTGTAGTCGTGGCTGATCATACTACCCTGTTAGCTACCATCCGGTCGGCTCACAAGTTGACTAACATGAAGGTTAGTGAGGGTGTTTTGCCACACATGGGTGCTACTGTGGAGATTCCATGGAATAACAAGAGGAAGTTTGACGAAATGGATTCGTCGTCTGGTCAGAGGCATGAAGGGTATACTGGGAAGCTTCCGAAGTGTAACCAGTGTGGATTTCATCATCATGGTCGTTGTGATGGGTTTCGTTGTAACAGATGCAAGTTAGTGGGACATGTTGCTAAGGATTGTAGGGTCACTCTTCAGCCATGGCAGGTTCGGGCTGATACTCGGGGGGAATCAGGAATGTTACAATTGTGGCGAAACAGGACACTTCAGGCGGAACTGTCCACACTCGGTTCAGGATGTGGATGCAGGTGGTGGCGACCGAGACGCGTGTGCTTTCATGATTGGTGCGGGTGAGGCCCGACAGGATCTTGATGATGATACCGGTACGTTTCCTTTTCTTGAGTGTTACGTTTTGGGTTTTTGATTGATTCTTGTGCTGTTGGATTTGCGTGTTTGTTGTGTTTTATTTATGGACTATACCTGGTGGTTAGGCTATAGCGTGTCATGATTGACGGTTTTCTTTCGAACTTGTTATGGCCATTTGAGTTTTGGTCACGCCTTTCGATTGCGCTAACGTATCTTCAGGGGTTCATCGGTCCAATGAACCACATTTTCTAATCTTATCCTATTCTTGCTTGTGGGTAGAAGCGGTTTCGTTACATATCGTGGTTTTTCTGTTTTGGCCCTCGGTCATGTGTCGGCACTGCGTGAGGAGGCTATTGTTTGCATTTTCATCAGCATAGAGTCCGTGTGGAGGACTAGATCGCCTATGTCATGAAACCGGGAGTGGTTCGGTGTTGTTCTGAAATCTGGAGACATTACTTGTACGGTACCAAATGCACCATTTACACCGATCACAAGATTCTTCAGCATATTTTCGACCATAAGGAGCTAAACATGCGGCAACAACGTTGGGTTGAACTCCTGAACGATTATGAATGTGCCATTAAGTATCATCCTGGCAAGGCGAACATTGTGGCGGACGTCTTGAGCAGGAAGGAATCTACGAAACCTCGTCGTGTTCGAGCTTTACAGCTCACCATTCATTCCTCTTTGCCTGACCGAATTCGTTCTGCACAAATGGAAGCTTTGAAGGAGGAAAACCTTAAAGCTGAGACTATGCATAGTGCTGATAAGTATCTAGAACTTAGGTCCGATGGCCTGCATTACTTTGCAGAACGTGTCTGGGTTCCTTTGTTCGGGGGATTACGGGAGCTTGTCTTGGATGAAGCTCACAAATCACGGTATTCAGTTCACCCTGGCTCCGACAAGATGTATCAGGATTTGAAGATACTCTATTGGTGGTCGAACATGAAGGCTGATATAGCCTCTTACGTGAGCAAATGCTTGACTTGTGCTAAAGTCAAGGTGGAGTACCAGAAGCCGTCTGGTCTCCTGCAACAACCGAAAATTCCGGAATGGAAGTGGGAACGGATCACGATGGATTTTGTCACCAAACTACCGAAGTCACTAAGTGGTTGCGATATGATTTGGGTGATTGTCGACAAGTTGACAAAATTGGCACATTTCCTACCTATTAAGGAAACTTATGGACTCGAGCAGTTAGATCGAATTTACCTTAAGGAGCTAGTCTCTCGGCACGGGGTGCCTGTTTCTATTATCTTTGATCGTGATTCTCGTTTTGCTTCGCGTTTCTGGAAAGCTCTGCACAAAGCTTTGGGTACTCAGTTGGATATGAGTACGGCTTATCATCCTCAAACTGACAGTCAGAGTGAGCGGACGATTCAAACCTTGGAAGACATGCTTCGGGCATGTGCTATCGATTTTGGCAAGGATTGGGAGAGTCACCTGCCGTTGGTGGAGTTCTCTTACAACAACAACTACCATCAGCTCCGTCCGAAGCTCTATACGGACAGAAATTTCGGTCTCCCCTTTATTAGGCGGAGGTGGGTGAGAGTCAACTCACTGGTTCGGAACTTGTGTACGAAACTTCGGAGAAAATCGTACAAATTCGTAACCGTTTGGCAAGTGCACGGGATCGTCAGAAGAGTTATGCCGATCGCCGTCGCAAACCTTTGGAGTTCCAGATTGGGGACAGAGTACTTCTAAAGTTTCACCATGGAAGGGCGTCATACGCTTTGGAAAGCGTGGCAAGCTTAACCCTTGTTATGTCGGACCGTTCGCAATCCTGGAACGGATTAGACCGGTGGCATACAGACTTGACTTACCGGCGGAGCTCGGTAGTGTTCACAACGTCTTCCATGTGTCTAACTTGAAGAAGTGTTTGGCTGACAAGTCTCTCATTGAACCACCGGAAGAGATCAAGGTCGATGATCGTCTTCGCATTGTAGAGGAACCTGTTGAGATTCTTGACTATGAGATTCGTAGCCTTTGCCGGAGTAAAATCTGCATCGTTAAGGTTCGTTGGAACTCGAATCGTGGACCGGAGTTCACGTGGGGTCGGGAGGATCATATGAAACTGACTATCCTCATCTTTTTCCGAAACGTGCGTTTGAATCTAGGCATGTTACCGCTGAAGCTGAATGAATCTCGGGGTGAGATTCCTTTCAACGTGGGGATGATGTAACGACCGGTAAATTTACTTTTCGTTTCTTTCTTTTCGTCTCTTTCCTTTTTGGCTTCGTGCAATTTTCGGGACGAAAATTCTTTCAACGTTGGGATGATGTGACACCCGGCATGTTCGGCTTAAACATTTTGGTAAAACATAAGTCTACCTTAGCAAAAACATTTATAAACAGACATAACTGGGTCAGTTGAGTCGGGTCAGGTTAGGATTGTCTAGGGTTCAATGATCTGGAGGATTATTGGGAGCCGTTTACACAAGTCCCGAGTCCCGTTGTTGGTGAAATTACATAAGACTAAATTAAGTGTTATACGTGGATTGATACATGCGTGTGATACAATATGAAAATACATGCTTCAAAGGTGTAAACATGATTATACATGGTTCTATATGCTTAACATATGTTAGGATTGCATGTTCATGTGTTAGGATGTGCTAAAACGCGTATAAACAACAAAACTGGAAAATCTGGAAAAACTTGGTTTTCGTTCGACCTATAGGGGGGGTCGAACCTGAGATGGGAGACCAACAAAAAGGTCATTCGACCTCATATAGTCTCATTCGACCATGTATGGGGGTCGAATGTGGCTTTAGTATAAATATCGCCTCTAAACACTCTCTCTTGACTCTAATCACTAAGGAAGGAGTTTTTGAACTTGTTTTGCATAATCTAACCTACAATCATCTTCCATATCACAAGACAAGAGAAGATTCCAGGTGTGTTCTTGATCTAAAACCATTTTCCTTCATTTTGATTCATTTTTATCAAACCCTAAGTGTCCAGATCTGATTCACACATGTTTTCATGGATAAAAACCTTTCTAACATCATCCTAAACAAAACCTTTACATAAACAATGAGTTTTCATGCAAAATATGTGTGTTAATGATGTTAATTGATGTGTTATGAACTTGTGTGGAATTGATTGATAATTTACTGCTATGTAGATGTTATAATAATGATCTAGGACTATTGTTGATGATGATTTATGCTTGAGATGGGTCACAATTGGTTATTGATGATGTTTTGCTCAATTTAGGGGTTTTTGGGTTAGATCTAGGCTTTGATTCATGTTGTTATTGTTGATGAAATGATTAGAGGTTTTCTTACACATGATAATCTGAGCAGGTTGAACTAATTGATAGATGATTTCGATAAGTTTCCATATCGGGTAAAGATTGTATGCGTATGATGTGACATTTCCATAATTTGCCATTTTGGGTAACTTGTAAAATGGACGGATTTTGGGACAAAATTGGTAGGGTTTTGTGAGAATATGTTAATGATAGTTGACTGCTGTGATTGGTGATGTTTCATGATGTTTTCGGACCGTTTAGATGCGTTTTGGTGTGTTTTATGATGTTTTGCAGCAAAAGGGTCGAACGTGAAACTCATTCGACCCTTCGTGGGGTCGAATGAAGCTCAAATATGTCGAATGTGCATGTCTGGGGTCGAATGAACACTGTTTAGGTCGAATTAACATATGTCAGGGTCGAATAAACATGTGTTAGGGTCGAATAAACATGTGTTAGATCGAATGAACTTGTGAATAGGTTGAATGGACACCATGAGGGTCGAACCAAGGGACCATGGGTCGAACCAGAAACCCTAGGGGTCGAACCAAACCTGGAAATCTTCCGGCTCGACCTTACGACTTCGTATATGCGATTTTTGATGCAAACTAAGTGTGTTATGCTTGAAACTTGTGTGTTAACCTTATGTGCTTGATTAGTTTATGTAATGGGTCACCAACGGGATGTCGGGTCAGTCTAGTGTGTCGGTTTAACAGTCAAACGAATTTTTGAACGTACTTGGTCAAGATCTGGACAATCGGGGACTAAATAACCTTACGGTTATTAGTCGGAACACTTATGTAAACTTTTTGATAGATCTCCGGTAGTTTGAGATTATCAAGGACCTAGCTTTATTCTTTAATTGAAGAACACAACCTAAGATGAGTTTCACAGCCCCACTTTTACTGGTTTTGCTTTTGGGGGAGAAAACATGCGCTAAACTATATTTTGTAACATATGTCATACTATGGTTTACTTTTGAGTTGCTATACGATCTTTGGAAGTCCTGGGGGAAACCATGAATGTGCGGGGATGCACAACGGGGGAAATGTGGATAGATCTATTAGGCGTGACCTACCCCACTTGTCGACTGGAGGTCGGACGGGTGCATATTGTCTCGAACTTGCTAAACTTGCTAAACATTATTCATGCAGCTTGAACATATGCTAAACTTGCTAAACGTCTCCAGTAATGGTTTTCCAATTGTAGTAGTAACAAAACATACGCCTAGCTAGCGTACTTTGGTTTCACTTGACATAGTATTGACAGGTTTTGGACTTGGTAACATTTGGTAACATTTGATAACACTTGGTAACATTTATAAAACCCCGTGAACTCACCAGCATTATATGTTGGCGTCTTTTTGGCATGTTTTCTTAGGTCGCTAGGGTAGCATCACACGGACTAGGCGCACGAGTCTGCATGGCGTCTAGGGCTTAGTGTCATGTTTTCGAAATAACCTTTTTGGAACATGTTGTCACATGATTTGTAACTTGAAATTTCTTCCGCTACAGTTTTTCTGATATAAGAGTTATGCTTTGAGTTTACGAATTTTTCATATAGTGTCGTTTATTGTGACCGTTGACTTGGATTCTGGTTTGTCACGCGCCTCGCGGTAAAACTCCGCAAGTGGAAATTTGAGGTTGTGACATACAAGATCCGGGATAATAAATCTAAAAGCCAATAAGATTGACGATCAGTTGTATTATATTCAAATTTCTATTTATCATACAATAAATATATATCATCATTATATAATGATAGCATAAAATATAAAAAAAATCAATATATTTAGAGCAATAATAATATCAAATACATTTCAATATTTAATCTGTAGTTTTCAACAGTTCGTTCAATCTTTTCTTCTTTTCTTTCAAAAAGTTTCTATAAGATCTACATATTTTTTGTAGATCTTCACTGAACTTATCATTTGCCCTTAAATTTTTGAAAGGAATTGATGAGGCCATCCATCGTTAACTTGATACTTTGGTAGCAATAACATGATTATATTTCAGGTTCGTCTCCCAAATGTGATGCTCAAGCAGTTTTATGCTCCTTCGATTACTTCAAGATTCTACAGTTCTTCATCATCTTTAAAACATTCAAAACCATTTTCTGAAAAGCAGAAAACGACAATAGCTCGTATTTAAATGTCATCCAGTTCTAAAAGCCCTAAAGATTGAAAATAAGGAACTGGTGGAGCTGGATATAATATAAATAATGAATCGATGTTTTCCTTTGATTGTACAAATGATCGAAAAACATCAATTCTAACTTTGTTACCAACAGATTGTTGGTAATCTATTTTCCTTTTATTGTAAGAATCTTTCGAAATTTTTGCAAAGACATTTGAAAGTAAAATCATTATGCATATGTGATGAAGAGATGTATGTGAGAATAGTTAAACGAATGTTTAAAGATGGAAAATGAATATTGGGAATTCATCCTCTTTTATAGGGTGAATAGACTAAGTATTCGTAAAGTTGGTTTTCAACTTTATCAGTTGGATTTCAAATATATCTAAAGTTGGAAGTTACTTTTGGGACTTTTTATTTATTTTTTATTTTTATATAATTAAAGACAATTGCAACAGCAATAATAATAAAATAATAATGATAATAAAGTAACTTCAAAATCGTAATCATTATTTTTGGGGCTTTTTATAACTTCTGCTGACAATAAACTAATAATTCCTAAAGTTGGTTTTCAACTTTATCAGTTGAATTTCAAGATGGTAAATCAATATTGGGAATTGCTCCACATTTATAGGGTGAATATAGTAAGTATTGGTAAATTGGTTTTCAAGTTTATCAGTTGAATAGAGAATCAACATGCATTTGTCTCGTAATCTTCAAGTAAACATGAAACTATTACAATCGCAAAAAAAAAATAACAAAATAATGTTATAAACAATTTACTAATATAAATATTTTCTTTTAATGAGAATTTTAAAAATCTTCCGAGAACACCATTTCCAACTTGATTAGCAAAGGTTTATTTGTAATACATTTTCTTTGATTCACAGAATTTTTGAAAACACTGTTTGTAAGAAATTTAAACAAAATAACATGCATATTGCCGCATATGTGGACCATTGTTTTGATTAAACTATAAAAGAAGAGAAATAAAGTTACAAACAGAAATGTTATAAATAATTTGTTACAATAAAAAAATTATTACTTTTTTCAAGCACAAAAAATAAAATAATAAAATATAATGTTATAAATAATTTACTACTATACATTTAAACAATATTTTAGTTTTTTCAAATTCATAATTACAATGGGTCGAGAATTTATAACTTTAACAGCACAACTATTCAGATAAAGGAAGTAGATGGAAAGTTACAAAATACGACAGTCATTAATGATAGATGTAATTTACATAACTATTGTTAAACAACTAAAAAAATATTACAACAAATTTACATATTTTCATTTTTTTATTATTTTTATTAAAAAACAAAAAGTATTTAATTTATACTCATTTGAATCTATAAATGATATGAACTCTTTTAGTTATGTTATAAATTAAAAAAAACGAAATTATATTTTATAGAAAAAAAAACAATAATAATAAAATACAAATGTTAATAAAGTAACTTCAAAATCGTAATGAATATTTTGACGTCTTTTATAAAATCTGTTGTCACTAAAATCTGTAGAAGGAAAAATCCCTAAAAACTGTAGAAGGAAAAAACCATAAAAAAACTTAACGTAAGAACATCTTTTATGACACAATTAAAGTTGTTATTAAAGTATCAGTATAAAGTTAAAAAACATAAACATAAACATTTTCCAATTGATAAATAAAATCTTAATATTTGTAAAACAACTCTTCATATTCTATTTTTACAATGAAACAACTCTTCATATTCTATTTTTTTTATTTAACAATCAAATTTCGTGCCAAACCACTAATACTATTTAGCAACATTTGTACAAACAAAACATGTGATGTTTTAATCTCATTTTTTATATTATAATTAGTGTTTAACTTTTGTTTTATTTAAATTTGACATGAAACGCTTGTTTTTTCTTATATATACGACTAAACATAATAAATATAATTACATTATTTACGTATATGCATTCTGAATTTTACTTTTATTGAAAAAAATTGAATTCTTACACTTCACTAAGTAAATTCAAAATCGTAATCATTATTTTGGGACTTTTTATTTTTTAATTATTTTTTATTATATCTTTTATAGAAAGTAAAATAAATGAAACAGAATAATAATAATAATAATAATAAAATAATATTGTTAATAAACTAATTTCAAAATCGTAATCATTACTTTTATTGGTGTTTATAACATCTGTTGAAATTTCAACAGATGTTGTCAAACAAAACTTCAACACTATTTACAAACAGATTCTATAACTTGTAAATAAAAGAAAAGTGTCATAACTTTCATTGTACTTTTATTACAGATGTAGAGGCTTTTAATAAGATCATTGAAGCAGATGCATTGACTTTTCAACGGCTGTTGTCACACAAAAGTTTTTGAGCATTTACTAGCGGTTTGGTTCAAACAGTTGTTGACTTAAAAATATAAATTTACATTTCTAATGTTTGTTTATTAAATATAAATCATCTACTGATTTTAACACTATATATTGATATAAATATTCAGTTTTATTATACTCAAATTTGTATTTAAAGCAAATAATAATACAAAATACATTTCAATAATTAATTTGTGGTTTTCAACAGTTTGTTCAATATTTTTTTCTTCTCTTTAACAAAGTTTATGTCAAACAGCTGTTACACAATTCAACTATATTTAATACAATTCGATAATTTGAGTTAAATATTTGAGTTTACAAACTACATAAACATACAAGAAAACATAAAAAAAAGCCTTCTAATAACCAAATGGTAGAAAATGATCTTTCTTGCCGGCATCATCAAAACAAAACCACAAACAAAACAATGAAAACCAGTAGATGAACACAACTCGTATTTAAATGCCATCGAACTCTAAAAGCTCTAAAGATTGAAAATAGGGACCTGATGCTGAATACTATATAACAATAATGGATTGATGTTTCAGTTTGATAGGTAATCTATTTTCCTTTGATTGTAAGAATCTTTCGAAAATTTGTGGAAATATATCTGAAGAATATTGGATGGAAATATGTATGTGAGAATAGTTAAACGAATATTGCGAATTCCTCTACCTTTAAAGATGGTAAATGAATATTGCGAACTCATGTACATTTATAGGGTGAATATAGTAAGTATTCGTAAAGTTGCTTTTCAACTTTATCAGTTCGATTTCAATTAAATCTAACGTTGAAACTTACTTTTGGGACTTTTTATTTATTTTTTATATAATGAAAAACAATTACAACATCAATAATAATAATAATAATATAATAATATTAAAACAAAAAATTCAAAATCATAATAATTACTTATGGTAATTTTTATAACATCTGTTTCAAGCGAATTTGTGTTTAGTAGAGTGGGTTCAGATGTAGAGGCTTTTTATAACATCTGTTTCAAACGAATTTGTGGTAAGAAATTTAAACGAAATAACATGCATATTGCTGCATTTGTCGACTCTTACAAAAGAAGGCAAAAAAGCTATTAGTCTTTTCAATCACAAAAATTAAAATAATAAAATAGTGTTTTAAACAATATTAGTCTTTTCAAATTCATAATTATAAAAGCTCGAGAATTTATAACTTTACCAGAACAACTATATTCAAATAAAGCAAATAGATAGAAACTTGCAAAATACGACAACATAATTTTATTACAGATAAACGACAGAGTGAATATAATAAATCGACTTTCAAATTCGTCATTATTATTTCTCACTCACGTCTAAGCTGAATTTAATTAGAAAACATTATATTGTTTTATTATTTAAAAAAAAGATTGGATATTGTATATAATTTTATTTAATTTACTTTTAGATATAGCTTATAAGAGAAGCTATATGTTATCATTATACCTAAAGAATAATTAAAGAAAAACAATTTTCTATATTAACTTTAAAAATTGGCTCAAAAATTAAATTTGGGCGGGAAAATATTGAACACTTGTTAGAAATATTATTAACATATTTTTTCAGCAAAAGATATTTTAATATTATATAAATTTTTATATTTTTATATCTATTATCTAACTTCAACACTAAGATCAAATACCTTAGATTTTATAATTAATAATCAAGAAAAATGAACATCCACCTCTTTTGACAGTGACTCAACTGTCGTCATTGAAACAAATACCACAAACACATCTGGTAGGATTTCTGATAATCCTATTAATGAATCTGATGACTTCGAAAATCAAGAATTGATGGAAAGAGTCAACAAACTTGAATCTTCAATGGAAGCAATGATTGACTTTTACAATGGCACACCAGCATCTATTGCCAGTAAAGTATGGGAATTTGTTGTCCCAATTATCCAAACTCACAAAGAAATGGCAGACCTTAATCATAATTCTCACATGGCATTGATAAGAAATATGGTGGATGCTAGACACAAAGATACTCAAGCTGGCATCAAGGCCATCAAAAACCATCTTCTCTAGACCACTGGCTCTGCCCCAACAACAATTTATGAAAAAGATTCAGAAAATAACAATGATGCCGAAAAGAAGAACAAAGGCCAAGAGAAATTAATAAACATGCCATCTGACAAGAGAGCACAAACAAAGACATCAAACCCTTCTAATGTGCAAACAGCTGATAATCAAGGATCTGTTCCAGTCATAACCACTGTTGAGCATCAATCTACAGTGGCTTTAGAGAAGAGAATTGATGAAAGTGCAACCCAAAAGAAGATACAGAACTGTTAAATAAATTGAAAGCGAAAAAGGAGCGAGAAGCCAAAGCTGCTGCATTGATTAAACAAAGAAAAGAGCTGCAAATGAAAGAAGATGATATAGGCTGCTCAAAAAGAAGAAAAGCACATCGAAGACATGCAAAAGAAAACCTAACATTCCCTATAAACACTTATAACCAAGAAACCACAAAATTACCAGCCCAAACACCAACGGAAACAACATCTATTCCAATTGAAAATGTGCAAACTAATGTGGCAACCACAGATCAAGCATGTATTTTCAGAGTACCAGAAGGCCTTTCCTTGACTTAGAATCAGTCAAACCTGAGATAGACTCTTTCTACTCAACAGATGATCCATTGTCACTATCTTTCAAGTCTCTTGAAGGTTTTCAAAAGCCTAAGAATATTAAGGAGTATATGGAGTTGAAAGACAAACAGTCTGACATTCTTTTAAAGCAGAAAAGTGTAGGAAAAGATGACAGGGAAACGCAACTAATATACCAGGATTTACTAAGTAAATTAGCAATTTTAGAAGAATACTCAAGCAAGCTGTCGAAGAAAGTATCTAACAGGGAACCTGATTCTGATGTGGAAAACATTTTGAGAGAATGATATCATGATGAAATAATGAAAGCCAAAACTTACAAAGCCACGAAAAGTCAATTTGCCGGTTGGGATTCTAAGTCACTGAAGAATGAACTTAACAGAATTAAAGAGATGGCTAAAAAACCTAACCAGAAACAAACTCCACCAAACTGGAAGAAGGGAAAACAAACTGACCCTAAAAGAGCTTTAAAGTTAAAACGAAAAAGACAGGAGTTGGTGGATGCTAGTTATGGAGAGATGTCACAAGTTTCTCACTGGAAGGAATCAACACTGATGGATTATTATAAATAGCTTGAGGAACGAAGGAAAGTGGATCCAACTCTGCTACCAAAGCCAAATTATGATGATGAAGACAAACCAGCTCGAAACAACAAAAAACAAAAAACTCTGTTCTTAATAGATGATCTTATGACAGACAGATTGGGGGGAAATGATCGGGCAAAGTAATCCATCAGAATCAACAAAAGAAAAGGAAGAGCCTGAAAACAACAGTTTGTTGAATACTTAACAGTTGATAGCCCAACAAATGGTAAACAATGACAATTTAGATAACATTTGTTTAAATAGTATCTGTTATATTTCTGATGATATTGACTGACAATGAATATAAGGTCTGTTTAAATACAATATGTTATATTTCGGATGATACTGAGTAGCATTTGTTATAGAAAATTCATCAAAACAGATATTACTTAACAGACTATCTATACTGAAAAGTAAGGTTTCTAAAAAGTATGTAAAATCAGCATAATATAGTTCAATTCCAACTGATATACAAAAAAGTATAATACAATAATAATATAAAAAAATAAATTCTTGTCTACTAAATACACACTTACTCAAAAAGTTGATAACTCTTAGCTTTACATCGCTTCTTCCGGTGTCCTTTGCATGTAGAGGATAGGTCACCAACGTTTAGTTTATTAAAATCTTCAAAACCTCTTTTTCCATTGGGAGTTATAGTACAGTCCATTACAGCATCGACAGCAGACGAGTCACCCGTAACAGACACAACATCCTTCAAACAATGACAAAAACAAATAATGATCTGTTAAATAGAAACAAAAGCTTCACAAACAACTTAATAAACTTACACAAAAACATACTCACCTTTAACATCAGTTGACTACCACACTGCTCAGATTCTGATTGGTTAAAAGATTTGAATTCGAAATCTGCTTGACTGGCCTAAAGATTGTACATACAAAACAAAAATACAAAATTTAACTGCTGAGACAGCATTCAAAGCTAAAAGATAATAAGCAATTCTTAAAAATGGTTTTAACTTAATACCTCATCCACATGACAATATGCATTACTATTAACGGCAACGTACTCAGAAATTATGATTGGATTTTCACATATTTTCAATACTGTGTAAACATGGGAGTCGTTTGTAAGATTATATTCAGAATCATCAAATTTAAAAAGCAGCATCTTATCAAGCTAGCAAAACAATTCTTGAGGCAAACTTTCACTATCACCAAGTATCAACTGCCTTTCTCTTATACGACTTGCAGAAGATCCGACAACTCTCATAACATCTCGGTCAAACATCACAAAGGATACACTACCAGTCTCATCCGGAACCCTGACATGCACCTTGAACCTAAAACAGATAGACGAAAAGGTTATCTAAAAACATATATACTAATCATTAAAAGCAATCATCTTATGTAAAAAAATTGTAATTAATTAGATCTAATTACATTGTAGCAGTGGAGGTACAAAGACATTCACACTTCAAATAAAACAACGCAGAAGCAGGCAGTTTGAGAGTTTCTTCAGTAACATTTTCATGAAGCTGTAACAATTATGATTTACTAATCACATTACCTAAACATCTGCAACACGCATCACAAAACCAACCATAGCCTTCTTGAACAATTTTTATTATTGCAAGAACAACACAAGACATTGGTTGCGAAAAAAAAATAAAATATATAAGTTATTACTTAAGAAAAAAAATTGTAATATGAAGAACAAATATTAATCATAATTAAAAAATAATATAACCATATAAATCTCCATAAGCTCGTCAACATGTTTATACTGACAACCAACAATGAATTCCTGAAGCAATGGGTAAACAGAGTGTTCGGAAGGTAATGTTTGAGAAGTAGAAGCAGCATCTTGTCCATGCTTCAATATAAGACTAAAAAAATATCTCGAGATAATAAAAGAATTCAAAATTTTCTAATTTAATTATAAATCAATAAAAAAACGACACTGTACCTCCTTCTTAACTCCTTCACCACAGTTAAATCTACATTCAGAAACATCCGAGTTCCAAAGTTGTCGCTTTCAACTATAAATTGATCTAAATATATACATATACATATACATATATATATATATATATATATATATTAAACCACAATGAACTGACAAAGTATTTAAAACAGCAGTTTAAAATAAATTACCTTTGGACTCCTTAACCTTGTCATGCTGTATAACAACCATTATATAGTTATTACCAGCGTTTTGAGAGATGAATTTGTTAAACTGTTCTGTATAAAATTTCCCCATAGTACATCGCAATATCGTATCACTACATAAAATCAATACACAAACATAGATAAATATATTATAAAAAATATAGAAATTAAATAATGAAAGTAAACAACAATAATTTAAAGGCCAAAATGAAAGTAACAAAAATAATTTACAAACAATAAAAAGGGAAACGCTTACTCCAAGTCTTGAATATCAAATTTCATCCTTTTAGTTTCTTTTGGAGGTCGTCCAAACACATCCAGACCTCCATGCCAAATGAGACCACCGGCAACATCTATAAAATGTGCATATAATTGAAAATATGAAACCAAAAATTTTAATATTCTAAATATTAAATTTAAATTAAGAAATAAACCAACTGACAAAAGTTCCTTGGCTTCGCCTTTAAGAATATCTTTAAAAGCAATGAAATTAAATCCATACTCAACACCTTGCCAACCAACAATACGGCTAACAGTAGTACAATGATAGAAGTTGATCTTATAATCATGTGCTACAACTTTGTATGGATCCTTGTTTTCACCAACACCAAACTTCGATAGAATAACGACATCATCCTCTTCAAGTTGATGGTCAAAAAGGTGGATCAAATGACTCTTTATGAAGGCCTAAATCTTATCACCCTTAAAATAAATATAAAGGAAAATATAAAGATCAAAAACAACAGCTTAAACAAAATAAGGTAAGGGAAAAACATGACACAAACAAAATTTATATTTATATCATCAATAGCAACATAAAATAACTTTAGAGAAAATTTACATTACCTGCTCATAAAACAATACCATTTCGATCTTAAAACTTTCTTTCAACTAAACATCAATGTCACACCCTCAAATTTCCACATGCGGGGTTTTACCGCGAGGCGCGTGACACACCAGGATCCAAGTCAACGGTCACAATAAACGACATCTATATGATATGAAAGCAACGTAAACTGCCATTGAGTTCCAAAACCATTCTAACACAGCGGAAGCAAAATGTATTATTACAACTCAAAAGTAAAACTCAAAGTCTGAAATGTTTAACAAAACGTGCATATGATTCCTAGACGCCGTGAGACTCCGTGCGCCTACCGATAGCTGCTACCTTAGCGACCTGAGAAAAACATGCTAAAGAACGTCAGCAAATAATGCTGGTGAGTTCACAGGTTTTTAAGTAAAACGTTTCACGAACTTTTGAAAGACTATCATGATACTACCGACTGATGAAAACACTCGTTAAACGTTTGAACTCCATAACGAACCTCCCAAACGAACTATCGCCCACCGCGGTTAACGAACTACCATCCCATGGTCAACGAACTACTATATCATAGCTAACGGACTACCATCCCATGGTCAACGAACTACTATAACATAGCTAACGGACTACCACATAGAGGCTAACGAACTACCGCACCGCGGCTAACGAACTGCCACAACATAGGCCATATAATACTGAACATAAATGAATACCTTGAACCCAAATGAACACTCCCAAACGTAATGAATACTCCCAAAACGTAGTGAATACATGAGTACCCAAAAACATAGTTGTCATGCCTTTTAGGAAAACACATTTGACACACGTTTAAAGAACACAGAATGTTTTCTCCCCCGAAAATGTAAAACCAGTAAAAGAGTGGGGCCGTGAAACTCACCTTAGAGTGCGTCTTCTGGAAATTAGAAATCCAACACGTGTATGATAATCCCAACTATTGACAACCTATCAACGAGTTTACATAAGTGTGATGACTATTAACCCGAGGGCTAACTAGTCCCCGATTGTCCAGATCTTGACTACGTGTGTTAAAAAGTGTGTTTAAACGTTAACCGGACATCCCAGACCGACCCGACATCCCGTTGGTGACCCATTACATCAATTAGTCATGCACATAAGTTTAACACATAAGTTTCAAGCATAAAACACTTAGTTTGCATCAAAAATCTCATTTCTGCATCAAAACGGTCGAACCAGTCAGATTAAATCTCCTTCGCCCGTTTTTAAGTCTCCTTCGCCCGTTTTTACCACGTTCGACCGTTTTGATGTCTCCTTCGACCGTTTTCCTCGTTCGCCCAAACATATTCCAGGTTCGACCTGGATTCTCTCCTTCGCCCAATCGATCGGTCGAAGGAGTCCAGGTTCGCCCCTGTTGTTCAAATTTTCCTAAAAACGCTTCAAACACATTCGAAACACCTCGAAACATCATCAAACATAGCAGTCAAGTATGTAATACTTATCCCTACAAAACCCCACCGATTTTACACCAAAATCTAGTCGTTTTACAAGTTTCCCAAAATAGTAAATTATGGAGATGTCACATCATCATGCATGCAATCTCTACCCAATTAGGAAACTTTCTGAAATGAATCAATAATCAACTTAACACACTCAAATTATCATGAACAAGAAACCCCCAATCATATCATTATCACTATCATCATGAACAAGCCCTAGATCTAACCCAAAATCCCCAAAATCCCCAAAATGGACAAAACATCATCAATAACCAATTGTAACCTATCTCAATCATAAAACGTCATCAATAACAGTCCTAGATCATTGTTATAACATCTATACAGCAATCAATCATCAAACAATACATAACATCACATAAAACACCATTAACACATGTTAATTTGTATGAAAACTCATTGTTTATGAATAGGTTTTGTTTAGAAAGACATTAGGAAGGTTTTTATCCATGAAAACATGTTTGTATCAGATCTGGACTCTTGGGGTTTAATAAAAACGAATTGAAATGCTTTAAAAATGATTTAGAATGAAGAACACACCTTAGATCCTTGTGTAGAAGATGTTTGTAGGTTAGATTATAGAAAACAAGGGCAAAAACTCTTTCCCCAATGTTTAAAGTCGCTAGAGAGTGTTTTGAGACGGTTAGGGTTTGTGAAATGGTGAAAAATGGCAAAGTGTGGTATTTATACTATGTCCACATTCGCCCCTTTTACCTGGGCGAATGTACTCTCCTTCGACCCTTTCACAGGGTCGAACGTACCCTGACTTGGTCGAATGAAATTCTTTCAATTCCACATCCCAGGTTCGCCCCTTTGCAAAGGGTCGAACCAAGACATATTTCCACCTTCGACCACTCGAAGTGGTCGAACCAGACCTATGTTTTCTAGTTTTCCAGTTTGTCGTGTTTAACGCATTTTAACGCACCTTAACATATTAGCATGCAACCTTAGTCTATGTTTAACATATTTAAGCATGGATAATCATCTACACATCATTTAAACACATCTATGTATATAATCCACCACACGACCAATAATTTACACATACACTTAATTTGTTTATGTAATTCACCAACAACAGGACTCGTAACGTGTGTGTGTAATTAACCCAATGATCCTCCGAATCATTGAACCCTGGACAATACGGACTGTGTTCCGAATCTACTGACCCCGTCAAGTATGTTTAATAAACGTTTTTCGCTAAGGTAGACTTATGTGTTTATAAAATGTTGACCCAAACATGTCGGGTGTCACAATCAACGAAAGAACTTAAATAACATAACATAAATTAAACGAAAAACATGACAGAAACAATATTTATATTAATATCATGAATAATAACATATAAAATAACCTCAGAGAAAAATTACATTACCTGCTCAACAATCAATATCATTTCTATCTTAAAACTTTCTTTCCACTTTCGTGTGATACGAACCTTGAGAAACCAGATATCTTTGGATGGGTTGAGATCACAAACAAAACTATCAATTTTCTTATGAAGATCCATTGAGAACATTTCAACAAAAAATTCGAAAGGAGATTTTATAAATTAATTTGTGAGAGAAAATGGTTGTGTATGAGGAAAGCATATGCGATAATGATGATTATATAGCTGCAAAAATCACACTTCCCTATGTTAATTCAAAATTTCCCTCTTAAAACTTCAAAAAGTTAAGGGCTGAATATGTACTATAGAGCCGTTCATAAAACTGCTTATAGATAATAGCTGAAAGCATATGTGCATAAGGTCTGCTGTTGGTTGGCAGACCCAAGGATTCAGAACCGCTATTGAGAGCAACAGCGGTGCTTTCACGTGGAAAACGCCTTTTTTTAATATTTTAAGGCGATTAAGGTGTGTTTATGAAACGTGTTAAATCTAAGGACAAGACCAAGGATGTTAAGAGACAACAGATTAGAAGAGTCGAGCCTCTAAACGTTAGCAAATAAACAGAGGTTGGAAAAGTACGATGTGCTCGTAGTCTTTTCAACGAAAGTGTTAGTGAATATCGGATGCCAATAAAAGGAAAAGGGACTCCTCATTTTATAGTACCTCGACATACAACTTCCTCAACCCGTCCTCTACCCTTAGTGGGGCCCGGCCCAGGTAGAGGTGTCTCTAGGTTTCCGGCCCAAGTCCCAAAGCCCAATGGTGCAAGTGGGTTTGGTAAAGAAGAGGGAATAAGGGGGATGTTACTATCCTGACGAAGATACACGTGGCGTCCGTTGAGTGGACGCTGGTGGGCGGCGGACGCGTGGCGTCCGTCTATTGGCTACTCTAGGGCGGTGGGTAATCATCCTTCCATCTAGAACCTGAGACAAGTGGGGGGTTGCAAAAGTCTTCTGTCAGAGAGATATCTTGGCTAGAAGGTTGCCACGTCATCGTCCTTTCTGGGTGTCAGGCTGAGCGCAGCCTTTGATTGGCTGAGAACTCTGATGGGCAGCCTGCAACGTTAGGAACAGTTGCCTGGGGCAGGAGTGTGTGTCTCGAGGCTGCCCCAGAAGGTATCTTTCAATCGTGTTGACGAAGCTTTGTCTATCTTGCTGAAGATGCTTCGTAGTGTGTCTGGCCTGCTGACGTAAAACGGGCGGTACAGTGTGCGTCCATTGTCTGATGGACGCTAACTGTTCCGCTGACGTAAAATGGTCGGAGTAGGTTTTAGCTAGGCGCTATTTGTAGGTTTGTGATATGGTATTACTGATGTTTTTGGTACCATATCCCTTCAAATACCTATCCTAGTACGGGTAAGTAAGGTCGTCTCCACAGGGAACGTGTGGATAGTATGAGTTTGAAAATTAAATTAATAAACTACTAATCTTGAATCGGAGTTTTGTTTGACTAAAAGAAAGTAAACAATTAAAAACGAAAGAGTTATCAGATTAAGAAAAAGTAACTTCCACCCGGGATCCAGGTTACAAATTTTTTCACACAAACTCAATTAATTACTAAACCCCACATAGACGTGGCCTTGGGTTTCTGAATTGATTTAATAACTAAAGACAGTTTTTAATAAAAATCGTACGATCTATTTATTCGTTCACAAACACCAATTACTAATCTGCTAACTAGGGGTGTTCAAAAACATCCGAATTCGAATCCGAAATTTCGGATTCGGATTTGGATATGACTTTTGCAAATTTTCGGATATCCGAAATATCCGAATCTGAAATCTTAAAATAATAAATATATATATATATATATAGGTTTAGGATCCTGTACAAAGTATATTTTTCGTGAGAAGTGTGAGAAAGACTAAGAATTGACATGTAGACATCATTTTTTGGGTTTAGGAATGATTTTTTAGGTTGTTTAAACTTAAAAAACACCAAACACAACAATCTAAAACACAATACAATGTATTATAGTCATTAAATTTAAAAAAACAGCTAAAACACACTACTTAACGCTTAAAACACACTGCGAATGTTCTTAGCATGGTGTTTTAAATTTTAAGCCTAAAATACATTGTTTTCGGTTTTTAATTGTTATGTTTGGTGTTTTTATAGGCAAAACAATCCAAAACATCACGACTAAGTTTAAAAAATGATGCCTAAGTATCAATTTTTAATACTTCTCACACTTCTCACAAAAAAAGCACTTTGTACACGATCTTGACCCTATATATATATATATATATTATAATTATATATACAAAGTTTTATCCTCATTCCAACCCTGGCCCTAATAACAAACATCGCCCCCTCCGCTCCTCGTTTCCTCCAGGCGCCTCCATTCTATTCGTGTCCGACTTCTCCTCCCACCAACCAGGCATCCACCCTCCACCCTCCATCGTCCCAACTTCCAACCATCGAGTAGATCCATAAATTTTTTTCTATTTCGTTATCGACCATCGACAAATATAAAGCCATCAACCATCAACAAATCCTTTCGTCTGTTTCCGAATATAAACCCATGGGCAAATCCTTTTGTTTTTTCTTTTCTGTTTCCGAATACAAAATCATAACTATATTACGAGTATTGCTTATTTATTATTGGCTTGTGTAATTTTGATAGGACGACACATAAAATCATATAGAATTTGATCCATTAATTAAAGCACTGTTTTTGTCTAATTTACCGTTGTATTTGTTTTGAATTCGATACTTTGAATTGTTTTGAATGTTTGTGGTTTCAAACTTTGAATTGTTTGAATGTTTATTCTAGTTTGAATATTTAAATTAAGCAGCATTGGTTTGGTTTTAATATAAGCATATTTTTTTTATAGATTCGGATATCCGTTGGATAATCCGCATCCGAATCCGAAATTTTGGATAACCGATTTTCGGATATCCGAAATTTCGGATACGGATTTGGATATCAATATTCACTATCCGAAATCTCCTTCGCCCGTTTTTAAGTCTCCTTCGCCCGTTTTTACCACGTTCGACCGTTTTGATGTCTCCTTCGACCGTTTTCCTCGTTCGCCCAAACATATTCCAGGTTCGACCTGGATTCTCTCCTTCGCCCAATCGATCGGTCGAAGGAGTCCAGGTTCGCCCCTGTTGTTCAAATTTTCCTAAAAACGCTTCAAACACATTCGAAACACCTCGAAACATCATCAAACATAGCAGTCAAGTATGTAATACTTATCCCTACAAAACCCCACCGATTTTACACCAAAATCTAGTCGTTTTACAAGTTTCCCAAAAATAGTAAATTATGGAGATGTCACATCATCATGCATGCAATCTCTACCCAATTAGGAAACTTTCTGAAATGAATCAATAATCAACTTAACACACTCAAATTATCATGAACAAGAAACCCCCAATCATATCCTTATCACTATCATCATGAACAAGCCTTAGATCTAACCCAAAATCCCCAAAATCCCCAAAATGGACAAAACATCATCAATAACCAATTGTAACCTATCTCAATCATAAAACGTCATCAATAACAGTCCTAGATCATTGTTATAACATCTATACAGCAATCAATCATCAAACAATACATAACATCACATAAAACACCATTAACACATGTTAATTTGTATGAAAACTCATTGTTTATGAATAGGTTTTGTTTAGAAAGACATTAGGAAGGTTTTTATCCATGAAAACATGTTTGTATCAGATCTGGACTCTTGGGGTTTAATAAAAACGAATTGAAATGCTTTAAAAATGATTTAGAATGAAGAACACACCTTAGATCCTTGTGTAGAAGATGTTTGTAGGTTAGATTATAGAAAACAAGGGCAAAAACTCTTTCCCCAATGTTTAAAGTCGCTAGAGAGTGTTTTGAGACGGTTAGGGTTTGTGAAATGGTGAAAAATGGCAAAGTGTGGTATTTATACTATGTCCACATTCGCCCCTTTTACCTGGGCGAATGTACTCTCCTTCGACCCTTTCACAGGGTCGAACGTACCCTGACTTGGTCGAATGAAATTCTTTCAATTCCACATCCCAGGTTCGCCCCTTTGCAAAGGGTCGAACCAAGACATATTTCCACCTTCGACCACTCGAAGTGGTCGAACCAGACCTATGTTTTCTAGTTTTCCAGTTTGTCGTGTTTAACGCATTTTAACGCACCTTAACATATTAGCATGCAACCTTAGTCTATGTTTAACATATTTAAGCATGGATAATCATCTACACATCATTTAAACACATCTATGTATATAATCCACCACACGACCAATAATTTACACATACACTTAATTTGTTTATGTAATTCACCAACAACAGGACTCGTAACGTGTGTGTGTAATTAACCCAATGATCCTCCGAATCATTGAACCCTGGACAATACGGACTGTGTTCCGAATCTACTGACCCCGTCAAGTATGTTTAATAAACGTTTTTCGCTAAGGTAGACTTATGTGTTTATAAAATGTTGACCCAAACATGTCGGGTGTCACAATCAACGAAAGAACTTAAATAACATAACATAAATTAAACGAAAAACATGACAGAAACAATATTTATATTAATATCATGAATAATAACATATAAAATAACCTCAGAGAAAAATTACATTACCTGCTCAACAATCAATATCATTTCTATCTTAAAACTTTCTTTCCACTTTCGTGTGATACGAACCTTGAGAAACCAGATATCTTTGGATGGGTTGAGATCACAAACAAAACTATCAATTTTCTTATGAAGATCCATTGAGAACATTTCAACAAAAAATTCGAAAGGAGATTTTATAAATTAATTTGTGAGAGAAAATGGTTGTGTATGAGGAAAGCATATGCGATAATGATGATTATATAGCTGCAAAAATCACACTTCCCTATGTTAATTCAAAATTTCCCTCTTAAAACTTCAAAAAGTTAAGGGCTGAATATGTACTATAGAGCCGTTCATAAAACTGCTTATAGATAATAGCTGAAAGCATATGTGCATAAGGTCTGCTGTTGGTTGGCAGACCCAAGGATTCAGAACCGCTATTGAGAGCAACAGCGGTGCTTTCACGTGGAAAACGCCTTTTTTTAATATTTTAAGGCGATTAAGGTGTGTTTATGAAACGTGTTAAATCTAAGGACAAGACCAAGGATGTTAAGAGACAACAGATTAGAAGAGTCGAGCCTCTAAACGTTAGCAAATAAACAGAGGTTGGAAAAGTACGATGTGCTCGTAGTCTTTTCAACGAAAGTGTTAGTGAATATCGGATGCCAATAAAAGGAAAAGGGACTCCTCATTTTATAGTACCTCGACATACAACTTCCTCAACCCGTCCTCTACCCTTAGTGGGGCCCGGCCCAGGTAGAGGTGTCTCTAGGTTTCCGGCCCAAGTCCCAAAGCCCAATGGTGCAAGTGGGTTTGGTAAAGAAGAGGGAATAAGGGGGATGTTACTATCCTGACGAAGATACACGTGGCGTCCGTTGAGTGGACGCTGGTGGGCGGCGGACGCGTGGCGTCCGTCTATTGGCTACTCTAGGGCGGTGGGTAATCATCCTTCCATCTAGAACCTGAGACAAGTGGGGGGTTGCAAAAGTCTTCTGTCAGAGAGATATCTTGGCTAGAAGGTTGCCACGTCATCGTCCTTTCTGGGTGTCAGGCTGAGCGCAGCCTTTGATTGGCTGAGAACTCTGATGGGCAGCCTGCAACGTTAGGAACAGTTGCCTGGGGCAGGAGTGTGTGTCTCGAGGCTGCCCCAGAAGGTATCTTTCAATCGTGTTGACGAAGCTTTGTCTATCTTGCTGAAGATGCTTCGTAGTGTGTCTGGCCTGCTGACGTAAAACGGGCGGTACAGTGTGCGTCCATTGTCTGATGGACGCTAACTGTTCCGCTGACGTAAAATGGTCGGAGTAGGTTTTAGCTAGGCGCTATTTGTAGGTTTGTGATATGGTATTACTGATGTTTTTGGTACCATATCCCTTCAAATACCTATCCTAGTACGGGTAAGTAAGGTCGTCTCCACAGGGAACGTGTGGATAGTATGAGTTTGAAAATTAAATTAATAAACTACTAATCTTGAATCGGAGTTTTGTTTGACTAAAAGAAAGTAAACAATTAAAAACGAAAGAGTTATCAGATTAAGAAAAAGTAACTTCCACCCGGGATCCAGGTTACAAATTTTTTCACACAAACTCAATTAATTACTAAACCCCACATAGACGTGGCCTTGGGTTTCTGAATTGATTTAATAACTAAAGACAGTTTTTAATAAAAATCGTACGATCTATTTATTCGTTCACAAACACCAATTACTAATCTGCTAACTAGGGGTGTTCAAAAACATCCGAATTCGAATCCGAAATTTCGGATTCGGATTTGGATATGACTTTTGCAAATTTTCGGATATCCGAAATATCCGAATCTGAAATCTTAAAATAATAAATATATATATATATATATAGGTTTAGGATCCTGTACAAAGTATATTTTTCGTGAGAAGTGTGAGAAAGACTAAGAATTGACATGTAGACATCATTTTTTGGGTTTAGGAATGATTTTTTAGGTTGTTTAAACTTAAAAAACACCAAACACAACAATCTAAAACACAATACAATGTATTATAGTCATTAAATTTAAAAAAACAGCTAAAACACACTACTTAACGCTTAAAACACACTGCGAATGTTCTTAGCATGGTGTTTTAAATTTTAAGCCTAAAATACATTGTTTTCGGTTTTTAATTGTTATGTTTGGTGTTTTTATAGGCAAAACAATCCAAAACATCACGACTAAGTTTAAAAAATGATGCCTAAGTATCAATTTTTAATACTTCTCACACTTCTCACAAAAAAAGCACTTTGTACACGATCTTGACCCTATATATATATATATATATATATATATATATTATAATTATATATACAAAGTTTTATCCTCATTCCAACCCTGGCCCTAATAACAAACATCGCCCCCTCCGCTCCTCGTTTCCTCCAGGCGCCTCCATTCTATTCGTGTCCGACTTCTCCTCCCACCAACCAGGCATCCACCCTCCACCCTCCATCGTCCCAACTTCCAACCATCGAGTAGATCCATAAATTTTTTTCTATTTCGTTATCGACCATCGACAAATATAAAGCCATCAACCATCAACAAATCCTTTCGTCTGTTTCCGAATATAAACCCATGGGCAAATCCTTTTGTTTTTTCTTTTCTGTTTCCGAATACAAAATCATAACTATATTACGAGTATTGCTTATTTATTATTGGCTTGTGTAATTTTGATAGGACGACACATAAAATCATATAGAATTTGATCCATTAATTAAAGCACTGTTTTTGTCTAATTTACCGTTGTATTTGTTTTGAATTCGATACTTTGAATTGTTTTGAATGTTTGTGGTTTCAAACTTTGAATTGTTTGAATGTTTATTCTAGTTTGAATATTTAAATTAAGCAGCATTGGTTTGGTTTTAATATAAGCATATTTTTTTTATAGATTCGGATATCCGTTGGATAATCCGCATCCGAATCCGAAATTTTGGATAACCGATTTTCGGATATCCGAAATTTCGGATACGGATTTGGATATCAATATTCACTATCCGAAATTTTCAGATATCCGATTTTCGGATATCCAAAAACCGGATAATCCGGTTTTGAACACCCCTACCGCTAACAATGCAAGAAATTGCCAATACGTTTACTAAAAGATAAATAATTCAAATATAAGCAAACGTTTCATCATTTCTAACACAAGTGGTCAAGTTATACCAGTTCAAACATAAATAAACTGAGTCTAATGTAAAAGAAAACTAACACTCTGTTCCAGAGTTTTATTTAATGGGGAAGAGAAAGGATTAGGAAGGAAGTGGAGAAAAAATGTGTTTTAGAGTTTTTTTTAGGGGGGGAAAGGGAGGGGGGAATGAGAGGGATAATACAAATGATCAGTGGCGGATCTAGAAACATTTTTCAGTAGTAACGTTTTTCATTTTTTTCATTTTAGTAGCAACGTTTTTCAAATTTCGTAAAAAAAACCAAATTTTCCACTAATTTTTCACTACACGCGCGAAGTTGAGCCGCAACGTCCGCACCCCCTCCTTTAACTATAGATCCGCCCCTGCAAATGATTTTGGGTTGATTTTCAATCTTTCCAATTTGGAAGGAATTGGAGAGAAAGGAAGAGGAGGGAAATCCTTTCTCTTCCTCCCTTAAGTCAATCTCTGGAACACAGCGTAAAACTGTTCACCTGAGAAAAGTCACAAAGGGTTTAGCCACTCTTGATCATTATAGAATCTTTATTTATTTATTTATTTTTTTTGAACGGCAAATTTCTACTCCTTGTAAGACTTGAACCCATGACTTCCTCTTAAGTGTTCCTAGAAGTTTTGTTTCTACCATTGGGCTACCAACCCCAATGGTAAAAAGATCGTATCCCAAAGCTGCTTCCTTGAAAGATCGTGGCTGTTATGCGTGATGCCTCCAAGCTCGCAACCGTCAAAGGATCATAATAATACTTTATCCTCCACCCACTTTCGTTCTTTTATGAGGTGGCCCCTAATCTCTGGTAAAATCAATTGAGCCCACTATATGAAGTTCATTTAATTTCTTTTATTTCCCTTGTCTGGTGACTGGTCCAATCATCTCAAATCGATTAATTAGGGTATTTAGAAACCATACACCCTATAAGACCATTAGGTGTGGAGGAGACCCATCTTTCATGCCTTGCCTCCACCTCAGCTGCCACGTCAGCGTGGGGTAGGAGCATCCATGAGATGATGGTCCTAGGGGTGTGGAGAGGACCATCATCATTTAATGCTATTTCTTTTTTTTTTGTATTAAATAATATTATCATATTAATATAAAAAGTAAAGATGTATTTAAATAAAAAACAAACACTTAAATAAATTAAAAAAAACGTACAATAAAAATAAAAAAAAAACATACACTTAAATAAAAAAAAGTACAATTTTTAATTAAAAAAAACACAAACTACGGATTATATTTTTTTGCGATGCTCTCCTTCATCTTGAGCAACACGGGACGGTCTTCTTCGGGGTAGTCGTTGATGTTTGCTGTCATTATTCACCATTCTTCTATTTGCCTATCTTCGTTCTTTTGGTGAATGTTTTCCTCCACCCTCTTTTGCTTTAAGCGAAGCTTTTCTTCGACTTCGCGTTCCTTCAATTTCTTCTTCTCTGCTTGACTTTCACTAAAGGTATTTTTGAAGCCGCTTGTTTTTTTTGCTCTGTCCCTCCCTATGGGTCGTGGCTCCTCTTGAACGGGAGTATCCTCGAACTCTGGGTCTGGGTCATCGTTTATATTTATTTGACAATGACCGGTCGACCCGCCTCCCACGCTATAATCGCCCGACTCCGAAGTTTTGGTTCGTTTGGCGCTTGCAACCTCGTTTGGAACCGGTGCCCATTTGCGAGATGTCTTCAACACCGTCCATGCTCGAACATGAGGAAAAACATGGCCATACTTGTCTTCATATTTACGCATCGCCTTCTTGAAAATCATTTCCTCGTTAAAACCCACTTGGAGGTTTCATACACCCCTGACCCACATCACACACCAATAGAAGGCTAACACATACCCAAAATGTGATATCATACACCCCTGAATGTGATGTCACGAAGTGTATGAAACCTAGACCCCATGATTAGCCCATCAAAAAATCAATAAAGCTTTTACTTCACTTTGTCGTTTCCTACAACATTTCAATTCCACAAGCAATAAATTGAATTTTTTTTCCAAATTAGTGTTGATGAAAAACTTATTTACTAAAATGGGTAGTTTGGTTATTAAATCTAAGAAAAATCTAAGTTTCTATTTTCTCACTCCTAATCTTTTTTTTTTTTTACCGGCAAATTTCTACTCCTTGTGAGACTTTAACCCATGACCTTCCATTAGGTGTTCCTAGAAGCTTTTGTTCTACCATTGGGCCACTAACCCCAATATTCTCACTCCTAATCTCATTGGATAATTTAACCCATCAACTAATTATTTATTTAATCACTTTTAGCATGTATATTACTAGCTGATTACCCCGAGAGTGTCCCGGGGTTGAAAAATCTAATATTACTTAATAAAAAAGGATAAAAGAAGTAAACAGTTTCAACCTCTTTTAATGTTAAAGAAAGATGTTCTAATTTTTATACTATCAAAAGGGGTTCTCATGCTGCGTTCCCAGCAGATAAAAAAATCTCAACCTCTTTTAATGCTAAGCATATCGTTATAGCACATGAACATGGGCAATTCATATATGTAATAGTAGGTTCAAAAACATATATACTATCATAACATGATTAGTGACTTGTCTATATATGATTAAAAAATTACCTAAATACATTGTGTTTTTTCTGCATGAACAAAAACTCACTAAAAAAACATTTTTTTTTTCGTTTTTGTATAGCACTATATATGGTGCTCGTTGGAAAGATAATAAAGCGATCGTTAATTTGGTGTAATTTTTTTTTCAAAAAAATGTCATACATAAAAGTTACTAACGTTTAAAAATTGTGAGCGGAAAATAAGAAAAAAATAAAGATAAAAATATTAATTAACATATTTGAAATTTTAAAATAATTAATAGTTCACTAACATTTAAAAAATGTGAGAGGAAAATAAGGAAAATATATTAATTAACATATTTGAAATTTTAAGATAATACTCTACCTATATATATATATATATAGATTTTATTTAAAAATCTATACATATAATAAACCAAAGCCATTTTAATGACATGGCATTCAAAGAGGGTATTCTCTTCATTGGGTGTGCCATGTGTCATCCCATGTGGCAATGGCTTTATTTTAGGAAAATAATAATTTAAAATTTAAAAACAAAATTAGATTTTTATCTCTAATGTTTTCTCCCATAACTTTTAAACGTTAATATCTTTTATATACGAGATTTTTTAAAGAAAAAAATCACACCAAATTAACGAGCGTTTTATTATCTTTCCAACGGGTACCATAGTGTTATATAAAAAACGGAGAAAAAACGACTATTTTTTTGTGTGGTTTTGTTCATACAGGAAAAAAACGCAAAGTGTTCAGGTTATTCATTAATCATGTATAGGCAAGTCATTAGTTATGTTCAAACCAATAAATATGATTTTTATTTACAACATGTGTTAGCATTGGAGTTGTACATTGTTTTAGATTAGGTTTTAATATAAGAGTTATACAGTGTTTAAGTTTATGCACTTACATTGAAGATACATTGTTAATTGTTTTAGGTTAAGTGCTACCTGAAGCTTTCCTGCATGTAACTGTAAAACGCATCAATCTATTTCAGGTGTAAAATTGATATTTCAAATTAGATTTCTCAACCCGGGACGCTCCCGGGATATATTAGTTTAAAAAAAATTGTGGGTTTGGGTCGGGTCTGGGATTAGGTGATTCCCAACCCAATTACCTTTTTTTTTATATTAGAATATGATAACTTATGGCAAAGATTTGTTTAAAATAATAATAATAATATAAATAATAATAATAATAATAATATTCATTAATCATATATTGGCAAGTCATTAATTATGTTGTCATATTAGATATTTTATTATGTCATATTAGATTTCTCAACCCGGGACGCTCCTGGGGTATAAGCTAGTATAAAATAAATCAATTTAAAAGAAAGTTTCACATGATGCCACATGACATTGAGGCCTCCATTGAATGTCACCTCATACAAACTCAATTCTTTTATTATAAGACCCACCGTAGTGGGCAAAATTTTGGGCGCTATTTTACAAAATAAAGCCCCCCACACAGCTATGGGGGGCTTTATTTTTGAAAAGTTGCTTTTGGCGTTATACAAATAGCGCTCAACACATTTTGATGTGGCCAATACCCATGTGACACGTGGCGGAGAATCAGAAAAGGCTTTATAAATGGGGCTTTATAAATAAAGCCCCTACCACTACACCCTTTTTTCACTTTATCTCTACATGCTAACTCAACTGTCACGTGAACCAATCAGAAATGGGGGCTTTATATATAAAGCCCCCCACTAAACATGGCCTAAGTTATAGATTATAGATTAGTTTATATTTTTACTTTTAATTTATATAAAAAAAAGAGTATGAAAGCTTAAAGTTAATATGTTATCACGTCAGTCCTCCAAAATTTCTTATTTAACTATTAAAAGATGATATCTTTTATACTTTTTACTTTTAAGGTTTTTTTATTCTATTATTTATTTTGTATTAGAAATTTATGAAAAAAATAACTAGTTTTGTATTAAACATTTTCTGAAATCTGTTTCCTCTAACGGAATTACCATTATCCTATATATTAATATTAGGCTGTTCATGAATAGTGCCGTTGTTACGTGGCAGCGGCTAATTGGTTTTTTTTTATTAAGCCTTATCAGTTATAACCGTATTTATATAGAACGTTACGAATTTGTAAACTAAAGTTCTTGCAGACCAGTTGGTGTGGCTGTTGCTTATTTGTTTGTGATTCCCGGGTTCGAGTCAGGCGAATTGCTTCTCTTTTTTGTTACAAACGTTTTTGTTTGTTTGTTTGTTTGTGTTTTAATGGGTACACGCGTCCTTTTCCCCGGCTTTACAGCAAATGCGTGTAAACACTTCTGTCCGCCACACAACCACAACCCTATTTGCAGCCCCTCACCCTCTCTCTCTCTCTCTCTCTCTCTCACTCTCTTCACAACCCAACTACCGTCTCTCTCTCCCCCCTTTCTTCATCTACCATCACAACACAACGGAGGTACCGATGGGTACCTAAACCCATCATCGTTCCAACCTTACGGCCGGCCCCTTTTCCCGCATCCATCACCCTGACCATAACCGGTCACGACAACCCAGCGCTGAGCCGACAGAGAGAGAGAGAGAGAGAGAGACGTGGCGATTCCGTTCGATTGAATCTCTGGCCGTCGCGATGTTGATAAGGGTTGCTACATCCCTCCCTCTACATACCTACTGATTGATTTGTTGGTTGGTTGTTGTTCTGTACTTGTACTGTTAATTTACTTTTGTCGTGGATTCAATTGCGTTTCTGGGTTTGATTGGTGTTTACTGGTTTGACCAAGTTTCTCCCTTTTTGTCTTGATTGTAAAAGAAGAGTTTCATTTTCTTTTAGTTAAAGGTGTTTCATTTACGGTGAGGTCAATTGTTCACAGAATCTATGATTTAAGAATTAGGGGTTTTACATCGAGGACATGATTGCGTAAATTTGTGTAGTTATTTAGTGAATGATTTGACTTAGTTTTCCTTTTTCACTACAGGTCAAATGATTTAAGATCAAATAATTGAAGATAAGAAATTAGTTGAGAATTTAAAAGGCATTATAAGTAATCAAAACTGTTGGTGGTTTCGCGCTTTGGCCAGAAATAGCTGTTCTGTGTTTTGCTTTAGTGATATTAAAAGGAGGCCTACAACTTTAAGGCCACACTTAACTGCCCACCAGGTATGACATTCTGTTTACAACCTTATTTATGGCATATGTTGTTCTATGTTGTTTATATGAAGATGTGTTTTTACTTTAAAAGAGTGAGGATATACACCTCTGTAACATTACAAGTGTTTTTTTGACACATTATTGTGATGATCAAACACACCATTGTAAAAGTAGACCCATCAATAATTCATTCAAACACTGTGATAACCAGTTTGCACATCAGACCATATTCACAATGCATCAACATTTTTTTAACAAAAACCATGTAATGCTTAAATTAAAGATAAATAAACTTCTCAAATTTATAGTGCACTTTATAAAGGGTAATGAATTACTTGAAACAAATAGAACTAGACTTTTAAAGAAGTTTACAATGACGTCTCAATTTTAATTTTTGACAACCAGGGCCGGTCTTGAGAATTCATGTGTCCGGGCCGAACTGTTTTGGTGGTGACATGGGTGGCAATGCTACCGAAGCGCTTCAACCTGTAATGGAGAAATTTAAAATTATTTTGGCTAAGCAGAGCCTACTTCTTCAACAGGTAGTTTTGTATATGTATTTGTTCCCGCTTTGACGCTTAATTTTGAAGGTTTTGGGAGATCAAATATAGTTTTAGTAGTTATTTATGCCATATAAATTCCTTATATAAAATGTGAATATAAGATTAGATTAGATTAGTGTAATAAATAAAGAAAAAAAAAGAGAAAATTGCTCGAATAGTCCCTGTGGTTTGCACAATTTTCACCTATAGTCCCCAAGTTTTTAAAATTACAAGTATAGTCCTCAACTTTTAGTGTTTCTTAACTCGGATAGTCCTTGGAGTGGCTGTGAAATTACTAAATTACCCTTCTGATGGATGGAGGTTAAATAATCTAGTTAAGTGGATGTAAAATTACCAAATTACCCTTACCCCAATAAAAATAAAAAAAATCAATTAATTAATAAAATATAAAGAGGGCCCACTTAACCACTTGGCCAATTGTTTTTCTCCACCTATTTTAGTGGGGCCCACCAACTTTATCTTCTACACCATATCACCACCACCACCCACCACCACCAACTTCATCTTCCCCACCCTATCACTACCACCACCACAACCACCATCCACCCCATACCTGGTGCAACGTAACCGATGGATCCACATAGCATATCAACAGTGAAATTCCCCAAATTCTCAGACACACCACCAATCGTCATCACCAACTTCGTTATCCCAAAATCAGACACCAAAGCAGCCATCTCATCGTTCAGAAGCACATTGTTAGGTTTCAGATCACAATCTCATCGTTCATCGTTCAGAAGCACATTACTGTTATTATTATTTACATAATTTTGATTTAACTAATATATTTAACTATTGCACTTTTACTGTTGTAGTTGAAGCACTTTTACCCTTTTTATTTTCTTTAATTGCTTCGTTTTCATACAGATTATTATTATTAGAAACAAAACAGGGGTTTGTGAGAGATTGGAAATTGATTGTATTATACATTGACGTATGTATACATATTGAATGGGGTTTAGCGAGAGAGAGAGGAGGGGTCGGTGGGTGACGATGAACAGGTGACGGGCTGGTAGTGGTGAAAGGTAAAGGGGATGGTGGAATGTGAAGATGGCGGTGGGTTATTTGTGGAGGTGTTGGGTGAGGAAGATTAAGTGGGTGGTGGTTGTGGTGGTGGTGGTGAAAGTGGAGATGGGTGGTGGTGGTGGTTTGGGGAGGTGTTGGTGGTGGTGATTTGTGGAGGTGATGGGTGAGAAAGATGAAGTGTGGAAGAAGAAGTGGGTGGGCCCATATAATTTAAACTATTTTTAATTATATTTTTTTTATTAAAGTAAGGGTAGTTTAGTAATTTTACACCCACTTAACTGGATAATCTAACCTCCGTTAACTCCAGGGACTATCCGAGTTAAGAAATACCAAAAGTTGAGGACTATACCTGTAATTTTAAAAACTTGAGGACTATAGGTGAAAATTGTGCAAACCACAGGGACTATTCGAGCAATTTTCTCAAAAAAAAACTTGAAAAGATAGACCAAAGACGCCTCTTCCACCATATTATGATAATAGTGCGCGAAACACTCAATTACAGATACATTGATTAAAAATATGTTGTAACCATAACATTAATGCTGCTACAGGTATCGGCCGGGTAACATCAACAATATGTGACAACATTGGAGGAATGGGCGCTATGATATCCGACCCAATCACAACACCACTGACTAAATAGGCCTTTATGCATGTTCAACTACTAAGAGACAACAAGAATCAGGTGATACGCCGTGTCATCAATAAAGCAGCCTATACCATCACGTAAACTGAAACACAAAGCGCATCCAGCATTGTCGATTTTTGTGTGATTGTTTACTGTTGGTTCTAATTGTTTGTATGTTTGTTTCTTTTTGGGTTTTTTGGCTGAATTTTGATTTTAAAACTTTTATTCTCGGGTTATGCATTTGGGAATTTTTTGGATTTTGATCTTTCTTTACCTCTACACTTTTACCAAGATCTATTGTTTGATAGACGACACTTTCTTTTAATGGAGACACTATACGGAGCGATAAGAACGAATGTGTTGGTCGTTCTGTACAGCCATAGTACAGCGGCGACATGGCGTGTAGGCAAAGCCTCATGAGAGGTGTTGCATGCGGCTCTTGACTACGAGCACGCCACAGGAGCTGATTGCGCGCAGATACAGCCATCTGGTATGTGTTTGCTTCCAAATTTACATAGTAATAATTTGATTACGACATGTTTTACTATGATTTATTACTTTTGCATTGTCTGCTTGATGCTAAGAACAAACAGGCGACGAGTATAGCTATTTCGTGACAGCCATCAACATAACAGTCCCTCATGCTTCTTTTGATGTTCGTGATGGCAGCCGTAGCCCAGGCAATAGGAACCTTGCGGAGGAAAACAAGCATAGCCAGAGGCCGGCCACTGGCTAGAGACAACGATACCCCTATGGACGGTGAAGATGTTGTAAACAATGGTTCCCCTAACCCCATCGAATTTGGTTTAATGCTTGAGATCACTGGTATAGACCCCTGAATGTGAAAGATGAATTATGAAATTCTGTGAACCATAAATTTCATAATGTTGGTGTTTGGATGTTTGAAGGATAAATGGAGCAATTAGATTTGTTTTGTGTTAAATTTCTTGCAGGTACGTCGGTTGTTGTTATTACTTTAGCGCGCACATTGATTTGTTGAATATCTTGGTAATATGCCATGATGCACTCCCAACAAAATTGTCCTAAATATAGGTTTGTTGGTTACACGTCAGTTCCAGAACATGAACACAAAACTTGGTCTGCATTTTAAGGCCTGGGCTAGGACTGATTAAAGTCTTGAGGGTGGGGCTGAGGATGAGTGTCTGTTAGTGATGGTTACAACAACAGAATGCCCATGCGCAACGCGCGACTCTAAATGATACGCGAGAATGTGTTTGCGGTTTGGGGGCGAGCAAGGCGCGCAACGCGCGCCCATGAAACCCACTAGTTATATTTTATTTTTCTACTTTTAAGCTTTTATTTTCTGTTTTTTATGTAAATAAAGTAAAAATAAGAATATAAAACTTATAATATTCATGTTAAAAATGATTAAATTAATAATTAATTAATGAATTGAAATTGTCTAGTGATATTAAGAGTGAGAAAGTATAAAGTTAGGATTGCCTTAGACCATGTGTAGTGGTGGGGGGGGGGGGGGGGGGGGGAACTTAAAAGTATAAGGTTAGGATTGCCTTAGACCATGTGTAGTGGAGGGGGGGGGGGGGGGAACTTAAGGCTTCCCTTTGTGATTAGTTCACGTGGCAGCTAAGTCAGCATAGTGCTTGAAGTGAAAATGGAGTGCAGTGGGAGAGGAAAAAAAAGGGGCGCTATTGTAAAAAAAAAAAAAAAAAAAAAAAAAAAAAAAAATCAACAACCACATCCATCTTCTTCTCCATCCATCTTCTTCATCTCTCACACAAACTTCCTTTTTTTCTGCATCACCCCACCCTTCCTCCTCACCGTCGTCAGCCACCGGAACTATCTTCTCCAACAACCACAAACATCACAGCCAAAATCACAATCACCACCACCGTAAACCATCATCACCACCACCGTCTGTAAATCACCACCACAACCATCATCACCATCTCTCTCACACAAAGTTTTCATGCAATCCTCCACGTGTCAGTCAATTATTGGATGGTTCAATTGGTGCATAGCGTTATGTTTATAACGTCGGGGCTAATTTTTGGAAGATGGCACCCCCTGTAATGGTGTGGGGGGCGCTATCTTTGGGATCATGCTCCTCTTTACGCTGCACTACATATGGTCTTAGATTTGAAAAGTAAACTACCCATTTTGGTAAATATTTTTAGAAGTACCAATTTTAATAAATAAGTTTTCTAACTACACTAGTTTAGGAAAAAACTTCAATAAATCAAGATATTTAATTGACAACTCATGTAAAGATATATTATCACCATTAATTACCTCATTAAATATAAAACATCATGCTTGTAGCCCAGTTGGTTGAGGGCCTAAAGTTTTCTATGGGAGGCTTGGGTTCAATTCCCACTAGCTACATTTGGAAAACATTGGTGGAGGGGAAATGAGGGATGACCCGACCATTCGCTTGGGTTCGAGTCCTGATCCCGACCGGTTTTACCGATTATTTCACTGTCGTGCCTTTGGGCGGGTGAGTGGTCGGGTTTTCCCGAGAATTGGTGGCAATTGGTGGCCCGGGTACTCTCGAGTACCTGATTCGCCAAAAGGGTACCCGAGAGTGCTCGAAATTGATTCGTTGGATGTTAAAAAAATAGTAAAAACTAACATATTGATATTATAATTAATTTAAACTAAATATACTAATAATGAACTCATGTAACACTAAAATATATACAAAACTATTATATAAACAAGGTGTGTTATCCAACACATCACAGCACTAGTCGTAGACATTTTGCCAACATGAAGATTTTTATCCCGTATTCCAACTTCTTACCTGACGAGAAGTATACACGTTTTTATTATAGCTCCTTACTTATGTGTTACATAAAGATATAGAGGTTTACAACCATAATATTGGAGGTAAAAAAAATGTTAGTGTGGTGGAAAGTTAAGAAAGCAAGGAAACAAATGATAAAAGTGTGTAAACAAAGAAGTTAACGTCACTTGTTTCCCTACGATGGGTATTAAAAATTCAAGCTTATGCTTTAGTTAACATTAGTTCCCTTACTTATGGTCATAATACCACTCCGACCATGGAAAATATCTCGACCGAAAAATAATGGCAACCAATTCCTAAGTCCGTCCCTAGCACATTAACTCTTTTTACCCATCAAACTATCATGTCTCATCAAATGTGACCCGAGTTTTCAATCGGATCTATTCACAGAATTGACAAATGACAATATGTTTATGCCGGCTACATTGTTTAAGCCACGTGACTACTCTTTCATCCATAAACTCCCACGGCTTAAAATGCATATACTTTTAAAGCATAACTTTTGCAAAATTGATAGTTGAAAATTGAGAACTAATTATTGATGCCACGTGAAGATGGCTTAAAATGTAAGGTTTAGTTATTCTACAAAGGCTACAAAAAATGAGAATGGTGAGAAAGATACAAAAAACACAATAGATCATGAAATATGACACAATGAGCTACAAAATATAACACAGTGCCAAAAAATATAACACAATGCTGAAGAAAAAAGACCCAATGAATTGAAAAAATGACACAATTATGAAAATAAGAAAAAGACACAATGGTACATAAAAGACACAATGATATAACGCATATTCTAAAAACTACAAGCTAAAACACCAAAAAAACGAAGTCCTAAAAAACTAACGGCGTAGGGTTCGATAAGACGATTCCAATGTCGCTTGAATGAGTTCAATCGGAGTCTGTTTGATACCCTTCCTACGACTTCCTATTTTTCTTTCATTGTGTATTTGATCCTAACCCTAAAATGTATACCGCAATCACCTGTTTTTTTGACACGAATAAGTTATTATGCTCGGTCCCCACTTGATTGCCAATATTAAAAATTTTAAATATATATATATATATATATATATATATATATATATATATATATATATAGGGGAGGGTTATCTTGAGAACGCTAAATATCGTGAGAACAAGTAAAAAAATCAATCAAAATCAAAATTTTTTAATACAAGCCTCATTATAATCAAAATACAACATTAATAGATGAATTTTCTTTCCAAATAATTCATCTTTTCTTGCAAAAACACTTTCAAATTAACTTTTTACACATGTGTAAATGAAGCAGTTTACACATGTATAAACAGTAAATTTACACATGTGTAAAAAACAAATTATTTCCGTATACGTTTGAATTTTTACGCGTAAATTGTGTTTTTGGGATTGTATTTTAGTAATAAAGACAAGTGTAAAAAGAAATTTTGAATTTGAATGGTTTTAGATGCCGTTCTCACGGTTCGCACGAAATATAGGTGTTCTCAAATTAACTTTCCCCTATATATATAGGGTATGGATCCTAAAAGAACCAACCTTTATTTGAGAACCGAGAGAACTATTCTGGACCACACATTTCATATAAATGCATTTTTTTTTTGCTTTAATCGCACATTTTTACGTAAGATTTTTTTTTTATTTTTTTTTAATTTTCTTTTTCATTTATACATATGTGTATATAGCATTTTCAGCTATACACATGTGTATATTAAAAAAAAAATTCCTGCATAAAAAGCAGCAATTAAAAAACAAATTTGCCTTAGAGAAATGTGTGGTCCAGAATGGTTCTCTCAGTTCTCAATTTCACCAAAGGTTCTCATTTAAACCCATTCCTATATATATATATATATATATATATATATATATATATAAGGGTTCTCGTACAAAAACCTTATATTGTGAGAAGGGTAAGAAGGAATCTCATAGTGACACGTGGTACCAAGGTGAAGGATAAATTAGTAAATTTACACAAATAATTATCTTATTAAATTTAAATCTTTTTTTAATTTAGGAGTAATTATAGGGATATTAAATTCAAATTTTCGGTCAATTTGATAAGTAAATTTATCAACTTTGTGTTTTAACACCATTTAATAAACAAAAAAACATCATTTAGATCAAGATCGTCTGCGTTCATTCCAGTGTGTTTTATCATTGCTGTTTCAATCAATTGTGTTTTGTTTAGATATTTTTTCTGGCAACAAGTTATCGGTTTGAAAAGAATATAATATAAACATAAAACACATGATCACGAAGAAGAAGTCTTTAGACAACTCAAAGATGGGCAAAACACAATTTTCCAAACAGCAAAATAAAGGAAGAGGATAAAGGAAGATGATAACACGCAATCCCCAATGGTCAAAACACAAAAAACAACAATCTATTAACCTAATTAAAACACACAATCCCGATCGTTAACACATTATAGTTCCACGATGAGGATAACACACAATCCCAATGGTCAAAACACAAAAAACAACAATCCCTTAACCTTTTTTTTTAGGCAAACTACTTTTTATTCATCACCCAAATATGTACAAATCTATCAATAGCAAGATGCTATATAGAGTTTTGACTCACCCAACCCAAACCCAGAATGGTTCCCATTACATTACATTACACTTAGAAGACAAAAGAGTTCCATTTCTCCCAATCAATAGTGAGTTGCTTCACCCGATTTTGAATCCACATAAAGGATGTAGACTTTATTTCGCATAGCATTTGATCAAGGTTCCATCGTTTCCCATTGGAGATCTTATCATTTCTTTTTTTCCAAATCACCCAACAAGTTGCGAGTATGATATTCTTGATAGTAATGACACCCGACATGTTCAGCTTAAACATTTTGGTAAAACTTAAGTCTACCTTAGCGGAAAAAAACATTTATAAACAGACTTAACGTTGAGTCGGGTCATGATAGGATTTTCCAGGGTTCAATGATCTGGAGGATCATTGGGAGTCGTTTTGGGAAAACTAGTACTGGGTCCCGTTATTGGTGAAATTACTTGAATTGAATTAAGTAGGATACGTAGATTGATACAAACATGTGACACAATGTGCAAATACGTGTTTCAAAGGTGTCAACATGATTGTAAATGCTAAATACATGTTAGGATTGCATGTTCATGTGTTAAAATGTGCTAAAACGCGTTTAAACGACGAAACTGGAAAATCTGGAAAACAAGGGTTAGGTTCGACCTGTAGGGGGTCGAACCAGGAAAGGGAAATCAACAAAAGGTCCATTCTACCAGGATAACTCTCCTTCGACCTAGGATGGGGGTCGAAGGTGGCTTTAGTATAAATACCACACTTTGTCATTTTCACCATTTTACAAACCCTAGTCGCCCCAAACACTCTCTATCGATTTTAATCACCGAGGAAGGAGTTTTTGCTCTCGTTTTTCATAATCTAACCTACAAACAACATCTAATCAAGAATCTAAGGTGTGTTCTTAATCCTAAACTCTTTTAATGCGTTTTGATTCATTTTCATCTAACCCTAAAAGTCCAGATCTGTCCTAAGGGTGTTTTTTATGATTAAAAAACTTTCAAACATCTTTATAAACAAAACCTTATCATTAAACATGGGTTTTCATATCAATAAACATATGTTAATGATGTGTTATGTGATATTATTTATTGTTTAAAGATTTACTGCAATACTAATGATAGAAACATGATCTAGGGCTGTTATTGGTATTGGTTTATGATTGTTTAAGGCTACAATTAGATGGACGATGATATCATCTCTAATTTGGGAATTTTGATAAATCTAGGGCGTGTTGCATGTTAGTATTGTTGATAAAACCATTGGGGGTTTTCATACACACATTGAACTGAGCATTTTGAAATGATTATGAAAGGATTTCGAAAAGTTTCCAAATTGGGTAAAATTTTCATGCATGATGTGACGTTTCCATAATTTTGCCATTTTGGGAAAGTGTTAAAATGAACTGGTTTTGGGGCAAAATTGGTAGGGTTTCGTAGGGATATGTTATTTATGGTTAACTGCAGTGTCTCATGATGTTTAGTGGTGTTTTCGGATAGTTTTGATGCGTTTTAGGAACAACAATACTGCAGGGGTCGAACCTGGCCACGTTCGAACCCACGTGGGTCGAAGGTGGGGGCCAGGGGGTCGAACCTGCAGTCTGTCACACAGTTTGGTTGAACGAACTTGATTTAGGTCGAATTAACACATGTTAAGGTCGAAGGAGCCTCATGGGGGTCAAACCAAGGGTTCTTGGGGTCGAAGGAGCCTCCAAAAACGTTGATTCGACCCTATCTATTCGTATGTGCGATTTTTATGCAAACTAAGTGTTTTATGCTTGAACCTTATGTGTAATCTATGTATGCTTGATTAGTTTATGTAATGGGTCACCAACGGGATATCAGGTCAGTCTAGTGTGTCGGTTGAACAGTCAAACACGTATTAAACATACTTAGTCACGATCTTGAGAATCAGGGACTAAATAACCATACGGTTATTAGTCGGAACACATATGCGAACATTTTGATAGATCTCCGGTAGTTGGGATTATCAAGAGCTTGGCTTTTCTTATTTTATTGAAGAACACAACTTAAGGTGAGTTCACGACCCCACTTTTACTTCTTTTACTTTTGGGGGAGAAAACATGCGCTAAACTTATCTTTTGGTAACATATGTCATACTATGATCTACTTTTGCGTTGCTTTACGATCTTTGAAAGTCCCGGGGGAAACCATGAATGTGCGGGGATGCACAACGGGGGAAATGTGGATAGATCTATTGGGCGTGACAAGCCCCACTCGACGGCTTGGAGGGCCGGGCGGGTGCATATTGTCTCGAACTTGCTAAACATTGCTGAACACTCGGGCCGAACATTGGTAACAGTCTAGTAATGGTTTTCCAATCGTAGTAGTAACAGAACATACGCCTAGCTAGCGTACTTTGGTAACATTGATATAGTATTGACAGGTTTTGAACTTGGTAACATTTCGTAATAATTGGTAACAATTGGTAACATTATGAACAAACCTGTGAACTCACCAGCATTATATGTTGACGTCGTTTTGGCATGTTTTTCTCAGGTCGCTAAGGTAGCAAGATTTGGACTAGGCGCACGAGTCTGCATGGCGTCTAGGCTTAGTATAATGTTTTTGAAATAAACGTTTTGAACACATTGGTACATGGTTATGTAACTGGTTAAATGCTTCCGCTATGGTTTTTATGTTATGAGAACTATGTTTTGAGTTTACGTATTTCATATAGTGTTGTTTATTGTGACTGTTGACTTGGATCCTGGTTTGTCATGCGCCTCGCGGTAAAACTCCGCAAGTGGAAATTTGAAGGTGTGACAGATTGGTATCAGAGCCAATGGTTATAGTGAACTAGGACTGCATGTAGAGTCTGGTCTATAACCGAGTCACACACACTAGATGGTCACATACTTTGAGTTGTTTAGTGGGATACGTACTAACTTGTCGGGGTGTCTTTACATCATCATTGTACTTCTGTGTTACATCATCTACTCTTGTTTGGGTTTTTGCCTACTCTTGTCTTCTTCTTCGGGATTTGAAGATGAAGGGACTGACTAGTTAAATCTTGCATAGCAGTGTCGTATATTAGAGTGGTTTTTGCATACTCTTGAGATTTGTCCAGGATTCGGACATCTCCCCTCTATGCTCCAATAGACTCACTTGCTTACACATGCTCTTGTACACATATGCTTGTAGTAGCATGTTACTGGGTGCCAGTATTCGGTGATTTGAGTTCGAACTAGGGGGACACTTGGAGGACCATGTAGAGCAGTTTATCATTTCGGGTGCACACGAAATCATAAACTGAAATGCATGGAAATCACAGTGGACTTTGAGTTTGAATGGATAGTCCTGAATTGGGCCTAGGCTTAACTTTGTCACTTCTGGTGATTGACACTAGCGGTGAATCTGAATCTCTCGATCTTTGATTGTCAGATCATGTCTGGTGCTCGTGGTGGTGGACGTCGTGGTGGTGGCCGTGGTGGCGGCGGTGGTCGTGGTAACATCAACATGACCCAAGAGGAGTTGAACAACAAGTGAATATGGCCTTTGCTGCTTTCCAGGCCGGACATAACGTTCTAGGTGGTAAGTTGATTTCTATTAACTCTGCCTCATTCTTAGGTGTCGTGTCTTTTCTTTTGTGGTTTATTCGTGTGTCATGTCTCAGATGTTGCTGTTAATCCACCTCCACCTCAGTGTTCTTATAAGAAGTTTCGGGACTGTCAGCCCCATAACTTTGCTGGGACTGAGGGGGCGGTGGGACTGCTCCGATGGTTGGAGAAGGTTGAATCTGTATTCCTGATGTGTAACTGTCCTGCTGGGGACCGGGTTAAGTATGCCACTATGACATTCGAGGGTCTTGCGTTATCGTGGTGGAATGCTACAGCTCAGAACATGGGTTTGGGGGAAGCTCATGCTATGCTTTGGGCGGATTTTGTGCATCGTCTGAAGAGTGAGTACTGTCCAAGGGAGGAAGTACAGAAGTTGGAACATGAGGTCTGGAACTACAAGATGGTTGGGTCCGAGATAGAGGAGTACACTGTGAGGCGGAACGAGCTAGCGGTGTTGTGCCCTGATTTGCACACACCCGAGTATAGGAGGATCGAGCACTACATTTTAGGGTTGATGCCGGAGATAGCAGGGTTGGTGGCTGCCGGGAATCTTCCCACACTTGCTGAAGTCGTCCGATCGGCTCATCGTATGACTAACTTGAAGGTGACAGAGGGTGTTTTGCCTCCTAAGGGTACTAATGTGAAGGGTTCTGAGGTAAACAAGAGGAAGTGGGATAATGTGGGGAAGAGTGCCATGCCAGCACCATCTTAGCCGATGAAGAAGTTTGATTCGTCTGGGTCTTCTTCGGGGCAGAAGTCGGGTGGGTATGTTGAGAAGCATCCCAAGTATAACAAGTGTGGTTTTCACCATTCTAGGAGTTGTGATCGGGCTCGTTGTCATCGGTGCCATCAATTGGGGCATCTTGCTAAGGACTGCAGGGTGTCACTTCCATTGACTCAGGCTCCTGCTGCTGCTCCTGCTGCTCAGGGGACTCCAGGAAAGCAGGGGTGCTACAACTGTGGTGACACGGGCATTTCAAGCATGATTGTCCCAAGCTGAGACAGGGCGAGAATGTGAAGGGCAGGAACGGTAACGGGAACAACGGAGGCGGCGGCAGGAATACGCGTGCTTTCGTCATTGGCTCTGCAGAGGCCAAGCAGGATCCTGACACAGTTACCGGTACGTTCCTTCTTAATGATCACTATGTTTCTGTCTTGTTTGATTCTGGTGCCGATAAGAGTTTCATATCTATGGACATTAGTCGATTGCTAGATATAGTACCCACACCTTTAGAGGCTAAGTACTTGATAGAATTGGCTGATGGTAAGAACATCGAAGCGACACATATTCTTAGGGAATGTCGCTTGGAACTGTCGGGTTTGTCCTTCCCCATTGACCTTATGCCGGTATCCCTGGGTAGTTTCGATGTCGTTGTGGGCATGGATTGGTTATCGTTGTATCGTGCGGAGATCATTTGTTATGATAATGTCATTCGGATCCCTCTCCCTGATGGAGAGACTCTTTCGGTTCATGGCGAGAAGAGCGGTGCTCCGCTTAGTATCATTTCTAGTATGAAAGCCCTTAAGTATCTTCGGAAGGGTTATTCGGCCATTCTGGCACTTGTTTCCGTTTCGTCTGATGATGAGAAAAAGATCAAGGATATCCCTGTGGTTCGTGATTTCCTTGATGTGTTTCCTGATGATTTACCTGGTCTTCCTCCTCATCGTCAGGTTGAGTTTGGTATTGATCTTACTCCAGGTGCAGCTCCTATTGCCCAAGCCCCGTATCGTCTTGCACCTCCCGAGATGCAAGAGCTGTCCAGCCAGTTACAGGAACTCTTGGAAAAGGGTTTCATCTGACCGAGTTCTTCCCCGTGGGGAGCTCCTATCTTGTTTGTGAAGAAGAAGGACGGAAGTCTTTGCATGTGTATCGATTATCGTGAACTGAACAAAGTGACCATCAAGAATCGTTACCCTCTCCCTCGCATTGATGATCTCTTTGATCAGCTCCAGGGCTCTAGTTATTATTCGAAGATTGATTTGCGATCTGGTTATCACCAGTTGCGCGTTCAGGAAGCCGACGTTCCGAATACTGCTTTTCGTACTCGTTATGGCCATCTTGAGTTCTTGGTCATGCCTTTTGGTCTCACTAACGCACCGGTGGTGTTCATGGATTTGATGAACCGCATTTGCAAGCCTTACCTTGATAAATTCGTCATCGTGTTTATTGATGACATCCTGGTTTATTCTAAGAATAAGATGGATCATGAGGAACACTTACGGTTGGTCTTGGAACTTTTAAGACGAGAGCAATTGTATGCTAAGTTCTCAAAGTGTGATTTTTGGTTGCGCGAAGTTCAATTCCTAGGGCATGTGGTTAATGAACTAGGAATTCATGTCGATCCGGCTAAGATCGAAGCTATCAAAGACTGGGAAGCACCAAAGACGCCATCTGAGGTGCGGCAATTCCTAGGTCTTGCGGGTTACTATCGTCGTTTCATTGAGGGATTTTTGAAGATCGCTCAACCCCTCACCTCTCTTACCCAGAAGGACCGAAAGTTTAACTGGGGTGAACTGCAGGAATTAGCATTTCAGATGCTGAAGCTTAAACTTTGTTCTGCACCTATCCTATCTTTACCCGAGGGTATGGATGATTTTGTTGTGTACTGTGACGCTTCTATTCGTGGTATCGGTTGCGTGTTGATGCAACGCGAGAAGGTCATTGCTTATGCTTCTCGTCAACTTAAGGTCCACGAGAAGAACTACACTACCCATGACTTGGAATTGGGTGCGGTGGTTTTCGCGTTGAAAATCTGGAGGCATTACTTGTACGGTACCAAATGCACCATATACACCGATCACAAGAGTCTCCAACATATTTTCAACCAGAAGGAGCTAAACATGCGGCAGCGTCGCTGGGTTGAACTCCTGAATGATTATGACTGTGCTATTAAGTATCATCCTGGCAGGGCGAACGTTGTGGCGGACGCCTTGAGCAGGAAGGAATCTGTGAAACCTCGTCGTGTTCGAGCCTTACAACTCACCATTCATTCCTCTTTTCCTAACCAAATTCGTTCTGCACAACTGGAAGCTTTGAAGGAGGAAAACCTTAAAGCTGAAACTATGCACAGTGCTGATAAGCACCTTGAACTTAGGTCTGATGACCTACATTACTTCGCAGAACGTGTTTGGGTTCCTTTTTTCGGGGGATTACGGGAGCTTGTCTTGGATGAAGCTCACAAATCCCGGTATTCTGTTCACCCTGGCTCTGACAAGATGTATCAGGATTTGAAGATACTCTGTTGGTGGCCGAACATGAAGGCTGATATAGCCTCATACGTGAGCAAGTGCTTGACTTGTGCTAAAGTCAAGGTGGAGTATCAGAAGCCGTCTGGTCTCCTGCAACAACCGGAGATTCCAGAATGGAAGTGGGAACAGATCACGATGGATTTTGTCACCAAACTACCGAAGTCACCAAGTGGTTGCGATATGATGTGGGTGATTGTCGACAGGTTAACAAAATCGGCGCATTTCCTACCTATTAAGGAAACTAATGGGCTCGAGCGGTTAGCTCGACTTTACCTTAAGGAGGTGGTCTCTCGGCACGGGGTGCCTGTTTCTATTATCTCTGATCGTGATTCTCGTTTTGCTTCGCGTTTCTGGAAGGCTCTACACAAAGCTTTGGGTACTCAGTTGGATATGAGTACGACCTATCATCCGCAAACTGACGGTCAGAGTGAGCGGACGATTCAAACCTTGGAGGACATGCTTCGGGCATGTGTTATCGATTTTGTCAAAGGTTGGGAGTGTCACCTACCGTTGGTGGAGTTCTCTTACAACAATAGCTATCACTCTAGTATCAAGGCAGCTCCGTTCGAAGCTCTCTACGGATGGAAATGTCGATCTCCTCTTTGTTGGGCCGAGGTGGGTGAAAGTCAGCTCACTGGCCCGGAACTTGTGTACGAAACTTCGGAGAAAATCGTACAGATTCGTAACCGTTTGGCAGCCGCACGGGATCGTCAGAAGAGTTATGCCGATCGCCGTCACAAACCTTTGGAATTCCAGGCTGGGGACAGGGTACTTCTGAAAGTTTCACCATGGAAGGGCGTCATACGCTTTGGAAAGCGTGGCAAGCTTAACCCTCGTTATGTCAGACCATTCGCAATCCTGGAATGGATTGGACCAGTGGCATACAGACTTGACTTACCGGCGGAGCTCGGTAGTGTTCACAACGTCTTCCATGTGTCTAAATTGAAGAAGTGTTTGGCTGATGAATCTCTTATTATACCACTGGAAGAGATCGAGGTTGATGATCGTCTTCGCATTGTGGAGGAACCTGTTGAGATTCTTGACTATAAGATTCGTAGCTTTCGTCGGAGTAAAATCCGTATCGTTAAGGTTCGTTGGAACTCGAATCGTGGACCGGAGTTCACGTGGGAACGGGAGGATCAGATGAAATCTAAGTATCCTCATCTTTTTCCGAAGCGTGCGTTTGAATCTAGGCACGTTACCGCTAAAGCTGAATGAATCTCGGGGCGAGATTCCTTTCAGCGTGGGGATGATGTGACACACGGTTTTTTTTTTTTTTTTCCTTCTTTTCGTCTCTTTCATTTTTGGGCTTCGTGCAATTTTCGGGACGAAAATTATTTCAACGTGGGGATGATGTGACACCCAGCATATTCGGCTTAAACATTTTGGTAAAACTTAAGTCTACCTTAGCGAAAAAAAACATTTATAAACAGACTTAACGTTGAGTCGGGTCATGATAGGATTGTCCAGGGTTCAATGATCTGGAGGATCATTGGGAGTCGTTTTAGGAAAACTAGTACTGGGTCCTGTTGTTAGTGAAATTACATGAATTGAATTAAGTAGGATACGTAGATTGATACATACGTGTGACACAATGTGCAAATATGTGTTTCAAAGGTGTAAACGTGATTGTAAATGCTAAACACATGTTAGGATTGCATGTTCATGTGTTATAATGTGCTAAAACGCGTTTAAACGACAAACTGGAAAATCTGGAAAACAAGGGTTAGGTTCAACCTGTAGGGGGGTCGAACCAGGAAAGGGAAATCAACAAAAGGTCCATTCGACCAGGAGAACTCTCATTCGACCTAGGATGGGGGTCGAAGGTGGCCTTAGTATAAATACCACACTTTGTCATTTTCACCATTTTACAAACCCTAGTCGCCCCCAAACACTCTCTATCGATTTTAATCACTGAGGAAGGAGTTTTTGCTCTCGTTTTTCATAATCTAACCTACAAACAACATCTAATCAAGAATCTAAGGTGTGTTCTTAATCCTAAACCCTTTTAATGCGTTTTGATTCGTTTTCATCTAACCCTAAAAGTTCAGATCTGTCCTAAGGGTGTTTTTATGTTTAAAAACCTTTCAAACATCTTTATAAACAAACCCTTATCATTAAACATGGGTTTTCATATCAATAAACATATGTTAATGATGTTTTATGGGATATTATGTATTGTTTAATGATTTACTGCAATACTAATGATGAAAACATGATCTAGGGCTGCTATTGGTATTGGTTTATGATTGTTTAAGGCTACAATTAGATAGATGATGATATCATGTCTAATTTGGGAATTTTGATAAATATAGGGCGTGTTGCATGTTAGTATTATTGATAAAAACCATTGGGGGTTTTCATACACACATTGAACTGAGCATTTTGAAATGATTTTGAAAGGATTTCGAAAAGTTTCCAAATTGGGTAAAGTTTTCATGCATGATGTGATGTTTCCATAATTTTGCCATTTTAGGAAAGTGTTAAAATGAACTGGTTTGGGGGCAAAATTGGTAGGGTTTCGTAGGGATATGTTATTCATGGTTAACTGTAGTGTTTCATGATGTTTAGTGGTGTTTTCGAATAGTTTTGATGCGTTTTAGGAAAAACAATACTGCATGGGTCGAACCTAGCCACGTTCGAACCCACGTGGGGTCGAAGGTGGGGGCCAGGGGGTCGAACCTGCAGTCTGTCACACAGTTTGGTCGAAGGAACTTGATTTAGGTCGAATTAACACATGTTAAGGTCGAAGGAGCCTCATGGGGTCGAACCAAGGGTTCTTGGGGTCGAAGGAGCCTCCAAAAATGTTGATTCGACCCTATCTATTCGTGTGTGCGATTTTTGATGCAAACTAAGTGTTTTATGCTTGAACCTTATGTGTAATCTATGTATGCTTGATTAGTTTATGTAATGGGTCACCAACGGGATATCAGGTCAGTCTAGTGTGTCGATTGAACAGTCAAACACATTTTAAATATACTTAGTCACGATCTTGACAATCGGGGACTAGATAACCATACTTTTATTAGTCGAAACACTTATGTGAACATTTTGATAGATCTCCGGTAGTTGGGATTATCAAGAGCTTGGCTTTTCTTATTTTATTGAAGAACACAACTTAAGGTGAGTTCACGTCCCCACTTTTACTGCTTTTACTTTTGGGGGAGAAAACATGGGCTAAACTTATCTTTTGGTAACATATGTCATACTATGATCTACTTTTGCATTGCTTTACGATCTTTGAAAGTCCCGGGGGAAACCATGAATGTGCGGGGATGCACAACGGGGGAAATGTGGATAGATCTATTGGGCGTGACAAGCCCCACTCGAAGACTTGGAGGGCCGGGCGGGTGCATATTGTCTCGAACTTGCTAAACATTGCTGAACACTCGGGCCGAACATTGGTAACAGTCTAGTAATGGTTTTCCAATCGTAGTAGTAACAGAACATACGTCTAGCTAGCGTACTTTGGTAACATTGATATAGTATTGACAGGTTTTGAACTTGGTAACATTTCATAACAATTGGTAACACTTGGTAACATTATGAACAAACCTGTGAACTCACCAGCGTTATATGTTGACGTTGTTTTGGCATGTTTTTCTCAGGTCGCTAAGGTAGCAACAGTTGGACTAGGCGCACGAGTCTGCATGGCGTCTAGGCTTAGTATAATGTTTTTGAAATAAACGTTTTGAACACATTGGTACATGGTTATGTAACTGGTTAAATGCTTCCGCTACGGTTTTTATGTTATGAGAACTATGTTTTGAGTTTACGTATTTCATATAGTGTTGTTTATTGTGACTGTTGACTTGGATCCTGTTTTGTCATGCGCCTCGCGGTAAAACTCCGCAAGTGGAAATTTGAGGGTGTTGCAATAGCTTTCTGTTTGTTCTTCGACATTCCAGCAATATTATTTGCATCCAGTAATTCCCTGAAGTTATAAGCGTAGATCAATGGGATGTTGCACCAAACGCTGACCTTATGCCATAGATTAGCGGCCACAAAACTGGTAATGAAGAGGTGGTCTGCAATTTCAGAATTGTCTTGACAGAGGCTGCATAGAGTTGATCCAGTGATGATATTCCTTCGTACGAGTCCTTCCAAGGTTGGTAGTCGATCCTACTCAGCTCTCCACGCGAGAAGATTGACTTTCTTTATAGCCCAATTCGTCCGGCCGAAAGGATAATATGGGACTGCAGTTAAGGCAAGCAATCGACGACATGATGCTACTGAAAAGGCTCCCGACGTCTCAAAAACCCAGCGCCATTGATCTGCTGCTTCGGAAAGGCTGCTACTCTGAATAATCTCTTCACAATGTTGAAGCTCCATTTGTTCCTATGCCTGCAATGGTTCACGTTTCCAAGCCCAACCCCCGACCCAAGTGTTCCCATTTAAAATAATTCTAGGTGCAATAGTACAGTTTTTGTTAGATTCAAGTGCGAAAAGATTTGGGAATCAAGATAAAACACACTTGTGTAATTGGAGTTAGGCTTGAAACTAAAGCTAAACCTTTTTGGTAAAGTGCTTTTGACAGCAGGTCACGTCTTGTCTCCATCTTCTTCTTTGTTTCCTATAAAATATGCAGAAGTAGATTATAGCCTTTGCCTATGTTAATATGTTTTAACATAATAATATACAAAATTCTCATGATTACCGCATAATCTTCCTCTTCAGGATCCCCACTGATGGAAAGAAACTTTGCTAACTCTTCTGTGTTAATCGATGGTGGGAGAGAGAAAGAGAAGAGAGAGAGAAAAAAAATGGATCCTTAAATAAAGTAAATTAAATGGATCCTTATTAATTAATGAAGATGTGTAATATTACACATTTACCCCCTACAGACTTAATTTATTTGATAATATTATAACACATATTACAAAATTTTCACTCCTTTCATCTCATCCCTCCATCAATTTGATTCAATGGTCATTTTTCCTTCTCACCCTTCTTACAAAACACCTCTTTTATATCCTAACCCCACCCTATATATATATATATATATATATATAGGAAGGTTCAATTGATAACTCATAGTTAGGGAGAGAACTCGAGAACTCTATATTACACATATGTAATATATCATATGTTGTATATTACACTTGTGTAATATATTACTATTGCATATGTTGCACATGTGCAATATATCATATGTTACACATGTGTTATATATATTACACATATGTAATACACTCAATATATCATATATTGCACATACGTAATATATCATATGTTACACATGTGTAATATATATTACACATGTGCAATATATCATATATTACACATATGCAATATATGATATATTGCACATATGTAATATAAAGTTCTCGAGTTCTCTCAATAAAATGAGTTTTCTATTGAATCATCCCCTATATATATATATATATATATATATATATATATATATATATATATAGGGGAAAGATCCGGTACAAAGTGTTTTTTCGGTAAGAACTGTAAGAATCAAAGGAGGGTATTTTTTTTTATTTTTTTTTTTCAAATTTTTTTTCCCATATTGTTAAACATGTATTATAGTATTGAAAACTAAAAAAAAATTTGGTGTAGAGTAATTACATAATTACTCTAGTGTAAACTAATGTATTTACTTTAGTGACGTAATTACACTAAAAAAATTTAAATTTTTTTTTTATTATTCATCTAGAAAGAATGTTTAAGCATATGGGAAAAAAAATTCCAAAAAAAAAATAAATTTTTTTTTACCCCTTTGATTCTCACAGTTCTTACCGAAAAACAGTTTGTATTTGATCTTTACTCTATATATATATATATATTGTATATTTGTATTTAAGGATTAAAAATAGATATTAAGAAAAAAATTAAAGTAAATCTTGGTGGTTAATTAGTGGTGTACTACATTGTGAAAACATAAGCAATACCGATCGACATGTGAAGCCGGATAAACCTGAAGCACATTTAGTTAATGAACAAAATAGTTAATAGTAACTAGTGGGAATGCCCGCGCGTTGCTGCGGGTAGTTATGTTCAGCAATGGCTATGTATCTTAATTTCTAGACTGGAACAGTGTAATCTGCCATTATAGTTTTGTTTGTTAAACAAGGTGTTTTTGATATCCAAATGCATAAGACTACCCTAAAAGGTTAGAAAGAGGCATAACTGGGTAAATAAATATGTTTGTGTATATGAATGAATGAATGATTTGAGGTAAATTATTAACATCCAATATGCCATCGACAAAGCTCTTTCACTTAATTAGATGTAGGCTTGGAATTTCTTTGATTTTGGTCCAGCACAACCCTGTCTTAAAAGACTTGCTTTAACCCCCTTTAAATAAAAACTCTGCGGATTCAACATCCTACTTGCCCTCTTTGCTAAGGTAATTAAAAACATATTTACGTAGCTTCTTATCATCTGAATATATGATAACATGTCCATGGCTCTCCAAAAGATGGTTTCCGTGTTCACTTTCTCGTCATCATCATTTAAATCCATTTTTGCCCTCTACATTATATTTAAGCTAAGAAATTATAAATTTAATCAAAATATTATAATGACAAGTCCAAAGGAAAAAAAATGCTTACCTGAAGATTATGACGGGATCATACTGGCGTCGAATAATCACGTTTAACATTTTGAATGTCACTATATTCCCAGCTCGACGACTGACCAAACCCTTTTGGAGTTTCCCACTATGTTTCTATTCATTAACGGGAACACGAGCATTTATGGCTTTTTGAAAACTATCCTCATGAAATTTTCCCTTCTCATCCACTACCAAATATAAATCATCACCACCAGTAGGAAAACGGTAATGCTGAAGGGGTGTTGGTTAATAATCTTTATAAACAATATCATGACATGGTTGTTGATAAACGCGCTTTTTTTTAGGCAACCAAACTATAAAATATGACTTGAACAAGCATAACACAATGAACATTTCGTTGTATAAACTTAGTTTCAAGTTATACAGAGGCGATCCAAAAAAAGCATTTGCTTAATTTTAATTCAGAATGAACCAAAATTATATGTTCTTACCCGTGAAAACAGGCACTCATGTTTCAAAGTTTTTATGGCAAAAAGGATGACAAGTTAGAACAAGAGCCTAGTAACGGAGCATGTATGTGCGATAACGGAACCAGTTGTAGTCAGGCAATAGCTTCACTGGCCGAGATGCTGCAATTGCTATGTCCTGCACAATGATTAAAAAACAACTTAAAAATACATTTATATAACTGAACTCGGAATCCATAAAGAAGTCACTTTGATTGACATGTAATGATATGTCATAAACAAGTTAGATGGGTTAACCCATTGAAACACTAACTTGTTTATGTGTTGAGTCATGTCATGTTAATCAGGGGTGAAGCTTGGTTCTCGAATCGGGGGAGACTCAATTTTTTTCGATCGGTAGTGACAAATCGGCGGGGTCGAACTCAATTTACCTATGAAAATTACAAATTTCCAATACTCCGCCAAAAAAACAAGGGGGGCCAGGCCCACCCCTGCCCCTATATATCATTCGCCTCTGATGTTAATATCTTAGCAAACGGGATTCTACGCCCATACGTAATCAACTGCAGAAAAAATATAGAAAATAATAATAAATTTTACAAGTTAATCTTCCATTGTTCAGTTATATGAGATATTTGATGCTACATTGTTAAATAACTTTATGACATCGTGATTTATTATAAAATTGAGAATTTAGCCAAAGGCCCAAAACATCTTATATTTACATCGAGTCACCAAGTCTGATATGTTGGTAGATAAAGTATTACAAGGATCATATCTACTTTTAACTGTGTTTAAGTATAAAATGATCGTTTTACAAAAAAAAATGACAGTATTAAACTACAATACGATATTCTGTATCAGAGATACCTGTCGTCCAATGTCTTCAGTAGTAGTGTTGCTTCCATCTATGTGGAGAAGCAATGAAGATTTAAGCTGCAAACAGTTACAAACAGTTATTCAATAAAGTCCAATAGAAATACCGGTTCTAAACATCACCAATGGTTATATATTATGGTGACTACTGACTGTGTTATTTGATGCCACATTATAGCAATCTCAAGTGAAGGCACGCAATAAGAAACCTTTACCAGATTTTGAGCACCGATAACATCATTGTCATTGATTCGGTAACATAGTTTGCTTATTTCATGCATTATTGCAAAAGCCAGATCATCCAAACAATCCGGCTACAAAAAGAGCAAACAACATTAAGTTGGATAAAAGTGAATGACTTTAAGCAATGATTTTGAAAGATATGCAATCATCTAAGATTGTGTCTGATAAAAAAATGAGCTTAAACTCACCTTAGCAACAGCATAGATTAGTCTTTTTCATTCATATGCATCTCAATTGTAATATCACTTACAATGTATCTTCAAGGAAACAATATAACTTCCTGGCACGACCATCCCTGTCGTGATCCACATTCGGCCTTTATTACTAACAGCTTCTGCCATTCCCAACTCCTCCTTCCAATGAGCCTTGAAACCACCTTTTTTAAACAAAAATAAATCCATTAAACATTGTAACAAAACACTCCTAAAGAAAATTTCATACAAGAAAAAAACGGTCAAAATTACCTAAACAGTAACTTGGGCAAATCACCAAATGCATAGCAATGATCATTATTATCACTATTAAATGAAGATACCTTTGATTCAGTTGATCCACCAGCCCAATCTTCAATTTCCATGATTTTACAAGCCCAACCTAACTATTTAAACTTTCAAGACACATTCCCTACCAATACCTTGGTAGCCTTCGAATAAAAACTACAAACCTTTGCACCCATTAAGTTCTTGTAGCGGCTGGCCGTCATGTTCCCCGGTCACTTGAAACCCTATGATGAAGAAGCAGAAAAGAAACCCGGTCACTTCCACTGAACAATCGAATCCATTTTTAATTGAGGGGATGCGGAGGAGGCAAGGGTAAGGATGGAACGTATATTATATTAGGGTTTGTAAATGGCTGAGGTTATATTGACTGTTATAAGGCTTCCAATGTTTTATAAACACAAAGACTCATGGGTCTATCATGAAACGATGAGAAGATGAAGCATAAGAGTCACATTGATGGTGAGAGACTGAGAGTGAATGCCCTCAATTATCGCTCACATTCATGAGAATATGAGCAGATCAGTTTAGGAGCAATGTGGATTAAAGGGCATTAAGGGAAAAAATTTTATACTTTTAACTAAAATGTGGATACAAATTTACTATTATACCCTTCTAAGTGTCTTAATGTTCCACAAAGTTCCAATTATACCCTCATTATGTAAGCATAAATTACTTGTGCATGTTGCTTCTTAAGTTGTACGGAATTGAAAATTACTATCCTAGCCGTCACTCTTCCTTTATAATGTACTAGCAGGAATGCCCGCGCGTTGCTGCGGGTGTATCTGTTTTGTTGTCTCGTAGTTGTTGTTGGGGCTTGTGGCGTCTGTATGGTGTTGTGGGTGATTCTTTACGGTGGCGAATGATTTTAAGGGCAATTTGAACCCGTAGTTTCAATGTATCCACAATAAAATCTTCTATTCTAGTAGATATTTGCATTAAGCATGTTAACCCTTGAAAAGATCGATATTGATTGTGTTCCAAATCAACCTAAACAAGACAAAAACAATAATATAAACCATATGTATAATACATATAAAAATAGTTGCAGCAACCAGTACAGCACAAAGTATCATGTACTATACAATATTCGCTATACAACAAAGAATCCATGTCTTTACAGTATGAAGTATTGATCAAATAATCTAAAAAAAACTTTACATAATGTAAAATAAAATATTACCGCAAATTCATTAGCGTCACGCAATTTAGTAGCTAACTCCTTCAAACCTTTTACATCATGCACGAGCTTGAAAGATGTAATTTTAACTGGAGGCGGTTTTACAGGCTCTACATCACTTATCGTCTTATCAATAAAATCCGTGACTGAAAGTTTTTCCTGCATAAAACATTAGAAGTATGTAAATCTTATTATTTTGTGGACGTAACGGATTAAAAAAATGGAACTCGCACTTCATATCTCACATGAATACATGATATCTAAGGCAGGATTCTAGAAAATAAATAAATAAGTTGAAGGTAAATCAACATTTTTTAAAATAATTTGTTGAAAAGAAAAAAAAAACCACGCCCATGGATGTTCAACTTGATCAAGTGTCCACTTGGCTAAGAACGCAGCTGATGCAGCAATGAGGGAAGGCACGAATCTCAAAAAATCGTACTCAGTGAGCGTTAACTCTACTAAATAGTTTCCCAAATATTCTAGTTCAACAATCGAAGCCTGCATATAAAGTCGTTTTTACCCCTAGATTACTTCTTTTCTTAAGATAATCAGTTGTGTAACTGCAGAGATTATGAACAGCTTAATTGATCTCCTGAAAATAAGATAATAAAATAAATATCATGTGTTAGACACTTGAGAGTTGTGATGCATAATCATGCAAGACGGAAAATGGAATTTTACCGAAGGAACTTAATTACAGTTGGAACATAAATATGAAAGCCCATTACATCAACAACTTCACGCTCCATGTCCAGCACCTGATAGTGATATGTAGACTTTAGTCAATATTCAATAACCTTTAGATTTCCAAAACGGGTCAATATGGCTTGGTGGGTTCGGTAGCAGGTCAGACGAATTTAGGTCCAAACATGTAACTTTTAGTATGTGTTGTAACAAGTCTGGTCGGGTTGATCTTTGAGTGAACAAACAAATATACCTCTTTTCTGGTGTAGGTTCCATCTGTGATGAAACAGAAGTTTTCAACACGTGGGGCAATAATTTATTCATACTTCCTTAAAAGGTCAATATTCAAATAAGCATACTATTAGATAGTATCACGATTTATGCAACTTGATTAAAATAAGGAAGAGAAAAAAAAACTTACGAGGCAATGAGCATGCAGGTTATCCCAAGTAGTTGAAGCCTTTTGTTTTTCAATGCACCTTTTAGAGAGACACTGATCAATAAGAGTGACTGTTAGGTAAAGTGTTTCGGGTCCAGCTTATATTCTTCAAAAACCTAAACATCAGGAAAAAAAACAAAAGTTTTATAGTCAGTAACTTGTTGAAGATCGGAATATTTGCACTAAGAACAAGAGATTTGCATGGTTCAGTTTGAAATATAAAAAATATTGGTTGTTTGACTGTGTTATCTAATCGTTTTTGAAAATGAATACTTTGATTCCATATTATGTTCAAGAGCTAACCTCAACAAGCCAGTCAATAAGAATAGCACACATTTCCTGTGTAATGTCCCACTGCACTGTTTTCATATAGTTAACTGAATGCCTCCCCTTTAGCTAAAGAAAAATACGTACAAAGAATAAGTGGACATGAAAAATATATTTTTGCCATAAAGAAAGAGAACCTTTAAGATTTTTCTGTACAAAAAAAAATGGATGTTAGCGCTCATTTAGTTAGATCATAATATGGTATTGATATATGTAGTTGCATTGATCTATGTAATACAAGAACAACCTAATTTTGGCTAGATTAGAGAAAACTAATACAAATGGTGAAAGTAAATGGCATTATGTAATTTTAGAAAAAAAATCGACTTGATTGTTATATTAACTGCTAAAAGTACCTCTGCCGCGCGTAAATTGTTAAATATTTCAGCTGCATATAAACTGCACATTTGAGGATCCTTGTGCTTAGAATCAATGTCAAGAATGGCTTGCTCATTTACAGCCTCCACTTTGTTAAAAATATGAATTTTCTCTGCACATTAATGACACGATTAACTTTACTTGCAAACATTGTCACAAGAGAAGTTACGCAATATAAAAAGACATAGAGCAACTTCTATAACTGATTCGTATGACCAATCTGTGTCTTGGGCGGATTGGTGTAAATTTGAGTGTATGTAGTCGGTGTCTAGTGGGAATGCCCGCGCGTTGCCGCGGGTGTTTATTATAATTGTTTTTTTTTTTTGAAAAGTAAACTTCATTAATAAACACAATAACCGAGCAGCCCCGAATTTCTTATCTTGTTAGTTTTTTTCTTTGAAAAGAAGGGTAAGAGGCAAAACACGATATATGCTACACTTTAAATTTTGAGGAATGTGGGATGGGGTTGTGTTTGGCTAGAAACCATTAAATGTTCTACACAGAATATTGAAGAGGAATTATTTAAAAAAAAAAAAACTGCAACATATAATAACATGAATTTTCAATGCAAATCAGCAACATTCTTACAAAAATCTACCCATTCAAAACATTGATTAAATAATTCAAATAACGATAAATGAAACAAAAAGAACCTTATTTCTCTGCATCTTTCAGATCTAATCCCCTTTAATAGACAACTGGATGATCGATTGAAAGGCTGGTTGGTCGCCAAGAACCTCTCAGCTCCCTCTGGTGGTGAATTCTAGCAAAACCCGCCTCCAGATTAGTGCGAGAGTTTCCAATAAATAAGATATAAACAATAAATAATCAAGCATTGATCAAGCATGTAATATAGATAAAAAAATATAATAAGATATAAACAATCAAGCAATACCTGAGGTTTTCAGTTCTAAACTCAAAACCCCCAAACTTCAAAACAACCTACTGCTTCAATTGGCAAATGACAGGGTTGTCTTATTCCCTGAATAAATGAAAAATGAATCGAGCAATACCTGAGGTTTTCAATCACTTCAATTGCACTCCTATCAAAGAGACGAGTGTTTATGTTTGATGGTTTGTTTAAAAAGTTTTAAAAGAAAAGGAGAAGATGAAAGATCATTTTGAAATCAATTGCCCCATTAATTAACTGCATGAAACTGAAATGGTTTAGAAGGTGAAGGGGATAAGGGTAGCAAGGGAATGAAAATTGAAGTTTTAACTAAAAATCAAGGATGAAATTACATTCCTATCCTTCCAAGTGTCTTAATTGTACAAAATGTTCCAATTATACCCTTATTATCTAAGCTTGATTCACTTGTACATATTGCTATAATAGTTTGATGGTATACAAAATTACTATTTTAGTCATCACTCCTCCTTAATAAGATAATATAGATTATAGATAATTAGTTTATTATCACGGAGTTTTTATTTCAATTAGAAATCTAGTACTTCCTCCGTCCCATTTTAAATATCCATTTTTTTTACCTTTTGTTGTCCTAAATTAAATGTTCATTTCTAATTAATTTTTAATTTTGCCCATAAAAGACAAAAGACAGTTAAAGATTTGAAATAATAACTTGAGGATATTATTGTCATTTTACAACTCAAAGAATATACAATCAAAAAATTTCTTAATCTGTGTGTTTGTGGGCCCATGACATCTAAAATGGGACGGATGGAGTATATGATTATGTTTCCTAGTTTAATATCCATAACCAAAAGTGGTTGGGGTCAAATCGTTCAACACATTATGGTGTATCTATTTTTTAAAATCTAAGAATCTACTGTTCAAAATAATAATAACAAAGGAATGGAAGTAAGGTGCGGCAAACAGGTTTGAGGCTAAATAGTTAACTAATTACGCGTTTGGTCGTATTTTGGTTTTGGTCATAAGCTTTAAAATTAACATATGGTCTCAATGTTTATGTCCATTTACGCTAGTTAGTGTTTGTGTATACCATTAACGAATGAACATGCACAAGAAAACCATGTTTGTTTAAATGTTCGATTGTTTGTTTTGTTAAAGCTACACAAACAAACACGAACATGCCCCGCTCGTGTTCATTTACATGCCTAGTCTAGTCAACGATGGTGAGTCATATAACATAGTAGTATTGATGACAAGAGACACTCAAGTGTTGCCATAGACAGAGCCTAAATTAATTCATATATTGATATAAAATTGATGTAATTTAAAGAACTAACGTATGCCTGAAGGGTTGAGACAAATATATCTGTCAAGAAACTGGTATCTCAAAGATTAATCGGTAAAAATTTATTAAAACAACAGAAAACGACTACAAAGAGTACAAACCGAAAGAACAATAACCTTATAGAACTCTCACCAGATTATTTCCTAGATAACTTTACAACAATCATCTCAAAATCTAACTGGAAATCTAAACTATAGATCTAAAATATCAACTGATATCAAACCCTAGATCCTAGATGAAAACGTTGTTTTAGAGAGAACTATGTGAGAGAGAAAAAAAAATATCTCGTCTGATAAAAAAAAGGGGAAATGGAATTTAATAATCTCAACTTTGGGGGGTTGGAAGGCAGCAGTCCCAACTTGCAACTTGTACCACAGCAGTCCCAACTTGTCAACTATTTAACTTGGTTGGTCCCAGACTAACTGAGGTTAACTTTCTCTGTTAAGTGCCACGTAGGCATCCCACGTGGCAGTCCACGTGGCAAAATCTGTCCCACTTGGCAAAAAAAAACGTGGGCCCCCTATGACACTTGTTTTTCAATTAAAAAAATCCTTTAATATTTAAAAAATCCTTTAATAACTTATATATATATATATATATATATATATATATATATATATAAACACACAGAGAGAGAGGGAAAGCCCAACCACTCCACCTCCACTGCCTTCGTCACCATCAACCACCTCCACCTCCACTGCCTTCGTCACCATCAACCACCAACCATTGCCTGTGTAGGGGTCGTCGCCTCGTCTTTGCAAGAAATCAAGCCTCGTCTTTGCAAGAAATCAAAATAACTAGCCCTAACACAGAGCTGTCGTCTTCTTCAATTTATGATGTTAGGGTTAGAAATAAGAACCCTAAAATTTGGGGGAAAGCCCTAATTTTACAGGTGGTTGGTGGGGGTGAATGGTAGAGTGGTGATTATGGGGTGGAGGTTGAGGGGAATGATGGTGGGTGGGCTTTGGTTGGTGGTGGCGGGTTGTTGCAGGTTGTGGGTGTCATCGGAGGGAAAACCGAGGAGGAGGAGGGAGGGTAGACAAAGGAGGAGGAGGGAGGGTGGTGACAGGCGGTTGTGGGGTGGTGGTCGTCGGAGATGGTGGTGGAGGACGGTGGTGACAGGAGGACGATGAAGAAGGGGGTGGGTTGTATCTCTCTCTCTCTCTCTCTCTCTCTCTCTCTCTCTCTCTCTCTCTCTCTCTCTCTCTCTCTCTCTCTCTCTCTCTCTCTCTCTCTCTCTCTCTCTCTCTCTCTCTCTCTCTCTCTGTATATATACACAGATGTAGATATATAAAATAATATATGCATAGTTTTTTTTTAATTGAAAAAACAAGTGGGACCCACGTTTTTTTGCCAACTAGACATACTATGCCACATGGACTGCCACGTGGGATGCCCACGTGGCATTTAACAGAAAAAGTTAACCTCAGTTAGTCTGGGACCAACCAAGTTAAATAGTTGACAAGTTGGGACTGCTGTGGTACAAGTTGCAAGTTAGTACTGCTGCCTTCCAACCCCCCAAAGTTGGGATTATTAGATTCCATTTCCCTAAAAAAAATGATTCTTGAAGCATCTGAATGTATCATGTAACTAGAGCTCAAGACCACCAACTCAAGTGTTGTAATGGGCCCAAACCAAGGCTTCTTTCCTGCCAGCCCAAATTCCACTTCAATCTACAGCAGCAGCCCAATGGTCCACTGCACCAGCCCAAATGCCTCTAAAACCCATTAGCCAATATTTTCCTACAAAACAAACAATACTTATGCAAAACAATAAGTATCAAATAATAACAAAGGTAATAAAATTGAACTAAGATTTTATAATTCTTTGTTAAGTCTGCTTCATACAGTCCAATAGAAATATCACACAACAACATATTGTTCGGACCTGCAAGAAAATACTTGAGCAACATATTCTAATACATTGTAAAATATATCACCATATCAAGTAATAAAATTGAATTTGAAGAACTATTATTTTCAACAATATTGACGGACAAACCACGATCACATAAAAGCGAAAAACAAACCCTAGAACAAACTAAGACCTCACCACCACAAATCTATGTAGTAGTGATTTAAATATATAGTTTTATGATTTATTAGGTGTTTGCAAGACATGTGTTGGTCTCTCACACCGCCCACTTGCAACCTTGTACATTATCCAGCATGCCTGTCTTCGACTTTGGCTAACGTTCTTGAGCTTAGGTTTGCATTTAATTGGCCGACGAGTGTTTAGTAAAACATTCATTGGAATTCTCTCTTGATGGACAAAAGGTTCTAAAGTTAGCGAAACTCTTAAAATCAAAATTAGAGCTCCGGGTGATGAAATTGGGACCCTAGAGTTGGGGCAAACTACGTGTTGAGACCTTGATCCTATTGCGGTTTGCCACATTATCCAACCAGTTAGATGATTTTTCCATTATTCATGGGCAGTAACCTCAATGGTAACGAAAGTGAAGTGCGCTTATTAAGTTGTGGCAAGAAATTGACTTTGTCTAGTTTGTTCAAATGTGAGTTTCTTTCTTGCATCACATTCGTATCATATACTTGGTGAAATACGCTGAGTTGGTTGACATACAGTCTAACAATCACTTATGCGTACTTGGTCAGTTCGCAAAGCTTAAGCTATGACAAGCTACAATTGTAGTACAACGATTATCACCAAGATATTACATACAAATTTCATTTTCCTATATATTCTAATTAAGGTGTGACTGAACATTCTCCCAGACTTCTGTGATGACAGTTTACATTACAATATAATGATACATAATACTTAGAAACAGTATGAGCATAAGCAAATGAGGTGATATTAGCTTTGTCTTTGACTGTAGGTTGAAAGGTCTCAAGAATCCTCGCGTGTTGGTTTTTCTTTGCTCATTTGACCTTCTCATGTTGATCTCTGATAAGTGATCTCTATCGTTGATTCGTTGGCAATGAAAAGTTATAGGGTAACTGTACAGAAGGGGTACAAATTTATACAATAAAGATGTGACTTTTCATGAACATTCAAAACATTACATGTCTCCTTACAACTTCGCGATTATTAAAGGCGCAAAGTTGCATTCTTTTTTATTTACGAGAAATAATTGAATTTAGTATTTAAAGTGGAAGTCAAGATTTAAGATTTAGCGCTTCATAGTGTATTTGTCTCGCGCTTAAGAGTGGTAAATAACTTTAGGAAAAGAAATCCAGCATAAAGAAAGAAAAACAGAATGGATAGGCAGAAAACTAAAGGATCGAAAGATCATGTATTATAGGAGATATACATTTTGTTCACAATCAGTATCATCATACATTTCTTGATCTGACATTCGTTCTCATGTCTTATTCTCTTCGAAAACCACATCTATGCTTATCACGATCTTCATGGTTTGTGGACACCTATTAAGCACATAAGCGGTCCAAACAATAGCCTCTGCCCAGAATACCTTAAGCATCTTCTTTGCAGCCAAAAATGTCACCACCATATTCATAACAAGTATCTTTTTGCGCTCAGCCACGCCAATCTGTTGTGGTGTGAATTGTGAAAGCATCCGTCAATTGCCTCTGAATACCTTTTTCTCTGCAACACTTATTGAAAGCATCTGATGTAAACTCACCACCGCAATCTGTTTGAAAACCTTTAGACTGACCTTAGCAGTAACCGGACAATGATTTCTTCATGCTGCAGCCAAATGATCAAATCACTATAAACGGATCCGCGATGGTGTTGCCTCCAAACCAATATGAACCTTAACATCTGGAGAGCTGCGACTGAAATAATTCGTAACACCAGTAAACGCAGCCATGGATGGAGGCAGCTGGCGTGAAACCAGCGTCAAACTTTGCAGACTAGTGAAAGGGCAATTCTCTTTCACGCAAATAGAAATATGACTTTAAAATGCCTTGAGATCAGTATACCATCTACAATATATGTATTTGTAAAATGTGGATAAAATGAAAAGTTTTAAACTTGCTGCAGCTTGTGAAAGGCTTTTGGAAATATTACATTCAAAGCCTCATATTAATATCTATTGACAGATTGATCAAGCAAATAGACATCAACCTTGCAAAAGTTATAGCAGAGGATTGAATATATGACGACTGTATAAAAAGTGTTTTGTCCAACAAATTTCCATTCTCCCTTTTATGCATATTTGATGTTCTGAACTACTTGTTTCCACATCATAGCCAATTGGATGAGTAAAGTCACATAAATCAATTAGTAAAAGACATGAAGATGTTGCTGTTGTGTCAGTTAGGTTATACAGAATAGAATAGTGTAGCAAATCATATGAGTGGTTGTATAATATGATTCGAATAGGTTTCACCGCAAAATAAACAAATATCTTACCAAAACAAACTATCAATTATTAAAGAGTATATGTACCTTCATGATTATATCTCTTCTGCAAGAGTTTACTGCATCGCTAGTCAATGTTGACGAACTGCGAAAGTAATTCACTACCACCTTAGCAAGTTCCCTAAACTTTCAAATTCCATGACTCAAAAAGTTCATCCCTGAATGAAGTGGATGCCTGTTTCAATTAGCTAATAGCAAATTTGACTATTCAAACACATGAATTCATAAATAGAGATTCTTCCCTCACAATAAAAACACTAGAAAAATAATTTTAAATTTCAAATGGTGCATATCTAGAGGGATATTGGTTTAACACTTCATTATATCAAAGCCCGAACATAATTAGATGTATCCCCATGACCCCGCCAAATATCAACTATGGCGTCTTTTTTGAACGTCCAACAAAGCCCCGCCACCCAGGTATGCCCATAGGCAAAGCCGCAAAGGCCACCCACGCCCCTGATCGCGGACAGCGCTGGTAGCCCGGCCCACTGTGGTAAAACCTCTGGCTCGCGAATGACTTTTGTCACGAACGAGACTCCAACCTACGACCTCCCCTAGAGAAAGACATCTGGATACCGCTAGTGCAATGCCCCTTTGGTATCAATCCTGGCGTCTTGAGCAAGCAATAGACTCGTCTCACAGCAGCTGTCAAAACCAGACACGATCACTACCATCCATTGACTCATACGTCACTACTCAACGACTTGTCATGACATGGGGATCATGGTCGACTTCTTCCAGAATCTCAACATCACAGGCACCAGCACTGCATTTCTCAATGTAACTTTCTGAATACAATTCCACATATCGCTACCACCTGCCTCCAGTGGCGGACATCCGAAAATTATCCGGAGTTTATCCATAATCAGTCCTTGTTCCACCCTCAAATATTTGGATTTCTTACACTCTCATCCTATTAAACATTGATACACCAACCTCCACGAATCGCGAAAAACCTTTTAACTTCAGTTTATAAAGATAGATGACATGGACATCAATAATCAATATGATAGAGATGGGTGCCTTTGTGGTACATCAATAATCCAATATGATAGAGGATAGAAGCAATCTGAAATCATGGTATTATTTAAAGGAGAACAAAAATCCAAATCAAAGGTGGCAACAATGTGTATAGTTTGTTTGGAATCATCATACAAGCAAGGCAGCGCCGGCACTGAAGCGAGACGCGTTGGCGGTGTAATGTGAATGTCTAAGTATGTTTCCGAGTTTCAACAGCTGGTTTGATCATATAATCAAAAGTCATATATGCCACACACAATTAATCAAACAATTTGCAAGAATAATAAATATGAAACAAACAACCTAAGGATGAATATGAAAATATGAATTTCAGAGTTACATAACAATGGCTCTATCATAACATAATTGTGTGTTTTCATTGTAAGGTAACAACTAACAATCTATTTTATAAAACATAAAAGGCTAAAAAAACAAGATAAAGAGATATGGATCAAGCAAACAGCCCAAACAAGATTGTTAGTTTAATGCTACTCCACTTCTCTTGTGGTATAAGCGGTCCAAACAATAGCCTCTGCCCAGAATACCTTAAGCATCTTCTTTGCAGCCAAAAATGTCAACACCATATTCATAACAGGTATCTTTTTGCGCTCAGCCCAACCAATCTGTCATGGTGTGAAAGCATCCGTCAATTGCCTCTTAATACATTTTTCTCTGCAACTATTATTGAAAGCATCTGATGTAAACTCACCACGGCAATCTGTTTGAAAACCTTTAATTACCTTTCGGGTTTCCTTTAGACTGACCGTAGCAGTAACCGGACAATGATTTCTTCATGCTGCAGCCAAATGATCAAATCACTATAAACGGATCCGCGATGGTGTTGCCTCCAAACCAATATGAACCTTAACATCTGGAGAGCTGCGACAGAAATAATTCATAACACCAGTAAACGCAGCCATGGATGGAGGCAGCTGGCGTGAAACCAGCGTCAAACTTTGCAGACTTGTGAAAGGGCAATTTTGTCTTTCACGCAGTTCTGGGAACTTAGAAAGAAACTTCAAGGTGTCGAAGTTTAAAGTAAGAGACTTTGCGTTATAGAGTTGCCCAAAGGTTTTGATCATCAATTCAATAAAACCTTGGTTCGAGAGATCTTTGATAGATTACCTGAAAATTTACTGTGTTTAACGAAAGAAGATCGTTGGCAGTTAACGAAAACCGAGCCAGGCCATAATAGGCGAAGGATGAGAGCTTTGGTGCTGAGACCACAAACTCACATAAATATTGAAGACCTATCAAAGATAGACTCTGTAACTGACTTGACTTTATGATGAATGTATCGATATTAGCTAACAAACAACCATCAAGGGAAAGAGTTTTTAGATTCGGAAATTGAGAAAACAAATCCATAGACTTACTAGCACCGTCATTTGGAAGCTGCAGCGTGAACGTAACACATTCAATAGTCAAAGTGGTTAGAGCCGGAAAATCCCACATCAAAGATGGACTTAGTTTAAGCTCAACGCTGATGCTCAAAAAGAGGTGTTCAAGATATCGAGATCTAAACAATGATAAATCAAATTCACCACGACTTGTTTGCTTCACACCCGAGAATTCAATCTTTAGCTTTTGAGTCCTATGCGACATTGCATAGATTATGATCTCTCTGAGAAGCGAACGGTTGATGGAGTTTGATCGGAAATTGATGGTGGAAAGTTCTGTAACGTCATCACGCATTGATAGAAAGCGGTGCACAAAATTGGAAAATTTGGAGCCCCTTGCCTGATCGCCAGACGGACTGATGTCAAAGTTCAAATGAGGGTGGGATTTCCATGTATTTCTCCAGCTTCTTGATAGACGACCGCTTTGAACGACAGATCTAGTATCTATGAATGAAAAAATGTGATGAATCACATCTTTGGGCAATCGACTGATTCGATCATCATCCTCATCATCATTCAACATTTCCCTAGCCCTTTCTCTAACCCTCAGTGATTTCCTCTGAGCCATGTTTAGAGACAAATGCACGAATCCCCGATGGAATTCGTTGTGCACAAAAGAAAGGAAAACAATGCAGAATGGGTTGGTGTGTGTGTGCCTTTGTGTTGGATAAAGGAATTGAAAGGAAGTGATTTGGAACCCTAATTCTGTATAAGGCTTCGGTTTTTGGTTTTGGGCTGCGTATCGACGGTTAGCAATTTTGTTTACTTATACTTATTGCTCTAGGTTCATTGAACTTAGACAAATACAGATACCGTCGGAAATGTGCAGATACGATGGGATATATATAACATTCAGTTGTTACTCAATACTCACACTAAGCAGCTTATAGATCATCAAATATACGAGTATTAGTGTACTCATAACTCCATGAACTAGAACTCACATATCCAATGAATGGTAATGAAGTTATGGACAGTATACAGGAACCAATGTAATTAGCAATTAAAAGAATATGTTACAGCAAAATATACTTCCGAATAAAAGGAAACAAATTATCTTACATCAATATAGCGGCCACAAAACACAAAGCTACCACATATGACTAAATTTATTAAACAGAACGATTTAGGCATGTCTCACTAACGCAGTTTGCTAAAATTAATGATTATGAATAGTGTAACACGAAGAAGATACTTGAAGTGGGATTATTCTTATCTAAAGATGACACAGTGACTTCCAATGCAAAAGAAAGAATGCAGCATTTTTTAAGAGAATTTTGCCAATATGTATTAGAAAAATGTGGATAAAATGAAAAGTTATAAACTTGCTGCAGCTTGTAAAAGGCTTTTGGAAATATGACATTCAAAGCCTCATATTAATATCTATCGACAGATTGATCAAGCAAATAGACATCAAACTTGCAAAAGTTGTAGCAGAGGGTTGAATATATGATGACTGTATAAAGAAGTGTTTTGTCCATAAAATTTCCGTTCTCCCTTTTATGCACATTTGATGTTCTGAACTACTTGTTTCTATATAAATGCGCACCTTGACCACATTATAGCCAATTGGATGAGTAAAGTCACATAAATCAATTAGTAAAAGACATGAAGATTTTGCTTTTGTGTCAGTTAGGTTATACAGAATAGAATAGTGTAGCAAATCATATGAGTGGTTGTATAATATGATTCGAATAGGTTTCACCGCAAAATAAACTATCTTACCAAAACAAATTATCAATTATTAAAGAGTATATGTACCTGCATGATTATATCTCTTCTGCAAGAGTTTACTGCATCGCTAGTCAATGTTGACGAACTGCGAAAGTAATTCCTAAACTTTCAAATTCCATGACTCAAAAAGTTCATCCCTGAATGAAGTGGATGCCTGTTTCAATTAGCTAATAGCAAATTTGACTATTCAAACACATGAATTCATAAATAGAGATTCTTCCCTCACAATAAAAACACTAGAAAAATAATTTTAAATTTCAAATGGTGCATATCTAGAGGGATATTGGTTTAACACTTCATTATATCAAAGCCCGAACATAATTAGATGTATCCCCATGACCCCGCCAAATATCAACTCTGGCGTCTTTTTTGATCGTCCAACAAAGCCCCGCCACCCAGGTATGCCCATAGGCAAAGGCCACCCACGCCCCCGATCGCAGACAGCGCTGGTAGCCCGGCCCACTGTGGTAAAACCTCTGGCTCGCGCATGACTTTTGTCACGAACGAGACTCCAACCTACGACCTCCCCTAGAGAAAGCCATTTGGATACCGCTAGTGCAATGCCCCTTTGGTATCAACTCTAGCGTCTTGAGCAAATCAATAGACTCGTCTCACGATAGCTGTCAAAACCAGACACGATCACTACCATCCATTGACTCATACGTCACTACTCAACGACTTGTCATGACATGGGGATCATGGTCGACTTCTTCCAGAATCTCAACATCACAAGCACCAGCATTGCATTTCTCAATGTAACTTTCAGAATACAATTCCACATATCTCTCTGGAAGCAGCCTTTCTATCTCTAACGATAGGGGTAAAGTTTGCCTACATCTCACCCTCCCCAGACCCTACTTATAGCGTCGCTAGTTGTGGATTTTCCTGGGTACGGTTGTTGTTGTTGCTACCACCTGCCTCCAGTGGCGGACATCCGAAAATTATCCGGAGTTTATCCATAATCAGTCCTTGTTCCACCTTCAAATATTTGGATTTCTTACACTCTCATCCTATTAAACATTGATACACCAACCTCTACGAATCACGAAAAACCTTTTAACTTCAGTTTATAAAGATTGATGACATGGACAAATACTAAATTTCCTCATACTGATTAGCTATGTAGACTTGAGATGGGTGCCTTTGTGGTACATCAATAATCAATATGATAGAAGCAATCTGAAATCATGGTATTATTTAAAGGAGAACAAAAATCCAAATCAAAGGTGGCAACAATGTGTATAGTTTGTTTGGAATCATCATACAAGCAAGGCAGCGCCGGCACTGAAGCAAGACGCGTTGGCGATGTAATGTGAATGTCTAAGTATGTTTCCGAGTTTCGACAGCTGGTTTGATCATATAATCAAAAGTCATATATGCCACACACAATTAATCAAACAATTTGCAAGAATAATAAATATGAAACAAATAACCTAAGGATGAACATGAAAATATGAATTTCAGAGTTACATAACAATGGCTCTATCATAACATAATTGTGTGTTTTCATTGTAAGGTAACAACTAACAATCTCTTTTATAAAACATAAAAGGCTAAAAAAAAACAAGATAAAGAGATATGGATCAAGCAAACAGCCCAAACAAGATTGTTAGTTTAATGCTACTCCACTTCTCTTGTGAAAGCATCCGTCAATTGCCTCTGAATACCTTTTTCTCTGCAACACTTATTGAAAGCATCTGCTGTAAACTCACCACCGCAATCTGTTTGAAAACCTGTAATTACCTTTCGGGTTTCCTTTAGACTGACCGTAGCAGTAACCGGACAATGATTTCTTCATGCTGCAGCCAAATGATCAAATCACTGTAAACGGATCCGCGATGGTGTTGCCTCCAAACCAATATGAACCTTAACATCTGGAGAGCTGCGACTGAAATAATTCATAACACCAGTAAACGCAGCCATGGATGGAGGCAGCTGGCGTGAAACCAGCGTCAAACTTTGCAGACTTGTGAAAGGGCAATTTTGTCTTTCACGCAGTTCTGGGAACTTAGCAAGAAACTTCAAGGTGTCGAAGTTTAAAGTAAGAGACTTTGCGTTATAGAGTTGCCCAAAGGTTTTGATCATCGATTCAATAAACCTTGGTTCGAGAGATCTTTGATAGATTACCTGAAAATTTACTGTGTTTAATGAAAGAAGATCGTTGGCAGTTAACGAAAACCGAGCCAGGCCATAATAGGCGAAGGATGAGAGCTTTGGTGCTGAGACCACAAACTCACATAAATATTGAAGACCTATCAAAGATAGACTCTGTAACTGACTTGACTTTATGATGAATGTATCGATATTAGCTAACAAACAACCATCAAGGGAAAGAGTTTTTAGATTCGGAAATTGAGAAAACAAATCCATAGACTTACTAGCACCGTCATTTGGAAGCTGCAATGTGAACGTAACACATTCAATGGTCAAAGTGGTTAGAGCCGGAAAATCCCACATCAAAGATGGACTTAGTTTAAGCTCAACGCTGATGCTCAAAAAGAGGTGTTCAAGATATCGAGATCTAAACAATGATAAATCAAATTCACCACGACTTGTTTGCTTCACACCGGAGAATTCAATCTTTAGATTTCGAGTCCCATGCGATGTTGCATAGATTATGATCTCTCTGAGAAGCGAACGGCTGATGGAGTTTGATCGGAAATTGATGGTGGAAAGTTCTGTAACGTCATCACGCATTGATAGAAAGCGGTGCACAAAATTGGAAAATTTGGAGCCCCTTGCCTGATCGCCAGACGGACTGATGTCAAAGTTCAAATGAGGGTGGGATTTCCATGTATTTCTCCAGCTTCTTGATAGACAACCGCTTTGAACGACAGATCTAGTATCTATGAATGAAAAAATGTGATGAATCACATCTTTGGGCAATCGACTGATTCGATCATCATCCTCATCATCATTCAACATTTCCCTAGCCCTTTCTCTAACCCTCAATGATTTCCTCTGAGCCATGGAATTCATTGTGCACAAAAGAAAGGAAAACAATGCAGAATGGGTTGGAGTGTGTGTGCCTTTGTGTTGGATAAAGGAATTGAAAGGAAGCGATTTGAAACCCTAATTCTGTATAAGCCTTCGGTTTTTGGTTTTGGGGCTGCGTATCGACGGTTAGCAATTTTGTTTACTTATACTTATTGCTCTAGGTTCATTGAACTTAGACAAATACGCATACCGTCGGAAATGTGCAGATACGATGGGATATATCTAATATCTAATATTCAGTTGTTACTTAATACTCGCACTAAGCAGCTTATAGATCATCAAATATACGAGGACAGTTAGCCATTACTCAACTTAATCTGCTAGTATTATTGTACTCGTAACTCCTTGAACTAAAACTCACATCTCCTATGAATTATTAAGTAATGGACAGTAGATCAAACCTCAAAGAGAATTTAGCAATTAAAAGGAATAAAGCTATGTTACAGCAAAAATATCAGTGTAAATAACAAAAAAAATATAACTATACTTCTGAATAAAAGGAAACAAAGTACCTTACATGAATGCAGTGAGTACAAAACACAAAGCTACCACAAATGACTGAATTTATTAAACAGAACTATTTAGGCATGTTCTTATTAAGGCAATTTGCTAAACCTAATGATTATCAATACTGTAAAATGAAGAAGATACTTGAAGTGGGATTATTCTTATCTAAAGGTCACAACTTCCATAGAATGTACACAGTTACTTCCAACGAAAATGTGTTAGCCTCATAATCAATATACCATCTACAGTATATGTATAAGAAAAATGTGGATAAAATGAACACCTTTAAACTTGCTGCAACTTGTAAAAGGCTTTCGGAAAAATTACATTCAAAGACTGATATTAATCATATTAATATCTATCGACAGTTTGATCAAGCAAATAGAAATCAAACTTGTAAAATTTATAGCACAGGGTTGAATAAGTGATGAATGTATAAAAAGTTTTCTCCTGAAAATTTCACTCTATGTGCAAAGTCAACATTTTAACTAAAAATAAAAGTATGTTAAGCAAACAAGTTTATTTTCTTGCATAGTAAAAATAAAGTGCTTAAAATATGGAACACGAAGTTTTAAAAAGCTTACAAAAACATCAGGGAATGACTGCCATGTTCATTCAACTCCAAAACCTGCGCTTAGATGAACTGATACAATTGTTCAAGTAGTATATCAAAGCCAATACTCTCAGTGAAATCACATGTATTAGAAGTCATAAAAAACCACCAATTGTGCAAGAATCCACTCATCTATTTACTCTACTAGAAGTTTAATAGTCTGATGCTAGGGATAGAACAAACTGAGTCTTGGTCATCAATTACATTGCAATTCTGCTCTTTATAACAAAACTGCAGTTTCTTTTAATGTTCTTGAATTATTGAATCATGGACGGATGTTAGTTGGGGCCAGGTGGGGCCCCGGCCTCACTGTATTGAATAATGGCAAATGTTATCTATTATCTGGTCTTTAAACTGTGTTTTGTCCATGAAACTTTCATTCTCCCTTTATGCAAATTTGATGTTCTGAACTACCTCTATGTCTACCTGTTTCTATATAAATGTGCACTTTGAACCCATGTGGTCAAAAGCCCTTCATCGCGCCTAGGCGAGGTGACACGCAGAGACAACGCTTTGTTGCCATCCTCCACGCACTCCAGCAACCTTCACCCAAGATTCCGCCCAGATTTCAGTCGAATTCCAGCGAGATTTTGGCCAAATCCTGAAAAATTCGAAAACAATTTGGCATACTTCAAGCAAACTGCCCTGAAACATCAAAAAATGGCCTGGAACCAGCCTAAACTAGCCCTAAGTAAGCCTAAAACATGTCTAAACCCCCCAAAAAAATGTACGTTTATGCTATGCACCTGGCTTATCTCAGTCCCTCACTCTTCAAGCGCAAGGCTCCAAGGTGCATAACCCAAGACTCGCCCTTTGAGCCATGAGTGCACCTTTGACAACTATGCTTTGACCACATCATAGCCAATTGGATGGGTAAAGTCAAATATCAATTAATAGAAAGAAAAAAAAAGATGATTTTGCTTTTGTGTCAGTTAGGGTATACAGAAATTCCTAATCCAAAGAGGTAAGAATAACAAGTTCTTTATCACCCATAATACAATCATGTAACAAATTATACTTGAAATTATATCCATATATGTTTCAAATAGGTTTCACTGCAAAATAAACAACAATCTTGCCAAAACAACTCATTAAAAACAATCTGTTATTAAGGAGTATACTCACCTTCATGATCATATATCTTCTGGTACAGCCAAAGAGGTAAGAATAATAAGTTCTTTATCACCCAGTAATAATCTGTTATTAACGAGGCTATGTGCCTATCTAGACTTGAGATGGACGCCTTTATGATGAGGACAGAAACAATCTGAAATCATAGGTGGCCACGATGCGTATAGTTTGTTTGGAATCATCATACAAGCAAGGCAGAGCCGGCACTGGAGCGACACGCGTTGGCGATGTAATGTGAATGAAGAGATATGCACCAGCGCGTGCGCATGGTCACACATCTACGGACACATCATCAGGGTCGCCAAGCAAAGCTTCTAGAAGCCTACGCACGTTTCCTAGTACATGCCAGCTATGACCCGACAAGGAAAAGGACGTGCAGCCAATCAAAGGCCGCCATTCCCTGCTCCATGATCTCCTGGCAGGTATGAGGTACAGAAAGGACGATTGAAAAGAACATGTGGGCAATCACAGGACAGCGGCCAGGCTCCAACGGTTGTCAACCATGTTGGACCCGCGCGAAACAGTTGTCATTCTCCAACGAGCCAATCACAAGACACCTTCCCAACCTATAAATATCCATCTCCCTCAAGCTTGGTTTTAAATAGCGTGAAGCGCACAAAAGCGACGAGGTCTAAAACCGAGGCGCAAAGCGCAAAAGCGGTGGGCTTTTCGTACGCGAGGCGCAAGACGATTATATAATTTTTTTTGTATATGCTATAGGTTTTTAACATTATTTACTCAAAATATAGATATAAATTAGGTATATATATTATTTAACTTGAATGTACAACCTTTTTAGCTACATGTATAACAATTTTAAGCACAAAAATAGCATGTGTACAAAAAGCGCGCTTTTAGTGCGCTTTTTTCACACTGCTCGCCTAGGGTTACATAAGGCGCACGGGGTTGCGCCTAGGTGCGCTTTGCGCTTAAGCGCGCCTCAAGCGCGCTTTTTAAAACCAAGCCCCCAAGGGAGAGAGACATTCTGTTTTTCATTCACAGACACTTAGAGAATTCTTGTAATAGCTTAGAAGGAAAGATTATAGTTGAAAACATTTGTATTCACTTATAACGAGTCTTGTGTAATCATCTGATCATATATCAATACAATATCTCTTTATATTGCTCGTCCGTATCAGTGAATGTCTAAGTAAAGTATGGTTTGGATGGCAAGAGTTGATGAAAGGCACAGCATGAATTTGGCGGATAGCGATTGTTTCCGAGTTTCGACAGCTGCTTTGATCATGTAATCAAAAGTTCAGAACTCACATATGCCACTGACAATTAATCAAACAATTTGCAAGAATAATAATAAATATGAGAAAAGCAACCTAAGGATGAATATGAAAATATGAATTTCAGACTTACATAACAATGGCTCTATCATAACATATGTGAAACTGAGAGAAAATTGTAAGGTAACAACTAACAACTTCTTTTATAAAACATACAAAAGAGATATGGATATATAATGTATATATGTGTGGCCCTCGGGGGCAAAAGTAAACTTGCACTAATTTTAACGTTATTTTACTAATTTCGTGAAAATAATGTTAAAAATGATGGATGGTTAATCATACATCAGGTTGTGACGTTGATAGCCAAAAGACAAGGGGGTACATGCACCAATCAGGTTTGTCCCGGTTGCTAAGTGTTATGTGCCTTATGTCCAAGGCTTGATACAAAACCACTATCGAGCCGGGGGGTCTCATTGGAAGCAGCCTCTCTATTCCCACGGGGTAGAGGTAAGGCTGTCTACATCTTACCCTCCTCAGACCCTTCCTTAGCTTTTGCTATTGGTGGGATTAACTGAGTATGATGATGATGACAAAAGAGATATGGATAAACCAAACAAGATTGTGATGCAGATGAGATCATGCATGTATGATTAATTTACATATCATCAAATCCTTCAATTAAACCTAAAATACCTCAACTGGGACTCTTTAATCCTTATGATTATTATTATTATTGTTTAGAAGGCAAATGAAAGCAATAGAAGCCACAATATAGGAAGAATTGTAGATTACATAAAACTGTTGAACAAGAATCGAAGGTGTTTGGTTTTGGAGGTGCACGATCTCCGGCATCCCGAGACCCACACTAATGTTTTTCTTTTTTTATATGTTTTTTTTTCGGAGTTAAAGACTCGTTGGTTTTTTTTTTTTTTTTTTTTTCATTCTGGATAGCAATCGACACTAGGGATTAACTAATTTCGGATCCGATACCAGTAGTGCGTTCATATAGTATCGAAACAACTCGAACAAATGTTGTATGGTATTTGGTTTTGAATCAGCTTGAGTACTAGTTTTTATCCCGAGAGCGTCCCGGGTTAAAATATCTATTATTATTATTATTATTATTATTATTATTATTATTATTATTATTATTATTATTATTATTATTATTATTATTATTATTATTATTATTAAACAAATCTCTGTTATAAGTTATCATATTATTATTTTAAAAAATTCATGGGTATCACCTAATCCCAGGTACGATCCAAACCCACAATTGTGTCTGAGGCGCGCCTAGGCGCAAGGTGCATCAAGGCGCAGGTCAAAAAATCAGTCGCTTTTCACTTGAGGCTCGCGCCTCACGTACACGGGGTGTTTTTATGCATAAAAATATTGTACCTTGGTGTTTTTGGCTTGTACATATAGGTAAAATCACATAAAAACCTTATTTATAGCTATATTTTGGGCAAATGAAGCTAAAAACTCATGGAATATATATGAGATATATATAAAAATTATATAATTAGTGTGCGATTCGGGTACGAAAATCCCACGTTTTTTGCGCTTTGCGCGATGCGCTTAGACCTCGTCGCTTTTGTGCGCTTAGCGCTTTTTAAAACCAAGCAAGCGACTCCATATCCACCAGTTGTGTATTCCAAAATCAAAGCCAAACGATTTTCCAAGAAAAACCAAAAATTTACAAATTGGAATTATCAAATATTTTGGAACCAATACTGTCTAATTAATAATTATATTAGTCACAAAAATGTATTAATTTTAACGAAAAAGAACATACTTGTGCACACTTCCGGTTAAAAGGCAACGACTTGCAAACGCAGCATAACAAAAGGGACTGGGCAGCTACTATTAAGCAATTAGGAAAAAAGGCTAGAGCATGACCAGCATGCTCTTGAGCTACAATGCCCAAAATAATACACAATACAACTCTAATTGTTGAAGCAACACCAAATAAATTGCATGACCTAAAATCGATTAGTACTTACTCTCAACTATATAAATCATCAGGCGTAAATGCTAACTTGCAACCTTATATTCTCTCAAGTGTTTATGTGTCTGCATTTAACCTTTTTACACAGATCCATATATTCTAATAAGTGCTTATTAAAAAATTTAATAGTCTACAATCATAATCAAATTAAATGATACTTCATTTTTAAAAAGAAAGCATTGGTCTAAAGTTGTCACATCACATCCTATGTGGCATCTTTCAAAGGAGATATTGTATAAGAGTATGACATGTAGGATTAATCCCTTTGCAATATATATATATATATATATATATATTATTACTATGTAGTACTATTCGGGTTTATGAAATGGTACTTTACCATATCAGTTCTTACCAAACATATATGGTACGTATTTGATACTATATGATACGATCCGGTATCGATCTCATATTCAGATCCATAACTCAAACCTTTGAGTTTTAAGTGTGATTAGGGCTAAACCACATACTATTTATCATTAGTTTTACTTTTATTTTTATTTTAATATAAGAAAATATACTATTACTAATAAATTTAATTATTATATATAAATATAATTAAAATATGTATATAAATAAAATAACTATATAATAAACTCGTAGAGCTTTGAACTAAAAGATAGTTACGAGTCGAGTTTGAGTTTTAGAATAAAGCTTGAATCAAGCATCCCTCAAGATCAGAGCACGTCTTTGACTTGTTTTGTGATGGTGGGGCGAACATAATTGAGAGCGATGAGTCCATAAGGGGGATTTCAACACTCTAGACAAATCTTACGATAGCCTCGAGAGATATTGGTCTCATGAGGCTAGAATGCCTAACTTCAAAAACCATCAAGTCGTTTTTGTTGCAATTTCTATGAATTAGAGGACTTCACATTAAGCATACAATCTCTAGGTTGGTGACCTCCTACGAAGCCTTTACGCAAGAAAAAAAAAAAAAACAAACCCGTAAACTCCTTATTTATAAAGTGAGTAAAATTGATCGGTGGGAATGTCGAGTGTTACATTTATAACCCATAACTCACACAATCTGAAATGTAACATTATTCTTTTTTTTTTCTTTCTATTTTTTCAACTTTCATTCAAAAAAATTTTTTAGGTAAATAACTTCATTATTACATCAAGATAGCGGGTAACAAGCTGCGTCGTCACCCTTTTCTAAATGGCGAACCATATAAAATGTAGCCTATTAATGAGGCCTTGTTACTTTTGATAGGATTATACATAAACACTTCAAAACCTTCCAAAAGCCAAACTGTTGATTTGTTTTAGAAAATATATTTGTATTGTCACTCTTAACTTACTTTCTTATCTTATCTTGTTGACCAGATTAGAGTTGGACTAATGGTCTATCAACAATTTAAAGATATTAATGAATCTGTTTTTACAAAAGCACCTTTGAAATTTACAATCCTTAATGCTTCCATCCATCAGTATAACAACCAAATCTAATCCAACCATATGGAGAAGAGGTGAAAAAAGTATGACTCCTCTTGGTGTCACGGGTACTCAAAACATGTTTTTGGATGAAATGTTTTAGGTACAACCGTACAAGTCAAAACGAGTTATGTCGTGTTGGGATGGCGAGATGGCCAGTTAACGTATCTCCTATAAACACTTATGATATTAGACTATTAGTTTCTCTTTATAGGTTAATATTTATATTTATATTTATTCGCATGATGACCATTTCTTTATTGTATGTCATTCACGTGTAATTTGTTAGACTAGTATTGATTTACACATGCATTTAAAGTCAAATGTTGTTTATCTTTTGTTGCGACAAGACATGCATTGCACATTGAACTTGGAAAGTACATTAAGGCAGGATTTTTTTTCAACCCATCAATTTGAAGATATTGACACCTCAAGATAAATGGATATTAGTTAATAATTTTGGATAGTAATTTGAAATTGAGGTACGAGTTGATGTTGACATGGATAATGAGTCTGGTAAAGTATTAGAACAGTTAAACTAAATATATTCTAATATGTGTTCTATAAAAACCACTCTATTGTAACTTTGTAACATTCCAACCGATGGCGGAATACATCGAGGCGTGACTTGTGATAGATTGTTCAAAGACTTCATAACACTAATTTGTGACAATATATTAAAATATATGTCATTCGTATATAAAATACAACAAGTTTACAATTTGTTCACGAGAAAATACATCAACATAGATATGAATAAAGATTGTTTCGTTTGTTTCTAAGGCCGAATCCTAAGTGTAAGTGATATTTCTTGTATCATCTCATCAAGCTTTTTCCTGCACCATGTATAAAATATCCGTCAACACATAAAGTATTGGTGAACATACTAGTTTTTAAATGCATACATAGTAATAAAATGTTTTACTCAAATCATCATGCTATAGTTTTGCACATACAGAATCATACAAAAGGCATAATCAACACATGTTTGCACTGCTTGACCTAACACCGAAGTGATAGGCCAGAAAAACTTAACATGACCCAGTTAGGGGGCGGGGTGCTACTCCTATAGCGCTATACATGTTAAGGGGGTTGTATGCTAAGCGACATTTGTATGTAAAGTTTAAATTCTAGCATGACATAGTTTATAAGCATGTTTAGTAGATTGAGCATGTGAGTATGAAAGTGTTTAGTGTGTTTGCATAGAATACATGTTGAGCCCCAAAAATGTTAAAGAGTAAAAAGGGGAACAAGTATGAACTCACCTGAAATTCACTATGTAAGTACTAGCAATTAGCAATAAGTCTGAACTTGGATTAATTGAACTCTTGTATCCTATTGCAAATAAATGATGTCTTAAATCCTAATGCAAATAAGCTTCTGACATCCGTCACCTTTCACTCTTATCGTTTTAGAACTTTAGACCCTCTCGTACTTAAGAATTTCCATTTTTAGCCATTATACTTTCATGACCCTTTAAAGAAATCGCATTTTTATCTATTTATTTAGTTAGTATTTTTGTTTGAATATGAAATCGTGTCCATTATACTATTCCCGATTAAAAATCATATTTTTCTCATTCTTAAAAGAATATATATATATATATATATATATATATATATATATCTAGTTATTAAGGGATTTTTTTTTTCATTTCAAAACAAATAAGGGGTTTATTTAACTTACATTTTTAAAAGCAAATGTATTATTATTATTATTATTATTATTATTATTATTATTATTATTTCAGAAAAAAAGGAGAAATTTAAAAGTTGTTTTTTTATATAAGACTTTAAAACTCCTAAAACCCACTAATTCAATTACTCCATCATTAAACCATAAACCAACCTAATGACAACCCAATGAACCAGCCCAACACCAGGCCCAAAACCACTACAACCTTCCCCATCACCCATCTCCTTGCAAAACCGGTCTGGCCCGACCCAGACGTGACACCACAACCTACACCATGCAATTAACTTCTAAAACACGATCAAAAATTTAATCAAATCCCGGATTATATGCGCCTCAATCCTCTCTTCCTTCCTAATCCATTTCTACGCATGATTAATAACATAATAGCTAGCAATTAACGATTTAATGACCATTTATGAACATACCTAATCGACCTAAATCTAATTCATATAAATACTTGTTATTAGCTCGATTAAACTCTCACAAATGCTCATAAAGGGTCGATTAGAAGATCCCCTCTATCAAATTCACCTTACAATCTCGAAAACTTCCTATTTTTGAGGATTTTGGGCGCGACTTAGTGCTCGGGTTTCACCATCATTCGGTACATCTAAACTCCAAATTTTATACACTTTAGAATCGATTTCCTCTAGGGATTAAAAGCCCTATGGTTCCGTATCTTAACTGTATCGAATTGTTGTTCAATTTATAGGTTTTGAGGTTAGGGTTTATAAAGATATGATTTGGGGATTTTGTTTGACACAAGTTGTGTTTAAATATTAAACAGATCCCCTAAACATAACAAAGAACCAGCGACTGTTTTTCTATTTTCTCTTTTTTTTATTATCTGATTTGTTGTTTCAGGTTATACATATGAAAGAATCCAAATCATATAAATCAACAAACAAATACCCAGACCAATGGTCTAGGTGACTGTCTGTAACAGAAAGGTCCCGGGTTCGAAACCCATGTGTACCGAATCATTTCCTTTTTTTTTATATATTTCAGCTTTCTTTTAAATTAAATAATTATTACAAATCCATTGTAATTATTAAAAATAGTAAATGTAATCCAAAATTTTTGTAAAAATTATCCTAGCTTCTTAAAACCCTAAAGTTTTTATTCATAATTTTATTTTTCAGAAAAAATATTTATTTATTATTCATAAAGTATTTTTCTTATTTTAACCATATATAATTCATTAAAAATCCGTTTTTCATCATTTAAATACCAAATTTTTGTGGAACTATTTATAGCCATATAAAACTCCTTGGTAATTTTATTATCTATAAAAAGGTTATTTTTACCTATTTTTACGATTTAATCATATTTAATTGATTATATTCAATTAAATTTTGTTTTAAATGAAAATATTATGAAAAATAATTTTTAAAATTATATTTCACTTTTATCACATATTAACTAATGTTAAAAAAATAAAAATAGTATTTTTATACTTTATTTGTATTTAATTCCTAATTATTGTCTTTTAATAATAATAATAATAATTAAAATATACAAAATGCCAAAATTATAAGTTTTAAATTCTGAAAATTCTTTAATTTTCTCATAATTGAAATGACTTGTAATTTTTAAATTTATCTTGATTTAGTGACTTATTCCATTAATATCTACTTTTACATCGTTATTAATCACATAAATTCAAGTTTTTCCAATATTTACAAATTTAATTATTTTACATGACTTCATAATTTGAAGTAATTCTTAAAGGATAATTGACTTATAAAATTTTGTTAAATAATTAAAATGATTCTTAACCAATTATAGTTCAAATCAAAAACCCTAAAATCCCCCATTCAAGTCTAGGAAACCCTAACCGCTTAATCCTAGATAGCTTAGACTCTATGTTCGTTCCCTTATAAATTAATTATTCTTTTAGGTTAATCCTTTGGGATAATCCTAATCCACATCTTATTGTTCGATAGATTTTAAGTTACCACGCAAACTGTGAGTATTACTTATCCCTTTTTTCGTTTTTACACTTTTGGGGTGATTCATGCACAAGTATACAAAACCGGTACATTCACTTACACATAAATTCTTTTTCATTTACAATTCATATACGTGTCTTGTTTATCTTTGTGCTTTATGTTTGAACATGAACGTAGCTTACTTGTACATCTAGACATAACTTATGATATGGTGCTCTTTACATATAGACGTAACTTATGTTATGGTGCTCTTTTAGACTTGACACGTGTTAGGGTGCTCATAATCACCTTTACATTTGATCTTTTCTTGTTTGGTTACTTACGTGTTTACATAATTCCTTGGTAAAGCTAGACATATGAATTGTACCTCTTTTCAAACTTATACTATATGTACAAAGATTGGTAATGCTCACCAACATTATGTGTTGACAAAATTTATTTTCGTGCATGTTTCAGGATAAGATTGCTTGATGCTTCACATAGAACATTGGAATTAGATTAAATCAATCTAGTATCTTTATTTTGTTGTAGTGTATTTATTTTCACATCTTGTAAAAAAATATTCAATAACAAAATGTTTACATTTTAGTACCATGAGCTTTTGAACAATCGTCACTAGGTGACACCTCGATGATTCCTCCATCGGTTGGGGTGTTACATAATTTAACACAATATATAAAATATGTTAGTAAATTAATTTGGAGAACCACATCTTGAAGCAAATGAGTATTATACTAGATGGTTGACGTACGTCGCACGCTAGGGCGGCGACGCCTAATTTTTTAATAGGTAGCGGCACGTCATGTGATGCGTTAAACATATGAAAATGTACATTAATTTGATATCATACGGGCGAGTGAAAACATTTTATATAACAGTCGACTTGTTTCTGAACACAGTTAACGTTAGAAACTTAGGTAACTTGAATTTTTACAGTCGAATCAAAATGTTTTATATCTGAGCCGACTCGTTTTCGTACACAATTTATGTCATAAACGTAGACCAACCGATGTCGTATGTAAAAATAAGAATAAAAACGCATTATATTTGACCAGACTAATTTCAGAAAATGCATTATGTCGAAACGTGAGTTTATATCACTTATGTTTAAACATTAATTTATACCAACACGTACGGCAAAACGTAGACCAACCGAAAATGTACATAAAGTTAATTTTTTGTCAAAACGTGAATTTGTACCGGCAAATACACACCAATAACCACGTGAGAAAATGCATTTTTTTCCTTTTACATAAATTATGAAAATATGGTGGGTAAATTTGAAAGTTACAACTCAATGGGGGTGAAAGTAATATTTTATAACGTTTTTAGAAAGTGTAAGGGTGTAATTGTCAATTTCTAACGTTAAGGGTGGTATTTTTGTCTTTTATGGCCCACCAACCATTGTTTTTAAGAAACCGTATAACTAGTGGTTCCAAATTGTAAAATGTAAAATACGATGAAGTTAGACTTCTTATAAGAAATAGTGCGCTTTCAGAGTCATTCTCGAGAACCCTTAACAAATTTTAGACCTGGGTAAAATAAAAAAATTAGGCCCAAAATTTTGATAAATGAAGAATAATTAAAAAATGTGATCTTAGTGTTATAGACAAACCTTGAACTTGATACCTCTACATTATATTAAGGTGGTTTTTTCAACTACACTAACAAGATATTTATCTATAGATATACTAAAATACAACTTAATACGTATATAAAAAAATTCGGGCCCATTAGGAGACTGGGCCCGAGCCAAGTCGTAGCCCACCATGCCCCCTATCTGGGTCACGCCTAGTGTGCTTGTTAAAATAATAAATAGTTTTTACCCCGAGAGTTTCCTGGGATAGAGAAATTTATTATAATCGATCCTAAATTTGACCTATTACAATGAAAATGATATAGAAGCGAACATTAACGATGAAAATAAAATAAAAAAAAAACCTTACTAATGCTAACATAGCTGTACTAAAGTAATGATGAAAGTATTTTTCTTCAAAAAAAAACGACTTTATTTGAAATTAAGAACTTCTATCTCTTTTAACGTACTCAAGCAACTAGAACAACGAAATAAACAATACAAATATACAATTATACAAAGTATCTGAAGTATTATTACAATTAAACCATGTGTATTATATGGGTTGAATAAAATATAATTTTATATATTAGATAATAAAAAAGTTATATCTTTAAAAACTCATGTATTATAAGGGTTAAATAAATATAATGTAGTTGACTAAGGGGCTGTTTGGTAGCCTCTTAACCATTCAGGTCTGAATCATTCAGCATTCAGACTATTTGTTTCAGCATCTAAATGGAATGATTAAGTGCTGAACCATTAAGCTAACAAGGGATGCTGAATGATTCAGCACTTAATCAACCAAACAACCCCTAAGATAAATAAACGTCAAGATACGTTTTTTTTAAATCAACTATGATGTAATATTAACATATTATAATCTTTGCCTTTTATTTACTATTAGATTAGCAACTTGTGTATCACGCGGGTTATAATATTTTTTTTATTATTTTTAGGTTAGAAAAATTAATAATATACAATATTGGATCAATGAAATATCTTACTTTTAGTTAATATTAGGTTAGTAACTTGTGTATCACGCATGTTATAACATTTTTTATTTATTATTAAGTTAGAATATTTAATATTGCATGAAGTTAGATCAATAAAATATTAAATGGTTATTAATAAACGGAAATACAAAATGAATTAGATAAGAAATAAATATTAATATATGAGAGATAAACGTGAAATTATGATTTGATAATATTATTTCATACGATAGAAAAATAAGATAATTATAATATTATATAGTAAAATAATAATAAAGATAAAGATTATAAATTAATAAATATTAACTTGTATATCATCTATAATTAAGTAGAAAAAAAAAAGAGAAAACTTGACAATAGGTTCGACTTTTTCAATTCGGTTATTTCGGTTCGGTTTTTCACTATATAATAAAAAAAATCTTTTTTTATTATATAGTGAAATAATATTAACTTATTATTTCGGTTTAGTTTTTTTAGTTAGGTATTTCGGTTACGGTTCGGTTAATTCGATTTTCTGCTCACCTCTAAGGGTGAAAGGAGCACTACTAGAAAATGTTTTTTCTTTCACTGATTTTAACCAATTATGGACTGCCACATCACTTAACTGATTTACTTCATTAAAACACTTTTTTGTAGGCAGCACTCCACTGATTCTATTTTTTTTCATTTAAATACAAATACAAACTTTTTTTTTTAAATTCACACAGTTTATAAATTTTATTACCAAACCGTCAGACCGTGTTTATTTCTCAACCGTCTCCACCCAACACGGTCAAAAAAATTTATTCCCATTAAAATCGATCTTATCTAACCGTCAGAGAAATTCAAATTTTAACATGCAATACGGTTGGTTTTTTTTATATAAACGACGGTGGTGAAAACACACTTGAACATCAACAATAACACCCACACCTTCAAACCTTCAAAATGACTCGCTGGACCGAAAACGAAGAAATGGCTTTGGTTGTGTGCGTTAAGGACGCACAAAATGACCCATCGTTGCAACACCAACCCCGTAGGGGCTCAGGGGGCTCAGGAGGTCGCCAAACAAGCTTTTGGGGCCGTTTCTTGGCTGGCTTCAAACAACAAGTAGGCGAAAATGACCGCACAATTGAGAGCCTACAGAGAAAATGGACCGATCTAAACAACAAATGCGATCGGTGGACCACCTACTATGAGCGCACCATGAGGCAGCACCCAGGCATTGTGCCGGAGTTGGCTGTGGAGTTGACCCAGGTGAACTATGCGACTCATTACCACGACAACTTTGAACATTCACTAGTACAAAAGTGAACAAAAGATGCATTTGGCAAAAGCTATAAGATGCGGTTCACCACCTTAACCGCACCTTATAGCCTTATTCAAAAAATATGTGACACCAAAAGATGCGATTCATATTAAAACCGCATCTTAAAGCTTATTTAAAAAAGTAAATGTCACTAAAAGATGCGGTTCCTTTCACACCGCATCTTATACCTTATTTTAAAATCATATACATATTATAAGATGCGGTTTTAACAACCACATCTCTTGTACCTTAATAAAAAAACTATAAGGTGTGGTTTCAATAACCGCATCTCTTACTCTATCTCATATAGTTTTTTTTTTTTGTATAATATATTTGTGTATAATAATAAGACATGTTTATACCTTTGTGTGTATATATGTTTGGAAATGATAATTTGTAAACTCATTTGAGTTGAAAAAACCTTCAAAACACTTCAAAAACACTAGGTTACACACCACATTTAAAAATAAAAAAATATGACAAGTAATATATGTAGATACATATTCATATATGTGTCTGTAGCTTCCGGGTCAGTCTAATTTAGTTTGTCGTTAGTTGTTTGAGCGACATTCGCATGGTCGTATATGCGAATGAGTCAGAATAAGACTCATTCGCATGTTGAAATGTTAGAATACAGACATTCACACCTTTGATGGTGCGAATGGGTCTTATCTATATATAGGTGGTTTGAGATAGATGTAACATCCCGCCTCTAATATCATCCAATATTGTCTGCTTTGCCCACTAGAAGCTTACGGATTTGTTTTTGGTTGCACGGGTGAAAACTTCCCAGGAGGTCACCCATCCTAGTACTACTCCCACCTGAGCATGCTTAACTGTGGAGTTTTCATGTGCTCCACATCCAACTAAGCCCAAAACGCGTTGGTGATTTAAGAGGCATGACATTACTTATGAACCAAGATCTATCTTGTCCACGGACGATGTGGGATATGCCTAGGGTGTTATAATCACCCCCTAGGGACTCATCGTCCTCGATGAGGTTTGCCCCCACCATCCCGAATGACACAGGAGTGGCTCTGATACTATTTTGTAACAGCCCGCCTCTAATATCATCTAATATTGTCCACTTTGTCCACTAGAAGCTCACGGATTTGTTTTTGGTTGCCCGGGTGAAAACTTCCCAGGAGGTCACCCATCCTAGTACTATTCCCACCTGAGCACGCTTAACTGTGGAATTTTTATGTGCTCCACAGCCAACTAAGCCCAAAACGCGTTAGTGATTTAAGAGGCAGGACATTACTTATGAACAACGATCTCTACTGTCCACAGACGATGTGGGATATGCCTAGGGTGTTACAATAGAGTTTGGGGTAGTTTGTCATTTGAAACTGTCAAGTTTGAGCGCCAATACTCTGTTCAAATACCTAGATCAGTCTATTTATCATAAGCGAGTATGTAAACATTATTGAAAGTTTCAATGATTATGATAAAGGTTGAAAATGAAATCATGTGCGTGATTGTTTAGTTTTATATCATTTTGCTAGATCGAGAGGGATTCCGCACCTTACAGTTTACATATTGTGAGATTACGTGGTGATTTGAGAGATATATATCCTATAAAGTGGTATCAGAGCTGTGTGCTCAATCTCACAATTGCAAATTAATGTTAGTTTGTTTTAGATTAGGTGTTACCATTGAAGTTGTATATTGTTTTAGGTTAGGTATTAATATTAGAGGAGTTAACAGCCATTTTCGTCCCTGAGGTTTGATTAAATTTGCTGCTTCAGTCTAAAAAAGGTTTTTTTTTTTTTTTTTTTTTTTTTTTCTTTTGCAATGGAACACTTGAGCCTGTGCTATTTCCGTCAATTTCACTAACTTAGTTAAAAAATGACGTTAAGTCAGGGGCAATTTTGTCCTTTTGCCTACATTTTAAAATTTTAATAAAAAAAATATTTTTATTTTTCCTAAATAAAATTAACCCTTACCCCACTCCCATTCTTTCTCTCTCTGTGTTCAGCAGCACATCCCTATCCTCATCATCAATCACCTCTTCCTCCCTCACCCTAAAACTCACTGCCATCTCATCCACCACTCCTGCAAACCAACCACCATATGTTGAAATAATAATAATAATACTACTACCTGAATTGACCACCACCATACCTCAACCCTCTCCCTCACCCTAAAACCCACCGTCTTCCTCCTCCCTCACCTTGAAACCCACAACCGTACCTCAATCCTCCACTACAGTACCTCAGCTTCCGGTTCGCAGATTGAAGACGTGAGTTTCTCTCTACATCTGTAAATCAAAACGGGAACCCCCACCTCCCTCACCACCACCGCCTCCCATATCTCAACCACCTCTCTCCCTGAAACCCCTCCCTCTCCCACATCTCAACCTCTCCATGAAACCACATTTTAACAACCCCTCTGTTTTGTTCTATCTATTAATTCTGCAGTTGTTGATGTGAACAACCAAACATGCATCTCTTTCCAACACCTTCTTCATCATTATCCTTTTACTGCTTACCTTTTCACTACGAATTGAAAACCTCCCATTCTATTAGCCATTATCCACTACCATAGCCCACCACTAAACCAGATAAGAACGATGTGTTCATCTCGGTCTTTCCTTCTGTTTCTCCCTACAACGTCTGCAGGAGCAGCTTTTGAAGTTCAATCACATCACCGTTCGTTTGCCTTCCTTCTTTGTACCTCAACCTTCTTCACTCATAGCTAAGGATCTAAAGGTTCAATCTAACAGGTGATGCCAATTATATATGAGAATTGTAATCTAGGGTTCACATTTGAGTGGGTTTAATAATTAAGGTTTCATTTAAAATGGGAAAAATGAATAGAAACATATTATTGATTAAAATAATCATAATAGATGAAAGGTCCAAATTGCCTATCATTTAACTAGGCAAAATGACAAGGTTACCCCTGACTTAACGTCAGTTTTTAATTGAGTTGGTGAAATGGACAAAAATAGTACCAAAATCCAAAACTCATGTGTTCCATTGGAAAAAAAAAAGAACTTTTTTGGACTCAAGTAGCAAACTGGACCAAACCTTAGGGACAAAATTGGCAGTTAACTCATATTAGAGTTATACATTATTTTAGGTTAGATGTTAATATTAGAATTATACTGTTTAAGGTTAAGTGTTAACAACAGAGTTATACACCATTTTAGGTTAGGTGTTAACATTGAGTTATAGATTGCTAATTGTTTTAGGTTATGTGATAATGTAATTAACGAGGAGGAATACAACCACTTTGATGATCTACCACCATTTTCGGTTGGTATTGAACCGGGTGTTATGAAAGGGCCTTGGTTGATGATATGGTAATCATTATTTAGTTGTTATTACTTTTTATTTATCTAAATTTATATAATAACAAATGTAATTAATTAATATTATAAATAATTTAAAAAATATATAGATATAACAACAAACGTTCTAAACAAGCTTATATTTATATTATTTTTATTTAATATATTAACTAATAAACACTAAACAAGCTGAGCTCGAGCTTTGATGCTTGGCTATAAGATGCGGGTCTAAAACCGCATCTTTTAGCTTAAATCACCGCATCTTTTGGTCTTTTGTGTACTAGTGATTTCCAGGTCTGGCAACTCAAGCGTCAACTCTAAGCTTTATCTTCTATATTTTTATGTATTTTTATTTATGTTTAATATTAATAAATATTGTCTTATGTTTGTTATTTACTTTTGGTTTTATTTATTTTAAACAAACGATTTAAGTAAAAAAAAATAAACAAAATGTTGCTTTAAAATGGTTATAAATAAATAAAAAAGGAATTAAAGTAAATTAAAAAATAAAAAATACACGGTTACCAGCCCGTTAACTACAACCAAAAAACGGTTCACGGGACCCCTACCAGCACGGATGGCGACGGTGTTACCGTGCTGGTAGTAAGGTACCCGTGCCCAATTCTAGTAGCGCCCCGGCCCCTAATGAATGCACTAGTGATAGTGTTGCCAGATGTATCATTCCCTAACACGATCCAAGATGAATAATGAATTGGCTGGTAGCGAATCCTAACATGTCATTTAGCAATTCGCCTGCCATGGTATAGCGTCTTTCAAAATTTATACAATGGATCAAGAGTGACACAATTAAAAATTTTGAAACTCCATAAAATGTGACATGTGGTTAGAATAAACTTGACAATAGGATATATCAATGTAACATTGAACGAATGCCTCAGAGAAATAATTGCTTTATTGAACTTATCATTATTACATCAACTATTTTTTAGAATAAAATAAAATACCAGGCCATGATTTGTCTTGAGCAGCTTTTCCCTTTATTTCTGGCCCTCAGCTATGCAATGCAAGCCACTCTTTGTGCCAAATGTCGTTCAAGCTTTAAACTAAAATCATAAAATGCTTGAACTGCCAATATTGATAGTTGACTTTTGTTGAATGGCTAATAAAGAGGATGATACGTGTGAAAAAGATAGTATCACAACATGTGGTATGTATGAGGTGTCTGCTTACACTCAATATTGATCTTCTTTGTTGATGAGTAGGGCTCCCCACTAGCTATTGTTGCAAATGGTACAACCAGTTAAACTCAAACCGTTCCGGTTAAAAATAAACTCATCAGTTCAAGTGATTAGAAGAAAATGTGTGATGATCAAAGCAAAATCGATGGAAGCCACCACTGATCGAATTGTTTAACTAATTAGTCAATCTTGATTGTTCAAGATGCTATATCGGCGAACTAAGAAGTCAAGGGGTGAAACGGTTCACATGTGAAAGAAATCTAAAGTGGAAGGGCTATACGAAAGAAAGGCGAAGGTTGAAGGGTGGTTAATGGTAATTGTCGGTGAATTGTCGGGAAATATTTAGGAGATAATTATTAGTAAATGTATGTGTAAGGGGAGGCCTACAGGGCTTCATAAGGTTTTATAGGATTAAAATATTAATAAAACTAGCTGATTACCCTGGGAGGGTCCCGGGGTTGAAAAATCTAATTTTACGTGATAACCTATTGCAAATAGCTCAAGTTAACTAACCACAAAATCTCTCAATCATAACATGTTCATAGTATTCTAATCAGTAATAACTCATATTCCCTAATCTAAAACCTAATCAGTAATCATCTAAAGAATCATTTATGTAAGCTGCAACTATTCAAAAACTTATCACATCTCTCTAATTTCTCACATTCTAATGGCTCTTATAATTCCTAACCTAATCAACTAAACAAACACTTAAGTTGAAAGTTGTAACCATTACATCTCATTATGCCACGTGACATAATCAAGAGATGGTTGAAGCCACCATTGAACGCCATGTCAGCAACTATCAATTCTTCCCGGTAGCGTCCCGGGGTTGAAAAATATAACCATTCTAATAATACTAATACTAATAGTGATAATTATTACTCTTGTAATTAATAATTAAATAAATAAAAAAATAACTTTGCTATAAGCTGACACCATGTGTTGCAGTGTTGCGCGATTCTTTGTTCTAGCTTCTCTTGATGAAGTATACCTAGTAAAATTCTAATGATAACATGGCGATTGGGCTGATTTTCAATATCGTAGATAAGAATCTGGTTTAAAAGAAAAAACATGATTAATGAATAACATGAACAGTTTGTGTTTTTTTTTCCTGTATGAACGAAACCTCACAAAAAAATAGTCGATTTTTTCTCCGTTTTTTATATAGCACTATGGTACTCGTTGAAAAGATAATAAAACGCTCGTTAATTTGGTGTGATTTTTTTCTTTAAAAAATCCCGTATATAAAAGATATAAACGTTTAAAAATTATGGGAGGAAATATGAGGGAGGAAATTTTAAATTTATTTTTAAATTATTTTTTCCTAAAATAACTCAATTTAATTAAAAAATGAAATAATTCAAAAACACTAAAGTCTTTCAATTATGATGCCACGTGACAGTTTAATGGAGAGGTTGAAGGCACCATTGCACGCCACGTCAGCAATGTTCAATTCTTTTATATATATTAATAGATAATAGATTAATAGATAATAGATGAGATAAGAGGCTTTATGTAAATAGGTGTGTAATGGGTGAGTGGTTTGCCATTGGGGTGGTGGCCCAATGGTAGAAGCAAAACTTTTAGGAACACCTAAGGGGAGGTCATGGGTTCAAGTCCCACAAGGAGTGAAATTTGCCGTTCAAAATAAAAAAAAAAAAAAAAAGTGGGTGAGTGGTTTATAGGGCTCCATAAGAATTAAAATATTATTATTTGATTTGATTGGGTATAGAAGAATGGGGTGTTGAAATTGATTAAAAATAATATTATAAAATTGGTTTTCTTTTGGATGGAGCATGTTATCATCATAAAGCCCTTCCCCATGGAGCCCCTATAAAGCCCAAGGGGACCGTGTAGAGGGCTTTATGAGGCGCTATAATTCTCCATAGAGCCCCCTATAGCGCCAACTATGCATGCCCTAATTAGTTTATTGTTTATCACCTTGTCATGAATTTGAGTTAGATTAGAAATAATAGAGTTGGATTGTTTTCCAAATTATTAATTTCTTATTAATACATAAATAGAGGTGTAGGATCATTGTATTATTTGTGGTTTTGATTAATGAGAAATAACTTTGTGTCATTTAATCTTTCTCTCGTTTTTTTCCCTTTCTTGTGTATGGTCTTTATCTGGTGATTGATCTAATTGGCTTCAACATGAACCGTTGAGCTCCCAAGGCTATTGATTTAATATGTTGTATCAGGACATTGGTCTAGCAGACAACATCACATTGACGTTTATGTATGAGTGTGTGCGTGACAATATATATACATATACATATATCTTAAAATACAACTCTTTGATACAAGAAAATAATTTTACCATGATTTTAAGACATATAAAAAAGTTTAGCGTATTAAAATAAGGGTGAAATTACCGTTCATTATTCTACTTAGCCATAAGACTTGAGAGTTTATAAAGTTGGAACTCTCAAACAAATTTTGTCCCACATTGTTTGTCTGAAGAAACATTGCGATTTGCGAAAGATCCTTATAATAAAGAAGGGTAACTCAACAAAGTTTCTTAGCAGTTTTTTAGTTAGGTCGGTTCAAAACAGAACATAACCGTACGGAAAATTTATCTTTTATAGTTATGGTTATGGTTATGGCTTAATCGAATTAAACTGCCCTGTAATATGCACAAGTTTATTTCACAACCTTTAATATATTGATAACTAAAAAATGTCGTAAAAGTATATCTTAATACACCATCGCATTGAAGTTTCATGATCACATATATAATTCTAAATAAGCATAATTTAAAAAAAAAGAAGAAGTAAATATAATAACACTAAGGTACTCACTATGAAGATGGACGTCGTTTGTCGATTCCAATCATTTGAGCATCTTTTATTGTTTTAGTGCATGTTTTGTGCTTTGTTTGCTTATGAATAATAAGATAAAATAAAACGAGTATGAAATAGACTAGATAGGAGTACGTTTCAGTTACGTAGGGCATTCTTCTCAAATTTAATTGTAGCTATTTTTTTTTACATATATGACTAGTAGTCAATTAACTTATCAAGTGGGTGTATGAGTTTGCCACTCCAAGTGGTACGGGTTCTTGTCTCGTTGTGAACATTGGTGTAAAGTTCATGGCCGGCCTTTGGGTAGGCTGGGGACAAGGCCGGTCCTAGGAGGGTGTGGGGAGGACTCCCGGTCCGGGCCCAATTTTTAAAGAGGCATTTTAAGCGGCGATGCAAGTCAAATTTTAATATACAGTAGTATTACAAAACAGTAGTTGTCTCACGCTTTTGTCTCACGCTTTTGTACATGATGTAAGTCAAATTCATTTTATTAAAAAACTTTTGAAGTGTAGACATAAAATAATGGCCCTTCAAATTATTATAGACTTTTAAGAAATGGTGTTTTTTTACGAACCAATTAGCCAAACATATTAATTTTTATATATTTTACGAGACTTTCAGTTCTATATCCGGTTCGACCGGTCCGACTAGGGAACTGGTAAGGACACCGGTTCAACGTCCGCTTCAGGTATGAAAACATTGTTTAAAAGACCTAAGGTAAGGGGCACATATTTCACAGCTCGGCCCGAACACCTGAATTTTCAGGGCCGGCCCTGGCTGGGGAGGCCAACCGGTCAAGGCCCTGAAACATCGAAGGCACAAAATAATCTACTAAACACAGCTTTTAAATTATAACATAACCCAAATAATAGTAACCATAAAAAGATTTGAGCAATTCAAAAGGTATGAGAAATTATTTGGTTTTCTGTTTCCAGGGAATTGCAGATGAAGATCTTAAGTTGTCTTATCTTCTTGAAAATGCACTCAAGTTTGAAGAAAGATCGGATATTAATGGTGAAGAACTTTATTCAGAGTTAAGGTTATTTAACGCATCAAAAACATTTAGCAACTCTATAGATGTTTTGGAGCATATGAAAGAAGAAAGTTATTTCCCAAATGCATGCATATTGCATATAGAATATTGTTGACCATTTCGGTCACGGTGGCATCTGCAGAAAGAAGTTTTTTCGAAATTAAAGTTATTGAAATCATACTTATGATCCACAATGTCCCAAGAAAGACTTAACAGGTTAGCGATGATAGCTATCAAGAGTGAAATCTTAGATTGTATAAACTGCGTAGAGTTGATCCACCAATTTGCTACTAAGAATGCTAGGAGAGCTTCACGAATCCTCGGTTAGATACTAGTCTATTACGGTATGTAATTTCACCCATTCTAATACTATTATTTGTCTAATTGTTACGTTTACTGCTATATCATTGATCTTACATAAAATTTAGTTTAAATTATTTAATTCCTTAAAGCCCAAGTTCCAACCAATAAGTTTTAAGTTATGTTGCCATCTCTAAAGTAAGCCTAATTGTATATATATATTCACAAACACACGCACCCACCTCAGGTAATCACTTGAATTGATACACGAAGGTTGAAGACTTGAAGATAATCGACGCTTGTTGATTCCAATCATTTGATTTGAGCATCTTTCATTGTTTTCTTTGCATGTTATATGCTTTGTTTTTCTATAAATAATAAAATAATTATGAAAATGAAATAGACTAGGGAGTAGTAAGTTTGGTTTACGTAGAGCATTCTCTAAGTCAATGGTGAATGAGTGTTAGGTTGGAAAAAACGTAACACGTTAAACATCTATTTCTGAATTTTCTTAATAAAATACATTTTACTTGTATTTTGCAGTATTAAAAGTTTCAAACATTTTAGGTGTAAACTAAATCACTTAGCCCAAACGTAGTGGCCGGGCATGAATTTAGCGCCCCCTCCCCTTAATTTTATTGGCTGCTACGAAATTCAAGAATCAAGACCACCATGCCAAAATGTAGCGTTAAAAAATTAACGCCTTTCACTTGTTTAAGGCCCGGGGGCGGTGCGTTAGGCCGTAAGGGGCGCTAAAAATGGCTACCAGCTTGGAACTACCAGCTACCAGCCTCCAACTAATTTTGCCAAACATACCCCTAGTAGCTTTTCACTATAGAGCTTTTTCTCCTAACCTAAAAGCTTCCAACTCCTTCAACCAAACAAGGTTTTTTATTGAGTATAAGTTTTTTCTTAAAAGCTTGAAGCTTGAAGCTCCTAAAAGCTCTTAAAAGCTCCTTGCCAAACATACCCTTAAGAGCTTTTAAGAGCTTTAAGCTTTAAGATTTTAAGAAAAAGCTAAGCCTTGTTTGGTTGAAGGAGCTGGAAGCTTTTAGATTAGAGAAAAAACTCTGTAGTGAAAAGCTACTAGTACTAGCTTTTAAGAAAAAGCTCTACTAGCTACAAGCTTTTAATTAGTAATGATACAAATACCCATTTTATTTTAAAAATAAAATAAAAACATTCTTTACAAGCTTTTAATTATGCATATTTGGTCATTTTATACATTTTATTAAAAGCTCCGGTTACTCTGCCAAGCACCAAAATATATTTAAAAAGCTTCCAGCCACCAGCTAATTTTGCCAAACATACCCTAAAAAAAAGTTCTACTAGCTACAAATTTTAATTAGTAAATGACACAAATGCCCATTTTATTTTAAAAATAAAATAAAACCCTTCTTTACAAGCTTTTAATTATGCACATTTTGGTCATTTTATTAAAAGCTCTAGCTACTCTGTCAAACAACAAAATATATTTAAAAAGCTTCCAGCTAACAACCACACCAGTTTTGCCAAACATACCCTATAAAGCACATAATCTCTATAAAGGTTAGTCTAAACATATGAACAATCTAGATCGGATGACAACTTGTATAATAGGGAAAGTCAGGACATCAAAAGGTTCCATGTAAATCTCCCTTGTGAAATTCCATAATGTTGAACTTAGTAATATGGGTGAGCTCTGTGAAATAAAGTAATTACTTTAAACCTTCACTTTCGTGGGACCCCAAATTCTAAAAGATAATGTATTATATGTAAGTGAATTTGGTTTTGAAATTGTTGACAATGTGGTGTATAATCTATAATTATGCAGACACAAAAAGATATATGAATCATAAGATCTAAAGCATTTTTTTATTATGAAAATGGCTCCATGTTTGTTATCCGTTTTGGGTCTAAATTTTTTTTTGAGCCGGCCCTGCTTAGTAAGGGACTAACTGTCGCATGTAAGGTTGCGAAATAACTACAGTATTTATCTAAGGTTGAGCTTAGTAAGGGACTAACCGGCAATGTGTAAATATATGAACATTTATTTTTAATAGACGAACATTCACTATGTGATTCACATGCATTTGTGTTTATCTATTATTGCAAGTTGCGGCAAGACATGCATAACACAATAAATTCAGAAAGAAAGGAACCTTTTCAACCCATCAAATTAAAGATATTGTCCCCTAACGATATTTTATTGATAGTTTTGGGTAGGAATTTGAAAGAGATGAACGAGCTGATGTTGACATTGATACATGTCGAGTCTGTGAAATAAATACATCAAAGATATTTAGTCAATAGTAGGGGTTCCAATTTTAAAAATGAAATACACATGAAGGAAGAAATTGAGATACTGTTAATGAAAACTAACACGTTTTTAAGAATTATTGTAATCCGGTTGGTAACTCTACATTATCCTTTCGGTTAGAAATTTTTGATAATATCAAACCTCGAATTCAGATTGTATCATGAACCTAGAAAACCGGGGTCTTAAAACACCGATTTTGTACGGCATCCCTACAATATGAATCCAAGTTCCAAGCTTTGAAATCGTGAATCTAAAGCTTCAGGGAGAATGAAGTAATTTAAAACATGATACAAAACTAAATTAAAAAAAGAAAGTTCAATGATGTTGAGATAGATCTTGTGATGAACCTTGTGTTGGTGAGAGATGAAAGTATTGAGATTTGCTAAGGAAAGTTTTTATCATTGTGAAGATGCGTTATGTTTAAAACTTTATATATATGGACTTGGAATGCATGTACGTTTGCCTTTTTAAGAGTGAAAATAAAGGTTCATTACTAATTCAAATGGTTGATTTTAATTGTATAAAGGTTAAAATATTATGCAACCCAAAATGCGTTGACGGGTCAATTTAGATCCACTCAAACTAGTGCACAGGTAAAAATGGACAACTATTATAAAGCTAGTTAGCACCATTAATGGCCTTTTTTTAGGGCCTCCGTTCCACCTACTAGTTATCACAACTACCACCATCCCAGCATCATCACTGAAGGGATAGGGAGCCTAATCCGAAAGGCGTCCCTATCCCCGTACAATAGCAACCCCACGCCAGATCATGGCGCGGGAACACACTCGCGCGGGGACAAGCAATCAACATGTCTCGCGCGCCAAAGCATACGATAAGCAACATACAACACCTGATACGCGCGTGTTACCACGCGCGGAATCTTCCCTTGGCACCTCTCATATGAAGTACAAGGAACGGCAGAAGGAAGATTCATAAAGATCCATGTCAGAGTACACACCAGCAGGAGAAGGACATGTGGCAGATGGTACAAAAGGTGAACGGCTACACTGTGCATGCTATCGTGAATAGTGACCAGCAGGCATTACCTCGCCAACTGTCAGACGTCACATCAGACAGCATGGATAGCCTCAGCACTGTAGCAAGTACGACGTTACTGTGCACCACCAGAAATCCGCCACGTGTCCGGCTACAACAACGACCACACTATAACGTGACGTCATCAACAGTAATCTGCCTTTTCCCGCCATTCTCAGAAGAACCATGGGCTTGGGCCTCGGCTGGGCCCAGACCAATGGTATCACCCGTGGGCCATTCCATGCAGCCCACTGCGGTGCCTATAAATAGGATTACATGCAACCCTTGTAGATTCATTCAGAAATAACCATCTCTACTGTACCCACTCATTGTAATCTCCCTTGTTATCAATAATATTCCGGTGTACTTACAGTGGACGTAGGTCATTAACGACCGAACCACTTAACTCTTGTGTTCTCACACACTTCACATACACACTCATTTGCATTAATACTCACACGGGTTACCATTACGGTTTGGGTAAAGGATTAATCTGACAGTAACGTAAGTGTTAACCCCCCGGTGATTAGTCTTAATCTCCGGTATACTTATTGTTTCTTCAATCACCACTGACACACCTAACGTTGTTGCCTTTACTCCCCCATCAATGGCCAATCGCCACCACTCCACCACCGGTGTCATCATGGGCGGAACTTTTATAGGACCAAAAGGGGTCTTGCCGTTGTTTTCGTGCTTAGAAGTGTATCTTTAGCCTATTAGGTTAATTAAATGATTTCTATTTGGTTGGGCTCATCCTGATCCCCCCACCCACATCCACACATTTATATGTTTAAGTTTCATCATTGATTGCCATCACGACCACCACCTATAGCCATCCTCACCATCATCACCAACCACCGACTCAATTCAAATGGACTCCATTTTGGTCAAATTTGGTTTGACTCAAACCAAATTGATACCTTTTTATAACGACCCATTTTGTTCTGCACTCATATTGCTCATCATATTGACTAGTAACGAGAACCCGTCAAACCCATTTAGGGGCTGTTTGGTAGCCTCTTAATGAGGCTTTGAACCATTCAGTGCTGAATGATTCAGTATTCAGCACCTTTGTTTTAGCTTCTGAATGGAATGGTTAAGGCTGAATCATTAAGACTTGGGATATAGCTGAACCATTAAGCACCGAACTAGGCTGAACCTTAATGAGACTTTCCTACTAATGTGGGACAAGAAAACTAACCATTAAGAGGTCCAACTTAATAATTCAGTACTTAACCATTCAGACATTTTATCCATTCAGCACTTAATCAACCAAACAGCCCATTAGCTTGTCTTGGTTTACTTATTTCTACTGGTTCTAAAAATCCACTTGGGACAACGATGAAGTATCCATCAGTCACAATGTGTTATGTCTTTATCAACACATTATAACATCATCGTTAAAGGATTGTAAAGGGTTGTACAACATAAAGTGATGAAGAGTTGTACCATTGAGAAATTGAAGTTGCACGTGTTTTGTATTACTTTGAAAGAAGCAATACGATAAATGGAAATAGCATTCAAAAAGTAGGCCCAATATAATTTATTTTTTTCAAATTATTATTATTATTATTATTAGTCAAAATTACAGTGCACGTCCTTTACGTTTTCAGAAAACTACATTGCACGTCCTTAACGTTTAAAAGTTACAGTGCCTATCATTTACGTTTATTTTTTGTTTCACTCCAAGTCCTTTGTCACTAACTCCGTTAAAGTTTGGGGTTAAATCACTAATGTGCACAGCACATGATGGGTAGACTTGTCAATTTATACATTCTTTTAAACCCCAAACCTCTCACCCATATATCTCCTGCCTTTACATTCTTCCCTAAACATAAACCGATCATCTCCTTCCTCCTCTCCTCTGTTTTTCAATTGATTAACAACACATATACAGAACTCAGAAGCAACGATGAAACATGGTGGTCGGTTTCATATTCGACAACAGGAAGATATTTATCACAATAAGGATATATTCAGTACCTAACTGATCATCTCCTTCCCCTGTTATTTTATTTTTTTGCTGAATATGATTTGAATCAAATGCAGATATGTATCCAGAAATATTTTCTATAATGCGGAATCATGGAGGTTACTTCACTTCTTTTCCTGGTTGTGAGTATGTCAATGGTCAACAAAGCTTTGTAGATTTATTGTCGATTGAAAGGTTCAGATATGCAAAGGACAAAGGGATGAAGGGCGTGCTACAAGTAAGAAGACCGTTCAAAAGACCAAGAAGCCAGTTGGTAAGATGAATGATCAAAAGACCAAGAAGTCGGTTCAAAAGGGTACAAAGAAGCCAATTGGAAAGAAGAAATGATGACTTGAATGAATTTCTTATTATGTTCTTTTTGAAACTATGTTTTACTTATGTTTTGAATTTCTTATTATGTTCTTATGACTTGAATGAATTTCTTATTATGTTATTTTGGTACTATGTTTTGAATCTTAATGTTACTTATGTTGAATGTTGATTTGGTTTTATCTTTAATGTGCTGGTTGCATTTTATGGTTCAAATGGGTCAAAAGTATCATGAAAACAATGCATTTTTTGGTTGTAAATGGCTGCATTTTATGCCCTTAGATGGCTGCATTTTTTCCTGCAAATCGCTGCATTTTTTTTATGAAAATGGCTGCATATTTTGGCTGCAAATGGCTACATTTTTTTGGTTGCAAATGGCCGCATTTTTTCCTACAAATCGCTGCATATTTTTGATAAAAAAAATGGCTGCATGTTTTGGCTGCAAATGGTTGCATTTTATGCCATTAAATGGATGCACTTTCTTGCTGGAAATGGGTCAGAATCATGAGGCTGCATATTTCAGGTTTAGCTGCATTTTCTCGCTGCAAATGGGTCAGAATATTATGGGCATTTTTTGTTCAAAACATTACATATGGGTTAGCTGCATTTTTTTGTTTAATACATTGCAAAATGGGTTAGAAACATGACTGAATTATGGTTTCAAAACAAAGAGTTGCATACCATTCAAATGGGTTAAAACAAAGAATTGCATATATACCATTCAAATGGGTCAAAACAAAGAGTTGCATATATACCATTCAAATGGTTTTATTCATTACATACATAAGTCACATTAACAAAAATAACATTAGAATTCGGATGGTTTTTCCATTACATATATAAGTCGCATTAACAACCTTCTTCCATTACATGCATCATTCACACTAACAACTTAGCAACAATAATAACAATTAGAATGACAATAAAAGTCAAGGATGTCCTTAGTCTTCTCGTGTCAGCTTCACTTTCTTTCAATTTGGCTTCCAACACATTTTTTTCTACTAGCAACTGTTCATTTGAAGCTTCAAGCACCTTAATTGCCCTCATTAAAGCCACCATTGCATCGACTGGTTGGTCATTTACCTATCCAATGAAACCTCTACATTCTGATCCCTATAAAGCCTAAACACATAAAAAATAACCGACTTGTGACCCATAACAATAAAACCTCAACATCCTAAATTCTGGAAAGTGGAAAAATCTTATTTTTTTCGACCATACCTGTAGTGGACATGAATAGAACAAACGTCCAGGGTTCCGAGATGTCCTATATACCTTTATGGTCGCCTCTCTCCCACATGAGCAGTAAACAATCGACATTAGGGTTTTGATTAGGGGAAGATTGGAGTTTTAAGGATGGTTTTCGGTTTCAAGGGATTAGGGTTTATGTTTGGAGAAGAATGTAAAGACATGAGATATATGGGTGAGAGGTTTGGGGTTTAAAAGGATGTATAAATTGAAAATTCTATCCATCATGTCTTGTGCACATGGGTATTTTAACCCCAAACTTTAACGGAGTTAGTGACAAAGGACTTGGAGTCAAACAAAAAATAAACGTAAAGGATAGGCACTGTAACTTTTAAACGTTATGGACATGCAATGTAGTTTTCTAGAAACGTAAAGGACGTGCACTGTAATTTTGTCTTATTATTATTAACTCTACTCTTTTTAATTACAATGAAATACTTTGTACCTGATTAGTCATGAGTAGGGTTGTAATTCAGGCAATCGAATACAAGACATTCCAGGTTGAGCTTGAGCTCAAGCTTATATGAGCCAGCTTAGCATGGCTCATTTATTTTAATAAATCTGAAAAGTCAAACTCAAGCTCAGCTCGTAAAAAATTCAAGTTGGCTCGTTAATGTTTTTATTTTATTTTATTTCTTATTTATATTAATGTTGATAACACAAAATATAACATACATATACATATATATATATACTTTTTAAAAACTAAAAGACAAACTAAAAAGATTATATGCAATATTTTTGTTTTACATTTATATTTTGAAACTGAGATTTTTTGGCTGTCGTGTAACGGGGTGAAAGTTAGGGATGGCCTTCTCCCCAGAGGGAATGGTAGACCCGAAAAAAGGGTGAAGTTCCTTGGAGGGGCCGTTAGTCGGGATTTTTTCCTTTATCCAGGATTTAGCAGGGCAGAGAGCCTCGCGTGCAGTTGATCTTACGAACTCTTGCCCTGACTTCGGGATCCTCGGAGTGAACTCCTCTTACTCAGGTCTTATATGGGGGGTCGCCAAGTTGTTTTTTGGGTTACGGACGTGCCAACCCCTTATGATGGACGAAGCAGTTTCATGTTTTGACAGGGGGCTCCAAGGAGCCATTGAGGACATAGTGGCGGGCAGAGGGGCGTTCTTTGGAGACATACAACGACGTTTAGCATCCTTGTCGATACGCTTAGGAGGTTTAGGGCTTCTCTCAGCGATGGATGTTGGGGCTTATGCTTTTGTGGCTTCGAGAGCTCAATCTTGGAAACTTCAAGATCACATTTTAAGGAACACCGGGGTTGTTGGCATGGACTCGGACTACGTTCAGGCCCTCGACAGGTTAATGACTTTCTCCCGGGCTTTGATATTGTCACACCCTCAAATTCCACTTGCAGGGTTTTACCGCGAGGCGCATGACATACCAGGATCCAAGACAACGGTCACAATAAACGACATCTATATGCAATAAAAGTTACGTAGAAATACCAACCACGCAGTTTATAAGTAAAGTAGAAAACGAAAGCGGAAGCAAAATTTAATGTTTACAAAACCAATATCAAAATATGAATGCAAACACAACCCGGTTTGCTTATGTATGCAAGACTAGACGCAGTGCGACTCCAGTGCGCCTAAGACTCATGCTACCTTAGCGACCTGAGAAAACATGCGATGTTAGACAACACATAAAGTGCCGGTGAGTCACAGAGATATAGTTTGTAAAAGTTTATCATAAGTAAGTCCAAACCCAACAACCCTTACATCTATACCTGATGCTAGCTAGACATCGTTACATGATACTATAGTGTCGTGAACCATTGCTGACAAGATAAGAATGCCCCAAACCCGTCACCGGTTTATCACCCGGTGCCGTAAGATATAGGACAAATATGCACCCGCCACCGACCTCCAGTCGGCCCGAGTGGGGCTAGTCAAGCCCAATAGATCTATTCACACCTTCCCCGCTATCTACCCACATATTGATGGTTCACTGAGACATGAGAGGACTTTAATGATGAAAGTAAAGGTCACTAAGTATCCATGAGGTATCATGTAATATGTTGGTTTAAAAGTTAGAAAGTTTTACCGCATGTCTCTCCCCCAGAATGTTCCAAAAACAGTAAAGAATGGGGCTGTGACACTCACCTTAGTTTGCGTTCCCAAAATAAGAATTAAGACAAGTCTTGATGATCCCAAATACCGGCGATCTATCAATAAAGGTTGTATAAGAGTTGTGACTAATAACCCCACGGCTAATTAGTCCCCGATTGTCCAGATCATGATTAAGTAAGTTTGAAAACGTGTTTGACAGTTTAACCGACACACTAGACTGACCTGACATCCCGTTGGCGACCCATTACACAAGATAATCAAGTACACATAGATTACACATAAGATTCAAGCATAAAACACGTAGTTTGTATCAAAAATCTCATTTTAGATAACGTAGGGTCGAACGTGGCTTTTCAGGGTCGAGGGTGGTTTTCTTTCCACATTCGCCCCTTTTCTTTCCTCCTTCGACCCCTTTAGAGCACATTCGACCATTTAGTGCAGGTTCGACCATCAGGATCCAGGTTCGACCCTGGAGATCCACCTTCGACCATTCGACCGGTCGAAGGTACTCTAGGTTCGACCCTGTCAGTTAATTTTCCCAAAAACGCATCATAAACATCCGAAAACATCACGAAACATCAAGAGTGACAGCAGTCAACTATCATTAACATACCCCCACGAAACCCTACTGATTTTACCCCAAAAATCTAGTTGTTTTACAAGTTTCCCAAAATAGTAAATTATGGAGATGTCACATCAAATGCATGCAATCTTTACCCAATTAGGAAACTTTCTGAAATCAAACAATAATCAACTTAACATACTCAGGTTATCATGAACAAGAAACCCCCTATCATATCCTTATCATTATCATCAAGAACAAGCTCTAGATCTAACACAAACTTCCCCAAAGTGACAAAACATCATCAATAATCAATTGTAACATGTTTCAATCATAACTCATTATCAATAACAGTCCTAGATCGTTGTCATAACATCTATACAGCAAGTAATCATCAAACAATGCATAATACCACATTAACACATGTTAATTTGTATAAAAAATCATTGTTTATGAATAGGTTTTATTTAGAAAGATATTAGGAAGGTTTTCATTCATAAAATATGTTGATATCAGATCTGGACTCTTGGGGTTTAAATGAAAACGAATCAAAATTGTTTAAAAAGGATTTAGAATGAAGAACACACCTTAGATCTTCACTTGTAATGATTTAGAGAGTTGGATTATGTAAAATAAGCTCAAAACCCCTTCCCCAATGATAAGAGTCGAAAGAGAGTGTTTAGAGGCGTATAGGGTTTGTGAAATGATTAAAAATGACTAAGGATGGTATTTATAGTATGTCCAGGTTCGACCCCTTCACGTGGGCGAACGTGGAGTTTGGGTGGTCGAACGTAATACTTTTAAAACAGCTAGCCAGGTTCGACCCTTCATGTGGGTCGAACGTAGTTTTATCTGGTCGAAGAAGACCCTTAACAGACTGAGGGCCAGGTTCGACCCTTCGAATAGTCGAACCAGGAAAGTGTCATTTTCTAGATTTCCAGTTTGTCGTGTTTAACACATTTTAACGCACCCTAAAACATGAACATGTAATCTTAATCTATGTTTAACATATATAGGCATGAACAATCATCTAAACATCATTTAAACACGTATTTGCATATAATCCACCACATAAGAATCAATCTACGCATAACACTTAATCTAGTTTATGTAATTCACCAATAACGGGACTCAAGACGCGTATATATGTAAAAGACACCAATGATCCTCCAGATCATTGAACTCTGGACAATACGTAAGAAAACCCCGACTCAACTAACCCAGTTAAGTACGTAATTAAACTGTTTCCCGCTAAGGTAGACTTATAAGTTTAAATATGTCAAGTCAAATATGCCGGGTGTCACAGATATGGTCGGCTTTTCTAATAAGGACACCCCCCCCAAAAGTGTGACACCCGGCACGTTTAGGTTAACATTTTATAAAACACATAAGTCTACCTTAGCGAAAAACATTTTCAAACATACTTAACTAGGTCAGTTGAGTCGTTATGATGGTTCCGGGAATCATCGGGAGTCGTTACAATGATCCACGGGATCATTGGAAGTCGGTCCATAACCATGTGTACAAGGATTGGCGATTTGTAGAATCGCCGGGTTTAACGCGCACACATAAATCTCGAGTCCCGGGAATTGGTGAACGGATGGGAACGTGTTAGTTATCATGCATTATGTGCTTACAATCATTATACTACGTGTCGGTATGTGAATACGTGTTTATATGTGTTAAAATAGTGATTACGCGTAATTGCGTGACATTATAGGTGATTACGCGTAATTGCCAATAGGTATAGGCAATTACAGTCTACTCGCTAGTAGGTATAGGCGATTACAGCCTACTCGCTAGTAGGTATAGGCGATTACAGCTATACTCGCCTGTAACCATCTTGTACTCGCCTGATCTGCACATGACGACTAAAAACGCCTATAAATACCACCCTTATGTTTTAAAACATCATTTGTGAAACCCTAATACACCCCAAAAGCCACCCCACACCTTATTCAACCTCTGCAACACGTTTTTGAACAAGAAATCACATTTCCAAGCTTTACACCTCATAATCTCATCATTTCAAGGTGTGTTCTTCATCCCAAACCTTTGTAATGATATTGTTTTGATCCCTAAAGGTCCAGACCTGATTTCTAAACATTTGTGTCTTTGAAAACTCATTAAAATCAGTTTCAAAACAAACCCAAACCTCTATACTTGTTATATGTGATGTATTCATGCAAGATAGGATTTTTATTGTTTAAACATGATTGTTCTTGTGTTATTATTGTGTTCCTGACCTAAATGAGTTAATATGATGATAACCTAGGAGTTTGAAGGTTCATAGATGTGTAATATTGATATTAGGCGTTTTGACCTGTTTGAATGATTATGAAGGATTAATGATGATATGATGTGTTTTGATGATTGTTTAAGGTTAGGGTTTACTCTAGGATGATGCTAGAACAGTAGGATATTGTCGAACAACGTCGTTATGTGATGAAATCTGGATATTTGCTATTTAGGGTAAGTTTCGCGTGTTGATGTGATGCTTACATGCTAGTTATGCTATTTTGGGAAACCGCATGCATTCGGGACGGCTAGGGTGATGATAAATTAGGGGTTTTTGCTTGAAATAGTTGGGTTAATGTTTTGGGTTGGATATTGGGTGTTTACACATGTTTCAGATCTGATTTGGAGGGTTTAAACGCGCAAAAAAGGACGGAACAGTGCAGTACTAGCGAATAGGAGCCCTAATCGCCTGAACTATAGGCGATTAGAAGCCCTATTCGCCATTTTACTAGTGATTACATCCCTATTCACCACTTTACTAGTGATTACAATTCTATTCACCACTTTACTAGTGATTACAATTCTATTCACTAGTTTGACTCTCCTAATCACCAGTTGACTTTTCCTAATCACATGTTTGATTCCTAATCGCGTGTAGTGCTGCCATATGTATATTTTAACATCTCGAAACATGGATTGACACCTAGGAACATGTTAGGAACCCCGTAACATGTCTAATGACTTAGTAACACATGTTCGGACTTCTTTATGCGTTAATTGGGCGTTATGCTAGATAAGGTGAATGTTTGCGCATGCTAAGTGTTTAATTGCATAAGTTGCATGATATCTTGTATGTGGCTAACACGTGGGATGTCGGGTCACCAATGGGATGCCAGGTATTGTCTGGTTTGGTCGGTTTAACGTTTAAACATGTTTTCAACATACACGATCATGGTCTGGACAACTTGGGGACTGATTAGCCTTCGGGTTAGTAGTCATCACACTTATGTAAACTCATTGATAGGTCGTCACTAAGTTGGGTCATCATACACGTATTGGAATTCTAAATATCTGAAGGCGCACTCTAAGGTGAGTTTCACGGCCCCACTCTTTTACTGGTTTTACATTTTCGGGGGAGAAAACATGCTGAGTTCTTTAAACGTGTGTCAACTATGTTTTAATAAAAGGCGTTTCAACTATGTTTTCATGAAAGGTGTGTCAACTACGTTTTGGTATTCACGAATTCATTGGGTTTTGGAGTATTCATTATGTTTTCAAGTATTCATTATGTTTTAGAGTATTCATTATATTACTATGCGATCTTTGGAAGTCCCGAGGAGAACCATGAATGTGCGGGGATGCACAACGGGGGAAATGTGGATAGATCTATTTGGGCTTGACCGGCCCCACTCGTCAACTGGAGGTCGGACAGGTGCATGTTGTCTCTTAAGTATTCAGTATTCAGTATTCAGTATTCATTCGGGCACGTATTCAATATTCACAGTATTCGAGTCCAGTAATGGTTTTCCAATCACAGTAGTAACAGGTATTCATACGATTTGCATGCATATGGTCTGGATTGATCATGGGTATTCATTTGGGAGTTGGTATTTATTGGAGTCGGTATTCATTAAAAACCTGTGAACTCACCGGCATTATTTGCTGACGTTCTTTAGCATGTTTTTCTCAGGTCGCTAAGGTAGCAGCTATCGGTAGGCGCACGGAGTCTCATGGCGTCTAGGATTCATATGCATGTTTTGTTAAACATTTCAGACTTCGAGTTTTACTTTTGAGTTGTAATAATACATTTTGTTTCCGCTGTGTTAGAACAGTTTTGAAAACTTAATGGGCAATTTACGTTGTTTTCATATCATTTAGTTGTCGTTTATTGTGACCGTTGACTTGGATCCTGGTGTGTCACGCGCCTCGCGGTAAAACCCCGCATGTGGAATTTGAGGGTGTGACAAAAAGTGTCAGAAAACTTTGGCGAATGCCCTCTTTGGCAAAATCGCTCATAGCTTGGGTGAAGTCTTCAGCTTGTCCCCAAGTCAAAAGGCGGTTATTGAATGCTTACAAGGGCCCCATGCCCAGGATTTTCTGACGGTTATTCCGATTGACGGATTGGGTCAAAGCATGTCAGTGGTTGAATACAGGGCCATTCTTAAGTACCGGTTGATGGTCCCTATGTACCCCGAAGACGAAGTTTGCTCGATCTGCCGCAAAGCATGCCTGGACAAGTACGGAGAGCATGTGGTTCACTGCAAAGAGCTGACTGGGTTTAAGTACAGGCATGACTAGTTTCGGGACGTCCTTTGGGACATTTTAAGAAGAGCTGAGATTTCAGCCAAGAAGGAAACTCATGTGAACTTTCTATCGGACCCCGCGGAAGGGAGATCCACCTTGCGGCCATCAGATTTGCTTGTTTTTGGGTGGGCTGGGGGGAAACACGCTTGTGTTGACCTGACAGGAGTATCACCTCTGGCTGGTTTGAGGGATAATGGGTTTGTAGCAGGGCATGCTGTGCGAAGAGCAAAGACGAAGAAAGTGGAAAAGCATGCTAAGCATGCGAGAACCAACACGCCTTCATCCCCGTGGCTTTTGATACCTTTGGGTCTTTAGCACCAGAAGCTATCCGTTTTTTGACCAATGTCCAACGGGTTATTCATAGCAGTGTTTCGAACCCCAGGGGTAAGGATTTGTTTTCAGTAGAAATAGGTTTCGCCATACAAAAAGGGGTGGCGACGCAGCTTGTTGCCTGTCTGCCTGCTCTTTTAGTATAAGTTTCGCTTTCATGAAATGAAATGATTTGTACTTTGAAAAAAAATTGAAATGTTATTAATTAATTATACTTAAAGTTTAAAACTTCAACTCCTCCGTATATTTTTTATTTTAATACATTTAAATTAAAGTTAATATCTATATATATATATATATATATATATACTAGGTTAGAGTCCCGTGGGGACCCACGGTTCACCCGAAAGTAAAATGAAAAAAAAAAGTAGGAAAATAAGAATTGTATTATGCAATTGATTTGGTTACTAAATGTTTGATGATGCAATATGTATGAATTTTGATGTTAAATGCAAAATGTCATCTAACAGTTTAATGTAACGAAATGATGGATATATCGAGTAAGTAAAGTTTAATTTGACAACTACAAACTACATAGCATACTATCACAATATCACACATTACATCATTTGGGTAATATTTATATTCTAATCATGACTAAGCTTAAGCATAGAACACTTATCATTTAGTTGGGGCTTAACGAACTTCAACCAATATTACACATTACATCATTTGGGTAATATCTATATTTTAATCATAACTAAGCTTAAGCATAGAACACTTATCAATTAGTTGGGGCTTAACGAACTTCAACCAATGGTCCGTTTTCATTACTTCAATCAAAATCTTCCAAGTCTTGCTTATTGATAGCTGATTTTTCACCTTCGAAGTTGTTATCATTGTCATCACGATCCTCGGAGTGCAGCTCATTTCCAATAATTTATGAAAAGCTCCACCATTGTATTCCATATTTGTGTTCTACATAAAATATAGTTGTTGTAAAGATATGGATACGGTGATAAGTAAATTAAGAAACAATCCTTAACCCACTTACTTGAATGGGTAGCTTAAATTTTACATGTTATCTCTCCAATGGTTCAAACCGATTACATAGCTAAAAAACAACTGACAAGAAAATGGGTCCAATGTCACATGCTGTAATATAAATTTCCTATATTTTATTAAAAAAAATAGACACCAAAAGTATCAACCCCAAACCCATTTCAACATGTAGCCAAAAGGACCCAATATACATACACTTTAGGCAACTTTTGACATGTTACAAAATGCCGCCAAAAAACGTCATTATTTAAACTGTGTAAATATAATACTTAACAATTAAAAATCTTAATAAATAACATCAAAATCATAATCAATCATTCAAATCAATGACATTAAAATAATCTGCGTCTGAAATTGCCTTACCCATTATATACAAATTATTATTGACATATTAAAATTAGCACACTTAAAATTAGTACACTTATTGAAATCAAGATTATGATTATCGTTTAGTACAATTAATTAAAGGAAAGTCGTAATATCCAAATGAAAGTCGGTCAACAATGTTAAAATGAAATTCGTAATATTAGTAACATCAATAAATACGTTTAAAAATCTTAATAAATAACATCAAAATCATAATCAATCATTCAAATAAATGACATTAAAATCATCCACGTCTCAAATTGCCTTACCCATTATATACAAATTATTATTGACATCTTTAGTAATCATTATTAGTTGTGATTGAAGTAATATAATTCTTTAACAGAAAATAACATTTTGAAAATTTATATTATCATTTAATTTCGTTGTTAAAATTGATATGACGATTAAATGATTTTATTATTTGTTAAGGTTTGTTTAGTATTGCTGTGTCTCCAACAATTCTGCAAAATCGGAAATACTGTGCCTCAATTGACGTGGTCAAGTAGGAATATTTATTTATATTTTTGAATTATAAAAAATGGAAGGATTCGTAATTGACGTGAATTGGTCAACAACGCTTAAAATTAGCACAATCAAACTCAAAGACATAAAGTCAAATAATTGACCTCCATCAAATTAACAAAAACGTAAAAAGTTTTTATTTAGATTAAGTCAAAAATATTAAAATTAAGGTCGTAATATTAGTAATAGCATTGAAAATTATGTTGAATACATTATATATTTTAGGAAACTGTTAAATAGATTTAAATTATATTTATTATTAAAACAATAATAAAAGTGCAGGAAAATAAATGTACACTCCTATCTTCGAATTATATTTAAATTATAAACTGTTAAATAAATTTAAATAAATGTTTAAAGCAAAATCGTATATGTTTAAAAAATATCGTTTTATGACAATTGATTAAAGGAAAGTCTTTGAATTATAAAAAATGGAAGGATTGATAATCGGCGTGAATTGGTCAACAATGCTTGAAATTAGCACAATCAAACTCAAATATATATAGACAAAGAATTGACTTCCATCAATTTAAGAAAAACGTAAAAAAAAAAAAATTTACTAATGTCAATTAGTATTAGTAATATATTCGGTCAACAATCCGAATTTTTACGAATAGTAAAACTAAAAGCGGAATATTAGTATTAATATTAGTTAGTATTAGTAATTAGTAATATATTCATAAAAATAATAATACAAAAATTTAATTCGGTCAATAAGATATAAATGAGATTAAAATTAAAAATCGTAATATTAGTTCAGTATTAGTAATATATTCATAATTTAATTCGGTCAATAAGAAATAAATGAGATTAAAATTTAAAATTGTAATATTAGTATTAGTATTAGTATTATATTCGTAAATTAATTCGGTCAATAATAAATAAATAAGTTTAAAAATCGTAATATATAACATTAAATTCGGTCAATTATTATTAATGTCATTAAAACTCATAATAAAATATCATTAAAAATGAATAAATCCTATTAATTGCAGGCAAGACCAATAATAATTTGAACGAATGGTAATATAAATAATATTAAATATACTTTCATAAAGATAGATTGAACAAAATTTCGTAGTAATATTAACATAAATAAATAAGATTAAAAAATCGTAATAAATAACATTCAATTCGGTCAATTATTATTAATGTCAATAAATAACATTAAATCTAACATACTAAAAATACATTAAAAATGATTAAATCTTATTAAACATAAATTCGAAAAAAAGTAAAAAAATAAATGATCTTAAAAATCGTAATATATAACATTAAATTCGGTCAATTATTATTAATGTCATTAAAACTCATAATAAATAACATTAAAAATGAATAAATCCTATTAATTGCAGGCAAGACCAATAATAATTCATAAAGATAGATTACACATAATTTTGTAGTAATAATAATATAAATAAATAAGATTAAAAATCATAATAAATAACATTCAATTCGGTCAATTATTATTAATGTCAGTTAGTAGTAGTAATATATTCGTAAAAAATAGTTATAGAATATTTTAATTCAGTCAATAAGATATAAAAAGAATTAAAATTAAAAACGTAATATTAGTTTTAGTATTAGTAATATATTCATAATTTAATTCAGTCAATAATAAATAAATGATCTTAAAATTCGTAATATATAACATTAAATTCGGTCAATTAATATTATTAATAATGTCATTAAAACTCATAATAAATAATATTAAAAATGAATAAATCCTATTAATTGAAGGCAAGACCAATAATAATTCATAAAGACATATTAAACAAAATTTCGTAGTAATATTATTATAAATAAATGATATTTAAAAATAGTAATAAATAACATTCAATTTGGTCAATTATTATTAATGTAAATTAGTATGAGTAACACATTCGTAAAAAGAGTAATAGAAAATTTTAATTCGGTCAATAAGATTTAAATGACATTAAATTTAAAAATCGTAATATTAGTTTTACTATTAGTAATATATTCGTAAATTAATTCGGTCAATTATAAATAAATAAGATTAAAATTAAAAATCATAATATTAGTATTAGTATTAATATTATATTCGTAAATTAATTCGGTCAATAATAATTAAATGAGCTTAAAAATCGTAATATATAACATTAAATTCAGTCAATTATTATTAATGTCATTAAAACTCATAATAAAATATCATTAAAAATGAATAAATTCTATTAATTGCAGGCAAGACCAATAATAATTTGAACGAATAGTAATATAAATAATATTAAATATACTTTTATAAAGATAGATTGAACATAATTTCATAGTAATATTAACGTAAATAAATAATATTAAAAAATCGTAATAAATAACATTCAATTCGATCAATTATTATTAATGTCAATAAATAACATTAATTCTAACATACTAAAAATACATTAAAAATGATTAAATCTTATTAAACATAAATTCAAAAGAAATAATAATAAATAAATGATATTAAAATCGTAATATATAACATTAAATTCGGTCAATTATTATTAATGTCATTAAAACTCATAATAAATAACATTAAAAATGAATGAATCATATTAATTGCAGGCAAGACCAATAATAATTCTTAAAGATAGATTAAACATAATTTTGTAGTAATAATAATTTAAATAAATAAGATTAAAAAATCATAATAAATAACATTCAATTCGGTCAATTATTATTAATGTCAATTAGTATTAGTAATATATTCGTAAAAATAGTTATAAAAATTTTTAATTCGGTCAATAATAAATAAATGATCTTAAAAATCGTAATATATAACATTAAATTCGGTCAATTATAATTAATGTCATTAAAACTCATAATAAATAACATTAAAAATGAATAAATCCTATTAATTGCAGGCAAGACCAATAATAATTAATAAAGACATATTAAACAAAATTTCGTAGTAATATTATTATAAATAAATGAGATTAAAAAATCCTAATAAATAACATTCACTTTGGTCAATTATTATTACTGTCAATTAGTATTAATAATATATTCGTAAAAAGAGTAATAGAAAATTTTAATTCGGTCAATAAGATATAAATGACATTAAATTTAAAAATCATAATATTAGTTTTACTATTAGTAATATATTTGTCATTTAATTCGGTCAATAAGAAATAAATAAGATTAAAATTAAAAATCATAATATTAGTATTAGTATTAGTAATATATTCTTAAATTAATTCAGTTAATTCGGTTAAAATAAATAAATGAGCTTAAAAGGCGTAATATATAACGTTAAATTTGGTCAATTATTATTATTGTCATTAAAATTCATAATGAATATCATTAAAAATGAATAAATCCTATTAATTGCAGGCAAGACTAATAATAATTCATAAAGATATATTAAACATAATTTTGTAGTAATATTAATATAAAATAAATAGATTGAAAAATCATAATTAATAACATTCAATACGGTCAATTATTGTTAATGTCAATTAGTATTAGTAATATATTCGTAAAAAAATAATAGAAAATTTTAATTCGGTTAATAAGATATAAAAGGGATTAAAATTAAGAATCGTAATGTTAGTTTTAGTATTAGTAATATATTCGTAATTTAATTCAGTCAATAATAAATAAATGATCTTAAAAATCATAATATATAACATTAAATTCGGTCAATTATTATTATAATTATTATTAATGTCATTAAAACTTATAATAAATAACATTAAAAATGAATAAATCATATTAATTGCAGGCAAGACCAATAAAAATTCATAAAGACATATTAATAAAATTTTGTAGTAATAGTATTATAAATAAATGAGGTTAAAAAATCGTAATAAATAACATTCAATTTGGTCAATTAATATTAATGTCAATTTGTATTAGTAATATATTCGTAAAAAGAGTAATAGAAAATTTTATTTCGGTCAATAAAATATATATGACATTAAATTTAAAAATCGTAATATTAGTTTTACTATTAGTAATATATTCGTAATTTAATTTAGTCAATAAGAAATAAATAAGATTAAAATTAAAAATCATAATATTAGTATTAGTATTAGTAATATATTCTTAATTTAATTCGGTTAATTTGGTTAATTTAGTATAAAAATCGGTTAATTTAGTAATATAAAATCAGGACACCATTATTCCTGGTTTTTTAACAAAATAAGATGGATTGAATCAAATAACTTACAGTCACAACATGAGCATCGATCATGGCAAATGGAAGAAGGCTTGAAGGCGATTAAAATAAGGCATGATGACGACTGAAATATACAATATAGCAAATTCCAAAATAAATTAAAACCATAAACTTCGAAAAAAATATAGCCTCAACTCACAAAAGTTAAATAGCTAGTGACCTGGATGAATCTTATATGATATATTATGTGAGATATATATATATATATAACGAAACGACAATGAAAATGAGAATATTGTTAAAATTATTCAAAATATTCGAATTTAAAGTCAATCCCACCTTTATCTCCTCATTCAAACCGTATATCAAAACATTTACTCTCTTTCCAAATCAAGATGAACCAAAATAGGAAGGTCAAACACTAATTATGATCCGGATCCAATTAACACAAACCAAACACTATTCGGCACCTACTCATGATCATTCATCCAAAACATCCAAACATTATTTGAAGGTCCATCTTATAGTCAATCCTCAAGAACATCCATGAACAAACGAACTTAAGGACCATGATCAACATAACAAATGACCACCCATATTTCTCATTATACGAACAATCAATCCACAAACAATAACACCCCTTAAACCATTCGGCCTATACCCGATAATAAACAATCAACCCCATAAACATCCATCAGCCGATATGAACCTTATGAACATGGCCCAAGGTAGCAAGTTGATTAACCTTATGAACATGAACCTTATGAATATGTAAATGATTGTGTAAATAATCTATATATGAAATAATATTTGTAGTTAATAAAAAAACGTTTGATCATTACAAAAAAAACGTGTTGATCATTACAAAAAAACCGATTGTATTTTTTCCAAGGTTGATGTAATACGATTTTGATTTTTCTGTGTAGTAAAAAGAAAATACATAACCGATTGTATTTCTCTTTGATGTAATATGATTGTAAGCAGTTATGTATAAATCTCATCCAAATCAGAAAATTGATAATAAAACAATTTCGACACTTATGTTAATCGTAAAACGTTTTGATCATTACCAAAAAAACCGATTGTATTTCATACAAGATTGATGTAATATGATAAATATAATATTAGATGGACAACATACCTTGCAAAAAGAACAATGAGAAAGGAATGAGGAATGAGAAAGGAATTAGGATATGAATGATGAACAATGTATTAGGCTAGGAAAGAGGAAGAATGTTTTAAGATACAAATGGATGGTGAGAAAAGAAAAAAAAAAAAGAGGTTTATATACTACATTTCATGGAGCTCCATTTACATTTGGATCCTAGGAGACCC